>LR544766.1:7417-24266 GCA_900536305.3 Caenorhabditis sp. 40 LS-2015 | reverse complement strand
AAAAAAAAAAAAGGGGGGGGGGGGGGGCCGAGAGACAGCGACAGATATTATCATCTTGTATATACGCGTGTTTGGTCAAGTTTTGCGGACATGCTGTCTTGTTCGAAGCGGTCTCCATAAAGTCACGTAGGCCATCGTATATATCTCTCTCTCTCTCTCACCTTATCTGTGACAGAGATCGAGATGTGTCATCTGAATATGGAAATGATGTCGTCATTTTTCGATGATGAGAGAACATGACATGAAGAATGATGACACAGTGCTTTGATAAGATTGGGCAATCAAAAAAACACAAGAGAAAATGGTCGAAATTTGTTTTTTTTTTCGATTTTCGAGGTGAATTGTAAAAAGGCGTTATTTTGGAGCGTCGTTTATTAATTTTTTTTCGGAAAACATTGTCGGGAAGTCAATTTTTTTTTCGATTTTCCCAAGCTAAAAAGTGACCAGCAAACCGTTGAAAATTGACCACTCTTCTTTCTTATCTCTCATTTTCTTGTTCCCCCTCCTAATAAAATTATTTCTTTTGATAAAAATCGAAATATTTTCGGACTTTGAAAACTGGACAAAAATGGCCTGATGGCCACTCCAAAGAACACTAATAGATTTTTTTCCTCAAAAAATTGTGTTCTCCTCGAAATTTGCCGCCTTTTCACGAGAAATTCACATGGAACACAGCAGAAAATAGGGGAGAGAAGAAAAAACGGGAAGAATAAGGATGAGACAGGCAGACAGACAGGGGAACAGCAAAATACGCAGGAACACGAAAAAGTAGAGAGAGGAGGGGGGAAAACTAGACGAAAAAGAACCAAGCGACAGCTTCATGCCTGGAAACCCGTTTTTGGGTCTCTTTGAGAATTTTCTTAAAATTGGCTCATTTATAGAGCAGAATCAGGACTTTCGAATGTGCTATATGGCTTTTGGCGGAAATCTCTAGAAGTCGAGATAAACGCCCCGAAAGATGGTTTTTCCCTCTTTGAACGGGAGCTCGCCATCTTTCGAATGCTGTATCTCGACTTCTAGAGATTTCCGCCGAAAGCCACATAGCACATTTGAAAGCCCTGATTCTGCTCTATAAATGAGCCAATTTTTAGAAAATTCTCAGAGGTGCTCAAAAACGGGTTTTCTGATAAGACGGTTTAAGAGTAGTTTTACTGATTTTCAGGCAATTTTCAGAATTTTTTCCGCGAAAAATCTTATAAAAAGACCTGAAATTTCGCTGAAAAATTCTTGAAAATCGGCTGAAATCGAGAACATGTCGTGAGATTCGCGCATGTTACTTTAAGTACGGTAGCCACTTTTGTGTTGAGATATCACCAGAGGTGACTTTCGCTCAGATTGGCATAATGAAAAATTCTCGATCCACAACAAAAAAAAACGGCAAGAAAAGAGAGTTCCATTTTTACCCCCTTGAGACGGTCTGGGTCAAAAACTTTTTTACCCAAGTCTTCTCTCCAAATTTGTCGTTTTCAGATTCAGCATATACTAAGTTATGAGTACGAATCCTACAAACTTTTTTTGAAAATACTGACTCGAGCCGTTTTTGGGTTAAGAGGGCGTCTAAAAATCGACGCTGCCATATCTAACAGGAAAGCCGCTATATCACAAAAAACGAAAACGCGAGGCTTTTGATTAGACATCCCAGACTGTTTCTGAAAGACACGTCCTGACCGAGTCACCAATGGGCAAACCTTCTATTAGTCAACTCACGGCGCCTTGGAACGTCAAGCGCGCAAAGTCGCCCTTTGCGCACTTCTCGTGTCTTCAAAATTTTCTGATTTTTTCGAGCCTTTTTCTTGTATAATCTATAAATCAAATTGATAATTCATTGAATGGAACAACCAAACAGATTCAAACGAATTGATGAGCTCCATCCGAAACCGCATACACCTTCTGATCACTCGACGGAATGAACTTCTTGGTGAACTGACTTTTGGCGGCTTCACATGTAAAGATCAACCCTTCAGCCCTTGCGAATCTATTCAGAAGTCTGAAATTGACACATGTCAAAATTTTATGAAAGAGTACTCACCTCAACAAGTCTTTATTAGTATCCGGGTAGAAGAATCCGATATTAGCGTATCCCTCCCAATTCGGGATATCTGTGAGCAAGTCCCTTAAAAGGACCTCAGCAGTTTCCAGATTGTCAGCGTAGAAAGGCGCGGCGCTAAGCTTGTTCTTGGTGACAAGACGGATGGTGGCGTAGCCAACGATGGTGCCAGCAGAGTTTAGGACCACCTGAACACTCGAAACAAAAAGTTATGGTACTTGAAAAACTGCAATACCCTTGTAAAAGTGTCTGCAAGCTTGAAACAATGTCTCATCATCTCCTTGCGATTTCTTGGGCAGATTGTAAGATCATATGCAGTCAAGGCTTCATAGTCAACGTCGGTCCAAATCTGAAGTCATAGCGGGTTAAGATATTCCCTACAGTAACCACCACCTTGGTACTATACTCCTTCGACAGTGTCTCCTTGACGACCACGTCAGAACAGTTGAGAGAAGAGAACATGTGAGTGGGGTCGGCGATTTTATCCAGGCCATGTCTTTGAGCATACTTGTCGACCATGCTGACTTCTGGAAGTCTCATAAGTTTAAGATGTATTATGACCAGTGTGTCTTTTCAAAAAAAAAGTTTCGAGAACAATTTTTTTCTCGAAGAATTCGTCGAAAAAAATTTTTCTTTTTTTTCGAGAAATTTCTCGAAAATTGTGGTGAACAAAGCGCATTGCGGAATTTCGAAGTGTCGTTGCGAAAAATATCTTGAAAAATTTCAAAAAATTTTTAGTAAAAATTTTTCGAGGGATTTTCGGACGAAAGCATTCCTCGACATTTCTCGAAAATGGCGGTAAACAAAGCGCAATACAGAACTTCGGAGTGTCGTTGCGAAAAAATCCTTGAAACTTTTCGAGAGATTTTTGTCGAGAAATTTTTTCGAAAAATTTTTTCTAGAAATTTTTTCAAGAAATGTTTTTTGAGACATTTTTCCGAAACATTTTTTTCGAGAAATTTTTTTTCGATAAAATTTTTTTGAGAAATTTTTTCGAAAATTTTTTTTCGAGGGATTTTTCGAAAAATATTCCGAAACCGTGTCGAAACGATACACTGATCATGACTATTCATTTATCAAGCAAACGGCGCAAAACGCAACCGCGCCCCGCCGCACTAGCACTTTAAGGACAATTCGCCTTTAAGGCTTTTCACTATTTTCGAAAATTTCCTTGCTTGCGTCCTTTGCCTTAATTCTGAGCAATTAACTGCTCAATAAATTCAAAAAATGGTGGGTCAACCTTGAAGGCGCAAGATCTAGTGCGGTGGAGCGCGGTTGCGTTTTGTGAAGTTTGCCCAATACCTCCAAACCCATGGCAATTATGATCTCCCGCAATCTCCCAGGACATCTTGCTAATCAAGCTTGCCACTCCCGTCCCGCGATACTTTGGGACGCAGTAGTAGAATGCAAGCGAGTACAATGGTTCATCGTTTTCGGCATCCCAGCGGGCGACAGAGTGCGAGGCGACAAACTCACGAGTGTCTATATAAATAAAAATTAGAACAACAATCGGAAAGATTTTGGAACTTTTACCTTTCTCCACCACTGTTAGCAGCCAGAACTTATCGAAACTCTCCGACCAAAACTTGTAGTCGCCCATTTGGTAGGCCCAGTCCTCGGTGAGGCTTTGCTGAATGGGTTTGATCAAAAAATCGATGATTTTAAAATTCAAACTTACCATGTTAACAGCCTGCTCGAAAACCTCCTGCGGTGGGTTGATTAGTATTTCGAATCTCGGATCCATTTTTTCTGTCACTAGAGAACAGTTTTCAATTCTTGGTTTCTATAATCCTTTATATGCCACTATACTAACCTTATCGCAACCCATTATGTTTGATTCTGTGTGTCTCCATTTTTGTTAAACTATTTTTCGATGTTCTTCTTCTTTTATCATTCAAAAAAAACGGAGACAAATTGAAGTGTAAAGGTAAAGTGAACGAAAACCACAGGGTTTCGGTTCCACTTTCATTAGCGGAAAAGTTTCGAAAACTGGAATAAGTTCTTCATTGAAAAAAACTGCAATCGATTCATATATTTTGTGTCTTCTGCGGACTCGGCATTCTCGAGAAAATTGAATTCGAAGTACGTAAACCCAGATGATTTGCTCTGAACCAACTGGGTTTACGTACTTCGACTTCAATTGTCTCAGGAATGCGGACTCCGCAACAAAAACTAAATATTTGAATCGATTGCAAATTTTCTCCGCTTTCCAATGATATATGCCACATTTTGCAACTCCGAATATCACTCAGGTTGGTCCCTAGTGAGTGTCGTGTTCACGATGAATGGAAATTCGAAACGCTTACGTGATGTCTGAACTAGAGAAGAAACTCTTGTGAAGGTATCAGTGATCTTTGTAATCAAGTGAAGGACCGAGATCGAAATCAAAACCAATCTTCTCGTATTACAATGTACTTGAACAGGCAACAAAACAGATAGACGCAATCACGTTGGGTTTAGCTCGAGAACCTCATTGAAATTTGGCGAAAGAACGGTTTGATTGATGGACACGCTCTGATGGTGTGACTTACATTCGCGATATCGGTTTTGATGCCGAAAAGTGAAAGGTACTTCACCGATGACTATCTGACCTTGACGGGACTTCCAGTTCCAACATTTTTTGTTCTGTTGGTGTAGATTGTTGATCTATGTGAAAAAGGGACATTGTTCAATATATAACAGGAAAAGTGAGTCTGGGTGAATCATGAATTCAAAAATCTAACAGTATTGGCTCTTCTTGACTTGAGCCAAGAAGTCTCGGATGTACTTGGTTGGGCCTTTCTCTTACTGATGTTCTTTGCAGACGTTTCGGCTTCAGGATCCGGACTTCTTGGCGTTTTCCGGGATCTCGGTATCCTTCTTAACCTTGAGAGCTTTTGGGGGTATCGGCCTTCTTGACAGTCTTCTTCCCAACGGGTTTTCTTTTTAGCAGCATTTCTTGATCCAGCCGCATCTGGCTCTGGTGCATCTGGTGCTGTCTCAGTTGGACCTGCAGCAGGAGCGATAGGCGGAACATATTTGGCACCCAAAAAGTTGCTCTCAACTCAACAATCGTTTCTCATATATAGAACAGAATCAGGGCTCTCGAATACATATCAAGGTAGTTGGTTTGCGAAAGCGACCTTTCTCAGTTCTTCATTGTCCATTCCCTCGAAAAACTCCGTGCCCCATTCGGAAAGAGGGATAGGTCACACCGGTTCGAAAGTTCCGTATCAAAAGAACACAGTAAAGAAGGCATGCCGACGTCCTTCTCTCCTTTGGTCGCGAACTATCTTATCAACTGAATCGAAGACGATCAAAGATTTCAGTTAATTAAATCTCGAAAGCGACCACGTCGTCAAGACAGTCTCATCAATCAAGATTTGTTTTGGTAAGTAATTAGAAAGATAAGCGTCAAAAGTGAAAACACAGAAAGTATAGTTTGATAAGTGGTTTGACTTGAAACTTCACGTACAAAGCTCTCTGATGGAATGCTTGGTTCTCCGCGGGTAGAGCTCGGGAACTAACTAGGGACTCACTCGGACATAGGCCATCGGAAAGCTTATGAAATTTCCAACCCATTCAAGTACTCTGTCTCTGCGAAACACTACGCGCTTTGAAGATATTTGGATCGAAAGTACTGCAGTTTTATGCGTGATTTTCAGTGCATTTTTACTACTTTCGACGCAAACATCTCATGAATGGGTTGGAAATTTTATGTGCTCTCCGATGGTCTACGTCTCATCACGTAACGCTAACCTCTGTCCGAGTAAATTCCTAGTAAGGGAATTTGGGCTTGAAAATTTCTTGGAACATCAAGGAATCTGTGTACATGACGTCAGATTTAATGGCTTCAAACAATTCTTCACAACGGAATATTGGAACCCTGACACATACATTTCCATTGTAGACAGAGTTCGCTGTTGTTTGGAGTCAGTACTCTTCGCATTTGTTTCGCCAACTTTTGTTTTTCTTTTTCCATTTGCTTTTGTTTTTTTCGGCAGGTCTAGCCAACGTGAAAAATTGGACGCATATCATCTCGAACTGATAAGATCGTATAAAAGAGAAGAAGACCAGAGGCGGTTCCCGAAAAGGATAGAGATTTTTTGTTTTGTTTTCTGGTTTTGGGTTTTGAAAATTTCAACTTTTTAAAACTCACTTTCTTTCCAGAAATATGGTGCCTGAATCCACCAATTTTGCTATTCAAACTGACCTGTTATCGCCCTCTAAGAACGCTCCTCAAAGCTACTTTTTCGAAGGCGCCGAGAAGCTTTTGGAAATCTGGTTTTCGCCTAGTACATTGTCTTCTGGATGCTCTGGATCCCTTCGATCAATCCCAAGAGATCAAATTGATGGCATGCTGGATATAGCTCGATGCAAGATCCTACACTCCAAGCACAACGACTTCCTAGACTCGTACGTTCTCTCCGAGTCCTCTCTATTTGTCTCGGATCGACGGATAATCATGAAGACCTGTGGGACGACACGTCTTCTGGCCGCTCTTCCAATCATCGTTAGGCTAGCTGGCCGGTACGCAGGGCTCGAGCAAATCCAATCCGTCTACTACTCTCGGAAGCATTTCATGCGACCAGACCTCCAAGAAGGACTTCATCAAAACTTCGACGCAGAGGTCGAATACTTGGATACGCTTTTCGAGAATGGCCACGCCCACTGTTTTGGATCTCGGGAGCAAGACAGATGGTATTTGTATACCTACCATCGAGAGGGAGAACTAGAACGTTATGCTGGCCATGAGACGCAGTCAGAGCATACTTTGGAGATTCTGATGACCGACTTGTGTGAGGATGTTCTTCACAAATTTACAAGGGATTTTGTTGTAGACGGCAAGGATTGTTTTTTGGTAAGTGATGTGGTTCAGGGATGGGCGTTAAATTAAATTTTTACGGAATCCGAAAAACTTAAAATTTTACGGATCAGCACCTCGTAAAATCCGTAAACGTAAAATCCCATCCCTGCTGTGGTTGATGAAAGCGCTTCTAAATTCTTCCAGCGCTCCGGAATCCAAAAAATCATCCCATCGGGATCCGAAATCCATGACGAGCTCTTCGATCCTTGTGGCTACAGTATGAACGCATTCGCCAACGACTCGGACCAATACGCCACTATCCATGTAACACCTGAGAAGGCATTCAGTTTCGCCTCTTTCGAAACCAACCAAGACTTGGAGTGCCTACACTGTCAGACAGAAAAGGTTCTGAAATGTTTCAGGTATTTTGAACCCAAGTTAGATACAAAAAGTATGACGACCTTCAGACCCAACAAAGTTCTCATGACAGTGTTTGCCAACAATACATCGAAACGAGGGAATTTTGCACAGATTCAAATTTGGGACAAAGAACTGCCGGGGTACACACGGACGGATGTTCAGCTGGTGGAGTTGGCGGTAAGGTCGAAATTTGGAAATCCGAAATTTTGACTCCTCATGTTTTCCAGACCGAGACCCTAATCTATGCTCATTTCGTACGCAACTCCCTACCAGACGTGCCATTGTCCAGTGATGAGGATGAAGGGGACCGGTCAGACTGAACCCATTTGACACTATCTTTTTATGTAGATTTATTGACTTCTTCAATTCTTTGCTTTTTATGAATCGTTTATATTATAACAATGGGTGTTTGCTTGCAGTATCGCTTGCGCTGTAACATCAGTGTATTGATTCGACACGGGTTCGAAAAAATTTGTCGAAAAAAATTTTCTAGTTTAGATGGATGCGTTTCTCGACATTTCTCGAAAAATGTGGTAAACAAAGCGCGATACGGAATTTCGGAGTCTCGTTGCCATAATTTTCATCAGAGAGAGGAAGTCTTACATTTTCGTCATTTTTCGAGAAATTTTTTGAACAAAAATTTTCGAGGATTTTTTTTGGGAAATTTTTCGAACAAAAATTTTCGAGGATTTTTTTTTCGAGAAATTTTTCGAACAAAAATTTTCGAGGATTTTTTTTTCGAGTATTTTTTACTAGGAAATTTCATCTATTGTTTACGAAAATTTCGAAAAAATCCTCGAAAAATTTTTTTCGAGAAAATTTTTTCGGGCAATTTTTCGAAAAAGGCTTTTTTTGAGAAATTTTTCCCGGAAAGACACAATGGTCCACACCTCTCTACGGCGTATGGAACCAAAAAACAATGTCTTGCAAGTGGCCAATAATAGTCGGACTTGCGATTTGTGCCAGTGGTCAAATCCTATATGGAGCTATTAGCCAAATCTATCAAAATCGAAAGGGGTATATGCTAGTGTCGAGATTGATCACAGGACTCGGCACGGGGTGTACAAGTGCTCAGGCAATGCCACCGAGACCGAAAGACAGGCTGAAAGCGGTTTCCTATGGATCTGCGGGATCGGTATTGGGAGTGATCTTTAGGAGAGATCAAAAGTTGTACTCCATCAAAGGGCATTCACAAAAGCGACCACGTTGGGGACACATGAATCAGTTATATCTTCTCAAATGTTCTCGAGACGAAAACTTTCGATTGACCTTATCACTATTAGTGTTTTTTTTTCAATTCTCTATCTCTCTGTCGTTTACGAAAAAAAGAGACCAAGACACATAGGGGTATCACATCGAGACTATACGTCACACTTCGATTGATCGGTCTTATCTTTGAAGTTCCTTCCGTTCTTTTTATCGATTTGGTTTCGGGTACTCGTCATGAGTATTCGCCCCACTGATTCGGATATTCCGATTTCGACAGCAATCACAGAGATCTCGTTGGATAGGTGAGTCTGTTAAATTACCACTACAAAAATCCCAAGTGATACTGTTCACTTACAGTACCAGCTCCCCACTATACGAACGGCAAACAGAATGGCGTTCCATGTGGATTTCCATAGCGATGCAGTTCGTGATAGGCATTCAATTCTCCATTTACTTCATGTCCATCTGGCCGTATCTATCCGGGTTGGATAAAACCGCAGATATCGACTTTCTAGGATGGGTGGTCGCTGCTTGCAGTATCGGTTGCGCAGTAGTAAGTATCAGTGTGTATTTTCGAAAAATTGTCGAAAAAAATTCGACGAAAAATTTCTCGAAAAAAATTTTTTCGAAAAAATTTTTTGACAATTTTCCGAAAACTTCTCAAAACCGTGTCGAAACGATACACTGTGAATGAGTAAATTTTTTTTTCGCTTCCAGTCCACTCCTCTCTACGGCTTATGGAACCAAAAAACCATGTCTTGCAAATGGCCAACAATAGTCGGACTCGCGATTTGTGCAAGTGGTCAAATCCTATATGGAGCTATTAGTCAAACCGATCAAAATAGAAAGTGGTATATGCTAGTGTCAAGGTTGATCACAGGACTCGGCACGGGGTGTACAAGTGCTCTGAAGGCGTACGAGGCAATGGCGTCGACACCGAAGGACAGGCTGAAAGCGGTGTCCTATGGATCTGCGGGATCGGTATTGGGAGTGTCCATTGGGCCGGCTATATCGGTGAGAGCTTTCATTTTCAGGGAGTAGCCTCCCGGTAGCGACGTGAGCTGATGATGTATAGTTTAGCACAGCCCGCTTGAACAAAAAGCCCTTTGGTGCTGCATAGTTTAGAACCATTGAGCGAAGAGCCCAAAAAGTTCAAGTCCCTTCCAGGCCATATTCGTCCCTCTCGGAGAACAAGGCTTCTACTTATGGTTCATCAAAATCAACATGTACACCGCATCGGCTTACTTCATGGTTTTTGTGTCCCTGGCTTCCGCCGTGATCTTATTTTTCTGCTTCACAGAAGACTATGTAGGTGTCCTAGACAAGGATAAAGAGGGTGAGTACACGATAATAACATCCAGGTGGTCCATATCTTGTTTCAGACTCCGATGTGGTGGTACCAAAATCTGACAAGCTACCAGCACTCATATGCATCTATATGTACATGATTGGCACGATGTTAGCCACTAATATCGAAGTGTGAGTAGAGATTTGGAATTTTTTAGGAGATGCTTGCTTTTTTTCCAGAATGTCCACCCCGTTGACAACAGTGATGTACGAGTGGAAGGACTCTCAAGCGATTCTATACAATGGAATTATTGAGACAGTCACGTGCCTAGTTTCCGTTGTAATCAACTTTGGCATCGGGAAGTTCAAGATCATCAGGAACATGTGAGTTTGAGAAAAACTGTTAGAATTAACTGTGAAAACTGTGAAAACCGTAAAAATTAACTGTATAGACTGTTAAAATTAACTGTATAAACTGTTAAAATTAATTGTATTAACTGTTAGAACTGTTAAAATTAACTGTATCAACTGTAAAAACTGTTAAAATTAACTGTTAAATCTGTTAATATTGCAAAATTAACTTTTTAAACTGTTGAAACTGTTAAAATTATCTGTTAAAACTGTTAAAACTGTTAAAATTAACTGTATCATTTGGTAAAACTGTTGAAACTGTTAAAATTAACTGTATTAACTGTATTAACTGTATTAACTCTTAAAACTGTTAAAATTAACTGTATAAACTGTTAAAATTAACTGTATTAACTGTTAAAACTGTTAAAACTAACTGTATTAACTGTATTAACTGTATTAACTGTATTAACTGTATTAGCTGTATTAACTGTATTAACTCTCAAGACTGTTAAAATTAACTGTAGAAGCTGGGAAAATTAACTGTATTAACTGTTAAAACTGTTAAAATTGACCGTTGCATCTGTTAATATCGCAATATTAACTTTTTAAACTGTTAAAACTGTTAAAATTAACTGTATAAACTGTTAAAATGAACTGTATAAACTGGTAAAATTAACTGTTAAAACTGTTAAAACTAACTGTATTAACTGTTAAAACTGTTAAAACTAACTGTATTAACTGTATTAACTGTATTAACTGTATTAACCCTCAAAACTGTTAAAATTAACTGTAGAAGCTGGGAAAATTAACTGTATAAACTGGTAAAATTAACTGTTAAAACTGTAGAAAATAACTGTATTAACTGTATTAACTGTATTAACTCTTAAAACTGGAAAAAATTAACTGTATTAACTGTTAAAACTGTTAAAATTGACCGTTAAATCTGTTAATATTGCAAAATTAACTTTTTAAACTGTTGAAACTGTTAAAACTGTTAAAACTGTTAAATTATCTGTTAAAACTGTTAAAACTGTTAAATTATCTGTTAAAACTGTTAAAATTACCTATTAAAAGAAAAAAAAACTGTTAAAATTGTTAAAGTAAGATTTTTTCAGTGATAAGCGAATCCAAATCATCTTCGGATTAGCTGTTTTCGGCGCATTCCACATCGTCAACTATCCTTGGTGGTTCTACTCGGGCCCTTTGAACTACCTCCCAGCTGGAACCAATACAACTGTTGTCGGTGGATGTCTAGAGATTTACACCTGGTGTAGTTGGACAACTCGTGTGCCCAAATATCTCTACATCTTCTCTTTCATCGTCTTTTTCGGCATCGCATTCCCATTCGTCAACTCGCCAGTGTCCGCGTTGTACTCGGAAGTTTTAGGCCCGCGGAAACAAGGAACCATGCAGGGCATCTTCAGTTTGGGTGGTGCCATCACACCTTTCATCGCATCAATCGCGATTGCGTGAGTTTAAGAATCATGGGAACTCAAAAACTAAGCAAAATTGCAGAGCTCTATTTCTACACACTGGGTACAAGTACATCATCATTCTTCAATCCATCACTCTCCTCATAGCTCTAGCTTTAATGATTCTGTTTTATGATCGAATGGTTCCATTGAGGTTGAAAACAAAAGATGGGCAATTTCACGAGTTACACTGATAATTTTTCAATAAAAAGTTACTGCAATAATAGCCTAGTGCTAACTCTGGATCGCAGATCTCCCATATGTATCTCTCCCATTCAAATTATAAGACGGCATCTTTGGATGGAAGTTGAATGATAACACTTGTGTATCTACTATCTACTTCAGAATGATACCGGGGAACTGGAACGGAGAGTAAAGTGAAAGTAAGGTGAAGTTCGATGTCAAGGACAGTTGTTACACCGCGCGGACGAGACTTGTGTTTCAATTTTTTTGACACTGAACGATAAACTTGCTTCGTTCCGTGCGAAGCATCTTTGTATTCAGGCCGCCGTCAAGTTATGACCGAATTTGAAACGTTGATCAATCCACCTCAAGAGGTTTTCGAGCAGCTCGCGAACTCGGTACGCATATTTTTTCTCACAGAGTTCACAACGCAATCATTTTAGGCAAGTCTAACTGAAGACTGGGCATTTCAAATGGGCGACTACAAGTTTTGGTCGACAAACTACGACAAGTTCTGGTTGATTAGCGTCGTCGAGAAAGTCACGCTTAACTTTGTCGCTTCCGTGTCTCTGGCTTGCTGGGATGATGCCGATGATGGTCCGCTGTATACTGTCGCGTTATTCTACTGTATCCCGAAGTATCGCGGTCTGGGAGTGGGAAGAGCGATTTTCCAAAAAGTCATCGACATGGCTGGCGATAATAACCTCACGCTTGCTGGAGGTCTGTGCTACAGTCGCTGAGTTTTTGAGCGTTTCCGAGAGATTTACAGGAGTATCAATGAGTGACAAGTATGCGACGGTTTTCGGATTCGACAAACTTGCGGATCACTGGCACATGTTCAGCTCTCTTGACTGTAATAATACAAAGTTTCCGGATGTTGTTTCGAAGGAGTACACCACCAAGGTTTGGACCGACGTTGACCATGCCGCATTGATGTCTTATGATCGTTCCGTGTGCCATCGGGAACGCAAGAAGCTTATGACCGCTTGGTTTAACGCAGACAACCGCTTTACAAGGGTACAATCTCCATGACTAAAAACGCATATTTTGAAGGTTCGATCTTCAGGTTGTCCTTGACACTTCCGGAAATATTGTCGGCTACGCCACAGTTCGCCCGGTTACTAAGAACAAGCTGAGCTGCGCTCCGTTTTATGCTGACACTCTGGACGCCGCAGTGGTCCTTCTTAAAGAGATACTCGAGGCGATTCCCGACTGGTCAAGTCGCGAAAATCTAGGATTCTTCTATCCGCAATGTAATGAGAACGTTCCAAGGTGAGGAGATTAAGAAAACTAGAAGCGATTAGACACTTTTATTTTCAGACTTTTGGAGACGTTTGCAAAGAACCGCGAACTGATCTTCACATGCACCGCCAGCCGAAGACAGTTCACCAAAAAGTTCATCTCTTCAGCTGTCGAGAAGACCTACGCTGTCTCCGATGGTTCTTTCCAATTTGTTTAATGCTGATGTGCGTGTGTGTTTTTTTGCTTCATAAATGTGTGTTGTGACGTTCCATTACCAATAATATCAAATGTAAGGGTCTAAACTAATACATGTTAAACAGTGACGACTAGAACACAATCTTTCTGTCAGTTTCACTTTCAATGAAACTGATACAGAGATCGCGATCAACCTCGCCTACGCGTGTATGTCATACAAGTATATTGTTTCGGTGGTTAAAAATCACAGGTTTAGATCAGAGTAACAGTACTTTGTTTGTCAGAACTTTGGCTTGATAAGCGATTACTGTCTCAACAAGCTTCCTTGTTTCGATGAAAGAGAAATGAGGGATTTCCATACCGTTCTATGTGGAAGACGTTGCTCCGAATAAAGTCAAAGGACACAAGCGAAGAAATTTACGAATATGGTGAAAAAACCTTAAAGGCGCATGGTCCTAAACGTGCTAATGTACAGTACTGGTCAGTAAGATATACAATTTGACCTTTCTCAGTGCAAAATGGTCAATTTTGAGCAGTTGAAAAAGTATGTTCCAAACACTCGATTTCTACAAAACTTGGTGAGTGTATTAAGCAATTCTAGATCTTCATTTTTGTAATTGACAACTTCCTTTGAAAAACACAATCAAGTCAGTTATGTCGCGTTTAAGATCATGGGTCCAAAAAAGTTCGAAAATTGCACTAAAATTTACAAAGTTTTGATGTGGCGTAACTCTACGCGACGTAACTCACTTTACAGCCATTTTGTAAAAAAGTTGTCAACTACAAAAATGAAGATCTAGGGATGCTTAACACACTCACCAAGTTTTATAGAAACTTGGAACATACTTTTTCAACTGCTCAAAATTGACCATTTTGCACTGAGAAAGGTCAAATTGTATATCTTACTGACCGGTACTGTATTGGGGCACAATTGCGTTTTTCGCCGTTTGCCTAATAATACGCAACCTTGTGTCAAGGAATGAGAAATAGGGGAGTTCCAAATCGCTGACTACTAGAATAATGATTCCATATTGAGTGCGGGAACCCTTGTGGTTGTGACAAGCAAAATTTACAATGAGACACATTTATTCGAAAAACATTGACGGTTTTACTTGGAACAGAGCTCCCGTATCTTATCCGCACTCAACGGAGATATTGTGTTCAAAAAGCGCGGGACACCATTTCGCCTCCTCCAGTCGTCAATACAATTCATTATCGCTGAGTGCACAGCTCCACACGACATCATCAACGGTGGCTCTCCGATACCTTTCGACGAGTACACTTGCGCCGCGTTCGGTCCGTGAATCCCCAGCAGCTTCACCCGAAAATCGTTGGGCACATTTCTCGCCCTCGGTATCTTATACTTCATCGCCGAGTCTTCGACAAGTTTCCCGTTGTCAAATGTGATTTTCTCGCAAGTGACAAGTCCGTATCCCTGCATGAAGGCTCCTTCGATTTGACCAATGTCCATCGCTGGATTCAGACTCTCGCCAACGTCCATGACGAGGTCCACTCGAATCAGACGGTTGTAGCCGGTGAGGGTGTCGACTTCGATTTCCACTGCCGCGGCGCCCGATGTCGTGTAGGGGTACTCATCGTCTTTGATGCCAAACTTGGCTCGTTCGACGCTGCAAAGAAACAGAGTTGCGAAAGAGTGTGGGGGGAAGAGAGACGACAGAGAATGATTGCGCGTTGCCATCATGTGGCCGATGTTTTCCTCGTCCGCAGTCACATGATAAGGCCCCAATTTAAAACTTACACCCCATACTCGGTGCACTGCAACGGCACAAAACTCTGATAAGCCTCTCTAACCGAAGCCTTCCAATCTCCGCGATTCTTCTCCACTATTGGTTGCAACCGGGACATTATCCTCCCACAACACGCCAACACTGCCAACCCGTTAATGTCCGTATCCTGGCTTCCACCTGTATCCGGAGCATTCGCCACCTTGTCTGTACTCGTGTCCACGATAGTGATGGTTTCAACAGGTCTCTGAAACACATCCAAAAAGTATACAGAAAAGATGTAGGGTGATACCTTCAAAGCTTCGCTGCACACTTGCATCATCTTCTGATTCAAACCCTGACCCATTTCAGTGCCTCCAATTGTTAGCTGTATGGATCCGTCCAAGTTTATGAGTAGACTTGCCACAGAGTGAGATGAGGAGCCAACATGTGGCAGACCGAATCTCACAGACGACATCGCGAGTCCTCTCTTCACAGTGTTCGATGTAGCATTAAAATGTTCAATTTCAGCCATCCGCTTCTCGAAATCACACCACTTCATGCAGCTCTCCCAGCACTCCAGATGATTATCATTGTGAATTTTCTCCCCACAAAACCGACCGTCTCCTTCCATTGCAAAGTTCAACCGTTTTGTTTCCTCAAGAGACTTCTCCACATGATGAGCAATCCTTCTCATGATTCCTTCGTTGATAATTTTGACCTGCGGATTACCGTATCCTCTCATTGCAGTGTTGCTCACTGAATTGGTCTTCACTGGGTATGCATCAACGCAAAGCGCATTGATTTTGTAGACATCATCCGCGTGGCTACCGATGACCATTGCGACGTACTCGGAGTGGTCCACCGACCAACCTCCATTGACCCAGATTTTATAATGGCCTGCGAGGAGGCGGCCTTCCCCGTCAATGCCGACTCTGAAATAGTATTGATTTTCTGAGCCAGCCTCATGCAACACTCACTTGTACTTGGCATGAAACCCGTGTCGTTTTCCTGTCATTATCAAGTCGTCGGCTCTCAATAAATGACCATAGGTGGGACGCCGCAGTCTCCGAGCTACTAATGCACACATGCACGCATTCCACGCCGCTTGATTGCACTTTCCACCGAAGCCACCGCCGAGGCGTTTCGTCTGAAAATGAGCCATGTGCAATACGTATGCCAAACAATGCTCCGAGTGAAGACCGACCTTGACAATGATCTTATTAGAAGGAAGACCAAGTACCCCTGCCACCATAAGCTGAATGAAAAACGTCCCTTGTGATGAGCAATGGACCAGCCTGAATTTCACATGCCTTCTCTCCCTAGTTAGTCAAGTTCTTACATCTCATCCCCCTCGCCAGGCACCGCCAACGAGCTCTGTGTCTCCATGTAAAAGTGCTCTTGTCCGCCCATCTCCACCTCTCCTTCCAGTACCGCACTACACTTTTCGAGCTCTTCATTCACCATGATCTCTTCTACACCGTAGTGCTGAGCTTCGCTTAGCAAGGAGTTCGCCTGAATTGCATCGTGCAAATCTGCTAAAGCGTCTAGCGGTTTATAGTGCACTTTGACAAGTTTCGCAGCTCTTCTAGCGGTAAGAACATCGTTAGCGGCGATGACTCCGATCACCTGGCCGATGGATTCTACCTGGAAAAGAAAAGTACGGGAAATTCCCAGTTCAACACGACTGGTGCTCACCTTCCCCGGAGCAAACAACGGAGCACTATCCCATAACTCCATGCTAGCTTCATTGAGACCCGGGGTGTTGGTTCCTGGGATATCGTCAACATTGAAGTAGCCTTGAACACCTTCAAGCTGCAGCGCTTCCGCTAGGCTTACTTTCAGAATCTCTCCGTGAGGGATTGTTGATAGTACGTAGCCAAGATGGACAGGGTCTGGAACCAAGCAAAATTAAAGCGAGGGGGGGGGGGGG
>LR544765.1:901-28807 GCA_900536305.3 Caenorhabditis sp. 40 LS-2015 | reverse complement strand
GCGGGGGGGGGGGGGGGGCAAAATAAACATATTTTTGAGTGATCAAGAGAGATGCTAGCGGATTTCAAGGGGGGATCAGCTGGGGGTAAGCACGGTTTTTGGACAGGATTGATCATTGGTGGGATGGGAGAGGGAGAGGGAGACTGGTCAAATGAGTTATTAGAATGAATTAATAAGAGAGTGGAGAGAGACGCAGAGAAACGAGAGTGTTCTCGATCTCTGTGTGGTTTGAGTCTCACAAATATCTCAAAAGCTAAAAGAGCTATCAAAAAACTGTCAACTGCAATATTGATCAGCTTAACATTTCACATCAAATGAAATAAGTTTCAATACAATTTCTCTACTAGTTCGTGAGATAGTTGCTTTAACTGGACGAAGAAAGAGAGACGCAGGGAAACGAGAAGAGTTCTCACAGAAACCATCATATCTCGAAAAGTAAACGAGCTATCAAAAAGTGGTCAACTGCAATATTGCTCAGCGTAAAATTTTACGTCCAATGGTATAAAGATCAATGAACCATATTGATGTGTTCTGAAGATACAGTCGCTCTAATCTGTGACAAGAAAAAAGCATGACGTACATTTTGAACTATTGTATCTTCAGAACCATTTGAGCTATAAACTTGAATGTTACGTCAATCGATGTAAAACTTTGTTTCCTTTATTTTGATAGTTGACAACTTTTTTATAGCCTTCTTCGTTTTTGGGATATACGCTTTTTTGTGTCGCATACCCTTTCCCTCCCTCTATCCCGGCGCCCACCATGGGAGACACAGAGTCTCTCGCTTCTCTGCGTCTTTCAAAGAGCCCACTTCAAGTGCTTCTATTTCGTGATCCAGTTGAGCTACAACATTGAACTTTTCATTATTTGACGTGAAATTTTACGCTGAGCAATTTTGCCGTTGACAGTTTTCTGATAGATCTAGTGGTTTTTGAGGTAGGGTCGGTTTTCCAGCAACCCTCCTTCTTCACACGCTTCAACGGTTAGTATCTCTATCTCATGACCCAGCTGAGCTACTGCATTCAACTTTTTACCATTCGATGTGAAATTTTACGCTGAGCAATTTTGCAGTTGACAGTTTTTTGATAGCTGTAAAGATTCTAGAGTTATTCTCTATCAAGTTCGCAGAACCCTCTCCGTGTGACGTAGCCAAACCAACAACTCTAAGCGAAAAATACCAGGCTTAATGAGAGAGGAAAGTAAGCTCTAAAGCAGAAAGATGGGGGTCCGATTAGTAAGTCATATGATTAAATGAACGGGGAAAAAGGGAAATCAAAAATCACAACAAAATTCGAGTCTCAAGACCTCAACTGTTTCCTGCTGTAAGCGATCAGTGATTACGAACGGATCAAAAAAAAAAGTGGTGTGGGTGAGTGGGGGGACCGGCGCTACGTATTCAGATTAATTAGGTCATTTGTTTGCGTTTAGGGGGTAATCGGATTGGAGTCCGCCGGAAAAATCTGAGCTGACAGACTGACAGACAGAAGAATCAATGAGCAGGAGGGGAGGGGGCATAAGGTCTTAACATTTAGGGAAACATTCTCTAGAAGTTTCTAGACCTTGGGGACTATCATAGGGTCTGAAAACGGGAAATAGGAGAAAAGGTGTCAAGTTTTGATCTTTCGATCCAAACCCCGTCTTCATCCGCTTTTCCCTCTTTTACGTCATTACATGGAAAAGCATTTCCGAGACGACTTAGGATCACAAATAGTCCGGAAATCCACTCTGTACACTCCAACTACGTTGTAAACCCTGAAAAAAGAAAGCAAAAAAGATTTGAGCACAGGTGGAATCGAACCCGCGACCGTTAGATTCGAAGGCAAAATTGCACCCTGTTACGCCATCATACAACTAAAAACAGGAGAAGCGGCGGGCGTATAGGAAGATGGAGGTTTTGAGTGGTGGCGCGCGGCAAGTCAAGCAGGGGAGCGTAAGATTTTCAGACTGTGCAAAATCTTTGACATTTTTTCTCAACATTTCCAGAATTTTCCGCATTTTCCCCCAATTTTTGTGCCATAAACCACTGATCTATGAGGGAAGAGAAACTTAGGCTTTCTTCTAATGCGGAATCAGGTCATAAATGAGCTGGAAAATAGAGGGTGTCTAAAATCCTCGCATCTTTCGATTATCCGATCTCTGAACAAGTTTGACAGGGAAACAAGGAAATATGACTAACAATCTGCATCAAAACGAAACTTGGGAAAAAAATTCTTCAAAAACGACGCTTCCACCTCCGCCTCGGGAGCGGTGAGGGCGCGGAAAGGCGCCTTCTCCTATATGCGCTCCCCTCCTTGCTGCACAGTGTGCGGTATAGCCTATCTGGTTACAGTTTTGGCTACAAATCTGAAGGTCGCGGGTTCGATTCTACCTGGGCACAAATCTCTTTTGCCTTCTTTTTAGATGGTTTACAGTGAGTTCTAAGCAATTGGAATTGATTAAATAGCGGTTTTCAGCTCAAATTTCTATTCGTTTTTATACCATCCGAAAATTAATTGTTTTGGTGCGGTTTTTCCAGACCAAAAAAGTTTGTTTGCGTAAATAATCTTTTCCAGGGGGGATTCTCGGAATTTCACAGGTGAAAGTCTGAATTGAAAAGCGAACGTCTTATAGTGAAAAATTTTCAGATTGTTATCATTAAGATTAATTATTTATTCTGATTTTTAGAAAAGGGCATACTTTCTTTTTGGGAACGTTGGGACTGCTAAAAGTGCCAGTTGAGCGGTACATACTTTTTTTGAGTCCTGAGCGATCGTGAAATGAGCAATCCCTCAAAGTCTCGAATTTTCAACATTAAAGCGATTGCTCATCCTGAAACTGAGCAACCAATGAAACATTTGAGAGAAATGAGAAAATATGGTGCATTGGCCCATTCGAATATATACAATTTTCAAATTTCTTCACATTGCTGAGCTGGAAACTGAGCAATTTGCAAAAGACCTGGACAGATTGCTCATCGAAAACTGAGCAATCCTCAGAAACCTTCAAGATACTATATAGTCCTTCGCTAATCCTCCTCCAACTTTCCAGGAAAATCGAAACACTTTTAATGAGAAATGGGAAGCCTTATTACAACTTTTCCATGTGTGCAATATGCAATATTAAAACTTTTTCAGAATCAGAAAAAAAAACTTTTCTTCCCGCCCAAAAACCAAAAACGTAAAGATCAAAATAATAGTAGATCTTATTATTGAAGGAAAAAAAAAACTTTTTGCGATGTGTCGGTGTTATTCACACCGATGGGAGAATAGGCAGAAAATGAGCTGAGCAATGCGAAAATCTCATTTTCTTTTATAAACATGTCTAGTTTGGTTTGACGTGAATTCCAAGCAGGAAGGATCGTCTTGGGCAAGCTTATTAGTCATGTTTGAAAAAGGGAAAATTCTGACACTTTTTGACTCATATCTCAAAAACGATGAAATCTATCAAAAAATTGTCAATTGCAATATTGCTCAGCATAAAATTTCACGTCGGATGGTTTTTATTTGATTACTGTAGCTCATCTGGGTCATGAGATACGAACCTTTCAAGTTGATGGCTAGAGAGACGCAGAGAAACGAGAGCACTCTGCGTCTCTCATGGTGGGCGCCGCGTGAAAATGTTACTATAACTCGCTCATTTTTCAGCGAAACTTGAGGAAAACTGCATTTCTGAAATCGGCGAGTGAAGACGGTTCGATTATGTATAACCATGTCTAGTTTTGATCGAATTTGAATTTTCGACTTTTTCGTTGCCAGACCCAAAATCGAAGAAAAAATCGAAAATTTGAAAACTAGGCATGATTATACTCGTCTTGAAGCTGAAAACCAGCCAAATACAGGACATTCGGTGTCATCAAGATTCGCTCAAAATTAGCCAAGTTATAGTGGTTTTAAGCTTCACCTCGGTCATTGATAGAATTCTTCAAACTACTGTAACTCGGTCAAAACTTGATAAAAAACAATGAATATCGCATCTTTGAATTGTACACATTCAAACGGTCAAAATGAGTATAATCATGACTGGTAATTTCAATTTTTTCGTGTTGGGACCCTAAAATCTGAATTTACTCAAAAATTCGAAATTCCAGAATGTTGACAGTTTTCAGAATTTTCAAAATGAGTCATTATTCTCTGGCTCGCGTTTTGTTTTGTGTTCTGATTTCTCATTAGACTCTCTTAATAATTTTTTTATAGCCTCAAAATTTTCGGGGAACAAAAACAATTGTTGATCCTTAAAATTTGAAAATCCGGTGTCCCAATATAAAACTTCTCCTACGTGATTTTGGGGTCGAAAAAAAATCGGATAAATTCTGGGACTAAACATTATAGAGAGATATACATGCAGGTGCAAAAACATTGAATCAAGGAATCAGAAGAAAATAGAATCCGAGAGGAGAAATTATTAAAAATTCTATTACGTTTTTAGAAAATTCGGGTTGTGAGGAATCAAAAAAGGTGATGTTTTGAGTGTTTGATATGGAAAGTGGGAACTTCATTTTGGTTACTGTAACTTTTTTAAAGTTTGGTTCAGAAACATGGAAAACTAAATTTTCGAGCTTGGCGTAAAATGAGCTTCAAAATAGGCATAAACACGACCTGTTTTGTAGACCTTGAATTTTCGGGTTTCGTGTCTCAAAAATGACCAAGTTTTTCAAATTTTTCAAACCTAGTCATGAATCATGATTATACTCACTTTGAAGGGTTTTGCGAGCTGAGTTCGAAAATCGCATTTTTGTAAGTGTTGCTCAAGTTTTGAGCAAGTTACAGTACCCTGAAACTCTAAAACTGTCGATCTGAAAAATCTTATAATGTTAATTATTTCCATTGGGAATACAGTGTACGGCTAGAAAAATTTTCTATTTTTCTTGACAGAATTGTTTTCTCCTACTGCGAGTGTTCCTATGAGAGATTCTTTTCCTTGTTAACCCTGAAAATGTCTTCACCTTGACTGAAACTTGTTCAAAACGTTTCTAACCTAGTTTTCCGAGTTCAACATGTCAATAGAGTCAGAATGAGTATAAACACGCCCGACCTGTCGAAAATCCAGAATTCAGAGGTCTTCAGAATCTGAAAGTTTAAAATTTCTCAAACCGTGTCTTGTTTATACTCATTTTGAAGCTCTGTTTACGCCAAGCTTGAAAATTTAGTCTTCAGCTCCGTTCAACCAAAACTAACCAAATTACATCACTGCTTTTAAAAATCGTTACATCACATCGAAATCTGCCTTCCGTTTCAAAATATCAAATGATTAAACTTCAGCTCAAAACATAACAAGATCAAAGTTGATGATTAGATTTGGGCAGAAAACAGAAGTTCGATATTTTGATCAGAAATCTCGAATACAGACTGACTTTTTTTTCTCAAAGACCATCACCAACGAGGAAGCTAGAATCAAAAGAAAAAATTTTCTGTTTATCAAATCTTCTTAAAATTTCCGGCGAGGAAATGAGATGGTGGAGAATGATGACTAATCCGAGATGAGCGCTTTTTTGGAATCAAAATTTTGGTGACAATCGGATTCGAGGATTTGGAAGGCCTCCTGGTACGGGAATGCGATCAAAATTTGGCTTTTGGGAACAAATCAGAGCGAAATTGTTTTGAGATTTTTCAATACAGTCAGGTGTAAAATTCAATGCTGAGCAATATTGCAGTTAAAAAAATTTTTTTGATAGCTTCTTGCGATACTCGTTGTTTTCTGTGCCGCGCCCAGCATGAGAGACGCAGAGTGCTCTCGTTTCTCTGCGTCTCTCTAGTCGTCAGCTTTGAACGACCGTATCTCGTGACCTAGTTGAGCTACAGTATTTAAATAAAAACCATTCGATGTGAAATTTTGAGCTGAGCAATAATGCAGTTGACAACTTTCTGATAGCTCTAACGGTTCCTGAGATATAGCCCTTTTTCATCTTGGGAGACGCAGAGAAGCGAGAGTACTCTGCGTCCCTCTAAACGTCAACTATTAGGGACAGTATCTCACGACCCAGATGAGCTACAGTATTTAAATAAAAACCATTCGATGTAAAATTTCAAGCTGAGCAATATTGCAGTTGACAATTTTTTGACAGCTATTCTAGTGTTCGAGATGTCCAACCACAACCAAACTACAGAAACCCCCCAACTAAAAAGCAATCACACGACACACCAGACTCCGTTCGGAAATATCCATAGAGGCAAAAATGTGGAAAAAAAACAGAATGGTGACTAATCCACAGAGCGAAAGGAAAACAAGAAACCGGGGAGGAAAACGGAAGGTGGTGGTGGTAGACAGAAATCAGAATTTGCTGTTTTGAATAGACGAAATTGCTCAGCTCAAAATTTCACGTCGAGTGGTGAAATTTTGGTTACTGTGGCTCAACGGGGTCACGAAATATGGTTGCTCAAAGCTGGAGAGATAGAGAGACGCAGAGAAACGAGAGCACTCTGCGTCTCTCATGGTGGGCGCGCGACAGAAAACGGCGCATATCTCGAAAGCCGAAGTAGTTATCCAAAAATTTTCAACTGCAATATTGCTCAGCGTAAAATTTCACATCGAATGGTAAAAATTTGAATACTGTAGCTTAACTGGATCGCGAGATACAAAGTTTCAGAGAGACGCAGAAAAGCCAGATCACTCTCGCTTCTCTTACATTTCCCCTTGAAAACTTCACAAATGTTGTTACATCAGTTTTCAGATCAGAAAATGGCTCAAAAACATTTTTGATCTACTTTTTTGATTATAGCCTTCGGGAATGTTAAACTGGTTAGAGAATGGTGTCATTAAAGAACGAGAATCTTGTCCGAAATTAAATTTCTCGAAGTTTTTTTTTTCAAAATTTGAGGACGTCTGGAAGCACAGAAGAACAGAACGAGTCTCGCCTTACAGGAAGAGTATGTCTTGTTTCTCTGCGTCTCTTGCTTCGAAAAGAGGATATATCTTCAAAACCAAAAGAGCCATCAGAAAATTGTCAACTGCAATATTGCTCAGCGTAAAATATTACATCGAATGGTTTTTATCTCAATATTGTAGCTCTACAGGGTCACGAGATACGGTCGCTCAAAGCTGTCGACTAGAGAGACGCAGAGAAACGAGAGTACTCTCATGGTGGGCGCGCCATAGAAAACGGCGCATATCTCAAGAACCATTGGAGCTATCAAAAAACTTTCAACAGCAGTTTTGTTCAGCTTAAAATTTTACATCGATCAGTAAGCTTTTAGTAACTGTAGCTCAAATGAGCCGTGAGATATAGCGTCTTCAAGTTGGCGCTCGGAAGGACGCAGAGCGACTCTCGTTTCTCTGCGTCTCTTGTAGTGAGCGCCGGGTCAAAAATGAGCCAAAAAACCAAAAAGTTCCTTTTTCTGAGGTGTCTAGTAAGCGGAAATGTTATCGTATAGTTTTTCAAGAAAAACAATATCTTAATTAGAAGAAGGTAATGCGAGTTTTTTTCTCAAGAATAACAATGTCTGTGCAATTCGGGGGGAAAAAACAAGAAGATAATGATGATGTCTGTGGTTGAAGAATTGGTTTTTTGGACTCTTCAGAATCTGCACAAACTACGATAAAGAAATCCATGAAGATTTTTATACCATTCGACAGAAAATCTAATGCTGAGCAATATTGCAGTTGAAAGTTTTTTGCTTTAACAGTTCCTGAGATATAGGCCTTTCTTCGTGAACCAACTGAAAGCAATTGTATCGTAAGATCCAGTCGAGCTACAAAGTTTACAATAATACCATTCGATGTAAAATTTAATGCTGAGCAATATTGCAGTTGAAACTTTTTTGATAGCTTTAACGGTTCTTGAGATATACGCCGATTACTGTGGCGCGCCCACCATGAGAGACGCAGAGTGCTCTCGTTTCTCTGCGTCTCTCTAGCCGTCTGCGATGAGCGACCGTACCTCTCGACCCAGTTAAGTTACAGCATCCTAACTTTTACCATTTGATGTGAAATTTTAAGCTGAGCAATATTGCAATTGACCACTTTTTGATAGCTTTTCTAGTTTTTGAGATATCGTCGTTTTTCTGTGAGCACTTGTCCGAAAATCTCAGAGATCTTGTTCTCTAATTACACCCTTCAAAGTAGGTCAAAAAATAATTGAGGAGGTCTACATTGCGGGTTTGATGAAGTTTGAGAAATCAGAAAAACAAGGAAAAATGTATTCTTGTTTACTACTAAAAATCAAACCAAAAATATGGAGGCAGAAATCAGAAACAGGTGAAAACACAGAGGAAATTTTTTCAGGAGAGTGATCTTACGATTCGATGAACATCGGGACAGAGAAAAAGGCGCGTATCTCAAGAACCACTAGAGCTATCGGAAAAGCGTCAACTGCAATATTGCTCAGCTTAAAATTTCACATCGAATGGTTTTTATTTAAATATTGTAGCTCTTCTGGGTGACGGGATACGGTCGCTCAAAGTTGGCGCCCAGAGAGACGCAGAGAAACGAGAGCACTGCGTCTCTCATGGTGGGACAGAAAACCGCGCATATCTCAAGAACCATTAGAGCTATCAAAAAACTTTTAACTACAATATTGCTCAGCATAAACTTTCAAATCAAATGAAGCTGGTTTGAATTTCATAGCTAAACTGTGTGGAGAGATATGCGCAGGCGAAGTTTTGCCGAAAAAACTTCAAAAATCTCTCTCTGCTTGTTGTGCCAGATCTACCTAGACAGAGGGAGATTTCTGACTTGTGCTTTCACATGGCCACCAGACCAGACATAACGAAAAGAGAATGACGAAAAAAAAAGAGGGGATCAAAAAATATTAAAGGGCTGTCAATGGCTAGCTAACTAATCCTGTTATATAGGGTTGCTGCCCTCTATTTTTGTGCACTAATCCAGCACTAGATTCTGATCTGATTTGAAGTCCAGACTACAGTGTGCCCTCGCAAAATCTTCATACTGTGAAATAGGAAAAGATGAGGTGAATTTTCAAACTAAGCAGACCAAGAGCTTCAAAATGAGTATAATCATGAGCACTTTTGAGGTAAAAAACTGAAAAAGAACATGTTTGTAAGCCAATTTTTTAGCTTTTTTTGTGCAAAAATCCAATTCTACGCTATAAAAAACCTATACAACTGTTTAGGATTCGAACCTGCCAAATTTTTGGATCCATAGTCATCCCTCTTACCAACTGCGCCATGTGGGCTGTGCGCGGCGACACATTACGCATGCAGCGCCAAGGGGCTCGTTTGGCGCAGTCGGGAAGAGGGTTGACTATGGATCCCAAAAATTTGGTAGATTCGAATCCAAAACATGTGTATAGATTTTTTATAGCGTAGAATTGGATTCCGGCGCTGAAAAAGCGCGAAAAGCAAGTCCCGAACTAGTTTTTTACAAAATTCAGTTCAAAAACTCGCGAAAGAAACCCTTCATTGTTACGAATTCATCGAGAAATTTCGTCACAACTTTTATAGGGCTTCTGAGGTCTATTTTTATAACAGAGACCCACCAAGGAGTGTGCGAACAAGGTTTTTTTCGGTTTCTGTCATCTGAAGCGAAAAATGAGGCATGTATCAGGTGTTGGAGGCGGGGAAAACCTCATTATTTTGTTTGGAGCGGGGAAAAATTGGATTTCGTTTATTAGAGATCTAGCACACCAAACAAGTTTTTTGAACGAGAAAAAAAAATTTTTCTTTTTGAATTTCTAAAAATGTACAGGCTAATAGCGACAGTTATTCAAAGTTAAAGCAAAAAAAATTCTGAAAAATTTTCCAAAATAAAAAAATTGTTATT
Organism: Caenorhabditis sp. 40 LS-2015; assembly: GCA_900536305.3. Classification (NCBI taxonomy): domain Eukaryota; kingdom Metazoa; phylum Nematoda; class Chromadorea; order Rhabditida; family Rhabditidae; genus Caenorhabditis; species Caenorhabditis tribulationis. The sequence continues at coordinate 19,114 of LR544765.1, read as the reverse complement.
CATCACTAAAAATGCACGAAGCGCTTTGAGATTATCCCTTTCTTTTCGGAGATTTTTGATTTTCTGATTTCTTCCCTTTTCAATTCTAGTTTTTTTTTCGACGTCACTTGCTTGCGTTTCATATTTTCATAACGAGTCATTCATGGGTGAGACTTTGAGATTTTCTGATTTTCTATTCCAAGGCGACGGATGAATAGATCGGATAATTGGAATTTGGATTTCGGTTTTCCGAGATTGGGTAACTGCAAAAATTGGGGTTCTGGAGACACTTGAAGTTTCCAGAATCTTCTAGAAATCTCCAGAATCTTTTAGAATTTTCCAGAGTCATCCAAAATCCTCCAGGATCCTCCAGATTCTCTCAGAATCCTTCCAGAATCTTACAGAATCTTCCTGAATTTTTCAGAATCCTTAAAATTGTTCGGAATTCTTCGGAATTCTTCAGTAGCCTAGAATCCTCCAAAATCTTCCAGATTTTTCCAGAATCTTCCAGAATCTTCTATCATCTTTGAAATTTTTCGGAATCCTCGAGAGTCCTTCAAAAGATTCCAGAATCCTTTCAAAATCTTCTAGAATTTTCCAGATTCTACAGATTCTCTCAGAAAATTCCAGAATCATCCAGAATCTTCGAGATTCCTTGAGAATCTGCCCGAATTTTCTAGAATTTTCAAGCATTGTTCATAACCCTTCAAAATCCTACAGATACCTACAGAAGTCTTCAGAATCTTCCAGAATCTTCCAGAACTTTTAAAGAATCCTTCTGAATCTTCCAGCACTCTTCAGAATATATCAAAATTTTTCGGAATCCTTCAGAATTGTTCACGCTTTTTCAAAATTTTCCTGAGGCCTCCAGAACTTTTTGAAACAATCAGAATCCTTCAAAATCCTTCAGAATCTTTCAGAAACTACCTGAATCCTTCAGCACTTTTTTCAATCTTCCGAAACCCTTTGGAATACTCTACATAGAATTTTAAAATTTCAAGTTCCCAAAAAATTTCAATCTTACGTTTTTGAACCTCCATAAGTTTGCCTAAAGTCACCCAATTTTCTTCAAATTTTTTTTTGAAAAATTTCAAATTTCCGCCTTTTTTTCAGATTACCACAATCTATGCAAGAATCTAGATCTAAAACCTTCATTGATCGTCACAACAACAATAAGCAATACAAGAGACCATACAAAACAAAGTCATCACAGTTGCTCCGACTCCAATGATCACCGCGGGGACCACCTGCAATTTTTTTGGAATTTTTAACTCTAATTTTTGAATTTATGATAAAATTGACAAATTTCAAAAAAAGGTTGAAAGAAATTGAACAATTTCGAGCAGTTAAGCAAATCTGAAAATTTTCGAAAAAGAAATTTTCAAAAAAAAACAATTATTTTTTCCGAAAAATTTTCCATACTCTATAACTTTGCTCAAAATCGTCCGATTTTTTTCAAATTTTTTTTGAAAATTTTCAAATTCCCGTATTTTTTTCTTTTTGAGAAATAATTACCTGTGTCCTCAAACAACACTCATTCGCACAACACTCGAAGTAATAGATCCAATTGCTGGGGCCTGAAAAAAATTTCCAAAAATTTTCCAAAAAAAAACTTATTTTTCAAATTTTTTTTTCAAACTCTCCCGCTCAAAATCTTATGAGATTTTCAAATTTTCGACTCAAAATGTTCAAAAATCACTCACAATTCAGATCATTCCCATTGACATCTGTACATGGCTCACTGGATTCGAATAGCGCGCTTGTACAGTAATTGATGAGTAATAATAATAGGAGGACCTGAAAAAAAATTTTTGGGAAAAATCTGAGAATATAAGCTCCGCCCACAAACGCAAGAGTGCCGCACAGTTTTAATCATGCAGATTTGTTTTCTTGTAAAATTTCAAAATCTATAGATTTTTTCACAAATTTTTTGTACGGCAAAAAACAAAACTCACTCTAAGCAATGAAAACCTGAAATTTAGCCCAAAAATAGTCATTCTTTCAACAAGTGGAAAATAAAAGTCAATAAAAACCCCCGGGGTACTCAGTTTCAGTATCAATTGAGTCACAGAGAAAGAGAAAAGAGAGAAAAGAGCAGCAAACAAAAACTGATAAGGAAACACTTTTCGATCATGTGCATTGTTTGTGTCAAAGTCAGGAAGATGAGTTTGAAAAAAAAATGAGTCTGAAACAAAATTTGAAAAAAAAAAATTTTTTCAAAAATTTCCCCAAAAATTTTTTTTTTCAAAATGTTACAATTTTTATATCATTCGACATTTTATGAAGAACAAAAAAGCCTTTTGGAGCCTAGTCCCAAAATAAGTTTGAACAGAGTTACAAGTCTTCAAAGTTGACCATTGCCCACTATGAGAGACGCAGACAAGCTCGCTTCTCTGCGTCTCTTCACGCGCCAATGTTAGGGAGTGTATCTCGTGACCCAGTTTAGCTACAGCAACCAAACAAAAACCACTCGATGTGAAATTTTAAGCTGAGAAATTTTGCAGTTGGAAGTTTTCTGATAGCGCTAACGGTTTTCGAGATATGGGCGATTTTCGAAGTGAAATGGCCACGAGATTGTTCTTGAACAATGAAACTAGACGAAAAAAGACCAAACACTAAACGGTCACTCGATAAACAACCAAAGTTTGACTAGATTTTTTCGATCGAATAAGCGGATAATCCAAACCACCGATTACCCACAGAATAAAAAGCTGTGGAATATTTGTACTCAGGTCAAATATATTCCGATATCATGACACGTGCAATCTCTCTGGTTCTGTTGTGCTCTCTGACTTTGTTGGCTTCTGGAGATCAAATCGTGCCTGGAGCTCTTCAAAAAATCTTTCCATATGCTGCAGCGGCGAAAGTGAAGGCGGTAGGTGGTCTAAAATGGCTTCCACGAACTTTAGACGTTCTAAAATAGATAAGAAGAAAATAAAAAAAGGATTTGCCAAGGGTGGGGTTCGAACCCGGGACCACACGCACCACAACCTACCATTTTACCATTACACCATTCTTCCTCTCCACGCTCATTCCCTTGGCGGCGCCTGCGCCACCACTTCCCCTCGCTTTCTTATACGCCCCGCCGACCTCGTGTCGACGTGTCCTCGGTAGTATAGTGGTGAGTATCCGCGTCTGTCACATGCGAGACCCGGGTTCAATTCCCGGCCGGGGAGAAATCGTTTTGTCATCTTTTTGCTCAACTATTTCGATAATTTCAGCTCACAACCAACGTAAACAAGCAAACCGCAATCGCCAAGGCTAAAACAGTAGTCAAAACCTGGGTGCCTAACAATTGGAAGGCCGCAGGTGCAAAAGTGGATGCCACGAATCCACTCTCCAAACAGGCCTACGCTCAGAACAAAGCGTTGACCTTCATCGACTTCCGATTCTCGCTCAAAAAGTACATCAACTATTTGTTCGCACAGGCTGTGAGCACCAAGTACTTGACTCAAGCGGAGGCCGACAAACTTCGCGTCATGTACTGGGCAGCGGACACCAAATCCGTCAATAATTTCACACTCACCACACAGACTTTCATGATGGAGGCGTCTAAGGTAGGTGGCATTAGAACCTGGACAAAATTTGGGTGAAAATGGCGAAAGTTTCATTGAATTCGATGAATTTTGAGCTGAGATAGTGCGACCGCATCGCGCGGTCGAAATATTTGGAGACGTCTAACTCGGCTAAAAGTAATCGATGGAACTCGAAAATTCTCGAGTATGCTAATCAAACTACAAGAAACGTTTTAGCAAAATTTCAGAAAATTTGAAAAAAAAAAAATTTTTATGTTTGAGAAAATTTTTTTTTCAGGTCAAGGACCCTTCTGCCCTCGCATCCAAGGTTCAAGAGCTCAGCGGAAAGTTCGCCGCTGCTAATCCAACAGACTACGCCAATTTGAAGTGGACCCTTTAATTTGTTCGATTTTTTGTGCAAAATGAAATAGTTTATCCGAAAGTGCGCTCCACTGATAAATCCCAAGAGTTGTGTACTTTTAGGGGTCCCTTGGAGCGCTATTGCACTCTCTTGAAATTTTTTTTGAAAAATTTCACACTTTTTTTTCTAAAAAAAAGGTTTGACCGGATTATCGCCAGTACAGAGGGCGTATTTGTGTGACTGAACAAAAATCGAGTGTGATCGGATATGGATTACTGTACTATTAGGGATTAGTGTGTATAAATGGACAGGGTTAGTTCATAAATTCTGAATTTTTTTTCCGAATCATTTTTTCTATTTACAACTTCCGTTTTTTTTGTTCAACTGGAGATTTTCAGAATGACACGATTCATCTCACTATTTTTACTTGCCAGCCTTGTCTTCTATGTGTCCAGTGATCAAATTGTGCAAGGAGCCCTTCAGAAGATCTTCCCGTATGCCGCAGCGGCAAAAGTGAAGACGGTAAGAAGTTTAAAATTTGTTTTTCGGGTTTTGGATGTCTTAGACTAGACAGGCAAAAATTAAAAAAAGAATTCGCCACGGGTGGGGTTCGAACCTGGGACCTCTCGCACCACAGCCTACCATTCTACCATTACACCATTACACCATTCTTCCTCCCGGCGCTCACTCCCTTGGCGGCGCTCGCGCCACCACTTCCCCTCACTTTCTTATACGCCTTGCCGACCTCGTTTCCACGTGTCCTCGGTAGTATAGTGGTGACTATCCGCGTCTGTCACATGCGAGACCCGGGTTCAATTCCCGGCCGGGGAGAAATCGTCTTGTTTTCTTTTTGCTCGACTATTTCCGTGTTTTCAGCTCACCACCAACGTCAACAAGCAAACGGTCATTGCTAAGGCTAAGACAGCGGTCAAGAATTGGGTGCCCACCAATTGGAAGGCCGCCGGTGCAAAGGTGGATGCCAAGAACCAGCTCTCCAAACAGGCGTACGCGCAAAAGAAGGCTCTGACTTTCATCGACTACAGATACTCGCTCAAAAAGTACATCAACTATTTGTACAACCAGGCCGTCAACACCAAGTACCTGACCAAAGCGGAGGCTGATAATGTAGGTTTTCGATGGAGCGCAGTTGCAATTTTGCGTGTAAATTTTTTCAGATGCGCACAATGTTCTGGGCCGCTGACACAAAGGCGGTGAACAACTACACTGTGACTTGTCAGACTTTTATGATGGAGGCTATGCAAAAGGTGGGTCGAAAACTGTACTGATTTTTTGGAGATTACTGTAGTTTTGCAGATCCAAAAGACGCCAACCATCCAGGACAGTGTCACCGACCTGACCGGAAAGTTCGCCAAGGCTAATCCAACCGACTATGCCAACCTTCAATGGACTTTGTAGAAAAGTCGATAAACTGTATCATTGTTAAAATTCATAAACCGTAAAGCCAAAACTTTTCAATTTTTAATTTTTTGTTGTCGTGATGATTATAATGTTATGGAAATCTGCGTAAAATTTCAGGCAGAGACATCTTTCTTCAAAGCGATTGAGCCACGGGGAGCCGAAATAGAAAACCGCGACGCGACCGCGTCGCGCGGTCGAAACATTGAAGAGGTGTATCTCGGCTTTCAATGGCTTCCGCAAAATAAAAATTTGTGAAAGTGTTTAACTTGATATCGAAATTTTGAGGAAGTAAGATATTAGCAAAAATGTGGAAAATTTTTTTTCCGAAAAATCGAAATTTTCGTTTTTCAGAAAAACACAATTTTTTGTACTGTATTTTGTTTTGCTTCAAATTTCAGGCCGAGGCGTCAATTTTCATCTCAATTGGTCTACAGGGAAGAAATTTGGAAAACCGCGACGCGACCGCAACGCAAGCCTCCATATTTGAGCGGTGTATCTTTGCTCTCATGAGAGCTAAGACAATGAAACTTCGAGAAAAAGCAAACCAACTATGTTAATTTCAAAAATCTATGATTTTCTATCAAAAAACCGAAGTTTAGATTTTATTTGGCGCCGCACGCATTCATACTACTATGAAATAGACGACCAGCAGATCAAAAGATTATAGGTATGAAGTACGACGAACAAAGTTTAACAAACTTTCGAATCATTTGAAAACTGTGAAATGTCACGATTCACTGCTCCCACTCTGGTTGTATTGGCATGCTTGATATTCTTTGTCTCAAGTTATAAAATCGTTCCAGATGCGTTTTCGAAGATTTTTCCAGGTACTGGGCCGGAGATGTTGAACAAGGTATGTCTGAAAAACATTTCAATCATATAGGAAAAGTACTGAACTTATTCGAATCTTGCAAAATTTCGTGATTTTTTTTTCCGAAATTTTTTTCTCTCGATAGTTTTGCTTTTTTTGCGCCACCGAATTTGACACGTGTTTTTTAGCAGGCATAAAAAATTTCAACTTCTTAGCTATCAAGGGACCCGAGATATAGCATATATAGTTTTGAGCCATGCGACGCGGTCGCGTCGCGGTTTTCTATCTAGGCTTCCTGTGGTCCAATCGGCTCAAAAAAAGACATATCTGCCTGAAAATTTACCCGGATTCTCATCAAGTTAGATTTAATGTGATCGCAGAAAAATCAAAAAATTGAAAATTTCAGCTCACCATCAATGTCAACACCGCCCGAAATGTTACCTTGGCAAAACAGGCATTGAAGTTGTGGTACACAGAATGGGACACATCTTTCAAGAAAGTTGACACTGCTCGGATTGCTCAGAGAAAGAATGGTCTGAATTTTGTGGATCAGCGATGGTCGCTGAAGAAGTACATCAATTTTCTATACAATGAGACGGTTGCTAGAAAATATTTCACAGTGACCGAGGCTGAGGAGGTCAGTTCGAAGAAATGTTCTCAGTGGAGCACATTAAAATAGTTTTCCAGGTGCGCACATGGTTCTGGGAGGAGGATGAAAAAGCTAAGAACAATTTCACCCTATCTCAGGATGCCTTTTTCGACAAAGTGGATCGGAACTTTGAAAAATCACCAACTATCAAAGAACAGTTCGCCAAGATCACCGGCAAATTTGCCCAGGAGAAAACAAAAGATCATGTTCATTTGTTGTGGAAATTGCCATGATTGTTGGATTCAGAACTTGGATGGAATGAAATTTCAAATTTATTTTTTTGGAGATTACTGTAGTTTTGCAGATCCAAAAAACACCAACCATCCAGGACAGTGTCACCGACCTGACCGGAAAGTTTGCCAAGGCTAATCCGACCGACTATGCTAACCTTCAATGGACTTTGTAGAAGTGTCGATAAATTTTACTATTGTTAAAAAAAATCATAAACCGAAATATAAGGCAGAAAGTTTCAATTTTCCAATGTTTCGTTGTCGTGATGACCAGATTGGCATTGAAATCTGCGTAAAATTTAAAGCGGAGACAACTTTTTTCAAAGCGATTGAGCCACGGGGAGCCAAAATAGAAAACCGCGACGCGACCGCGTCGCGCGGTAGAAACTTTGAAAAGGTGTATCTCGGCTTTGAATGGATACCGCGAGATGAAAATTTATGAAAGTGTTCAATTTAATATTAGAAATGTGATAAAATAAGAATATTGCAAGAAATTTGAAAAAAAAATTCTCGATTTTTTTTTTCATTTTTCAGAAAAACGCAAATTTTTTGGGTAAATTTTGTTCCACTTCAAGTTTTAGGCAGAGTCATCTATTTTCATCTCAATTGGTCCACAGGGAACAATGTTGGAAAACTGCGACGCGACCGCAACGCAAGCCTCCAAATTTGAAGCGGTGTATCTGTGCTCTCATGAGAGATAGAACTATGAAATTTTGGAAAAATAACAAACCAACTATGTTGATTTCGAAAACCTATGAATTTTCATTCAAACCAAAGTTTCGATTTGCTTTGGCGCCACACGCACCCACATTACTATGAAATAGACGACCAGCAGATCAAAAGATTATAGGTATGAAGTACGGCGAACAAAGTTTAACAAACTTTCGAATCATCTCAATACTTTGAAATGTCACGAATCACTGCTCCCACTCTCGTTGTATTGGCATGCTTGATATTCTTTGTCTCAAGTTATAAAATCGTTCCAGATGCGTTTTCGAAAATTTTTCCAGGTACCGGGCCGCAGATGTTGAACAAGGTAAGTCCGACAAAAATTTCAATCAACTAGGAAAAGTACTGAATTTTTTCGAATCTTGCAAAACTTTATGAATTTTCCGAGAAAACGTTTTTCCATTTTTTTTACATTTTTTTGCGCCATCAAACTTGACATGTTTGGTTTAGTGAGCATACAAAATTTCAACTCTCTAACTATTAGAGGACCCATTATATAGCATCTCTAGATTTGAGCCATGCGACGCGGTCGCATCGCGGTTTTCTATCTAGCCTCCCTGTGGTCCAATAGGTCCAAAAAAGACGTATCTACCTGCAATTTTACACTAATTTTTACCAAACTTACTTTATTCCAATATTTGAAAAGTAAAAAACTGAAAATTACAGCTCACCCTCAATGTCAACGCCGCCCGAAATGTTACCTTGGCAAAACAAGCATTGAAGGTGTGGTACAAGGAATGGGACTCTACTTTCAAGAAAGTTGACAATGCTCGGATTGCTCAGAAAAAGAATGGTTTGGATTTCGTGGATCAGCGATGGTCGCTAAAGAAGTACATCAATTATATATACAATGAGACGGTTGCTAGCAAATATTTCACAATAACCGAGGCGGAGGAGGTTAGTTTTAATTTAGTTCTCAGTGGAGCGTATTTACATAGTATTTCAGGTGCGCTCATGGTTTTGGGAAGCGGATGAAAAGGCTGAGAACAACTTCGTGCCCACTTTCAATGCCTTTGTAGACAAAGTGGATCGGAATTTCGAAAAATTGCCAACTATCATAGAAAAGTTCGGCGAGATCACTAATAAATTTGCCCTGGAGAAAAGAAAGGATTATGTTCATTTTTTGTGGAAATTTACTTGATTGATTTGATTCAGAACTTTGATGGAATGAAATATCAAATTTGCAATTTGAAAAAATAAAAAATCATTTTTTGTTGAAAAATCATAACTTTTAAAAGTGTATTTTGACTAAAATTGTTATTTAGCCAAGCACAAAAAATTTCAAAGCGATCGGACCACTAGGAGCCGAAATAGGGAACCGCGACGCGACCGCGTCGCATGGCCGAAAGGAGAAAGGACTGTATCTCGACTCTCATGTAAGCTAATAAGCTGAAAATTTTTGTGATTATTGCAATAAATTATGCAATTTTAGTGATATAAAAATACTGCAACAACTTCAAAAAAAAAAATTTCCAAAAAAAAAACTACAAAAATCGAATTTCTCGCTTTTCAAAATCTTTTTTCGACAGTGGATTTTTATCTAAAGAAATATTTGACCAAGCACAAAAAATTTCAAACCGATCGACCCACTAGGAACAAAAGTAGAAAACCGCGACGCGACCGCGTCGCATGGTCTACAGGAGAGAGGCTGTATCTAGAGTATCTTGTTGGCTAATAAGCTGAAAATTTTTGTGCAGACTAAATTAGGCATGGCAAATTTGACTTCATACAAATACAACGAAAAACACAACAAAAAAAAAATTCATTTTTCGACAAAATTTTTGATTGAAAATTCAATTTTTCCGAAAACACAAGTTCAAACTTCGTACAAATACCTTTTCAAAAGTCCTACAGATCTGTTCAACATACTTTTTGATACAAATTCGAAAAATCATGAAATCCAATGAATGTAGTTTGGTTTTCGAAAGGTTATATTGAGATTATAAGAGCACCGCATAAGTGTATATAAACAGGACAAGGTGTCATTGTTTTGTGTACTGAACTTTTCATTTTGAAAAATGATTTTTTTTTGACAAAAAACTATTTACAGATGAGAACCCTTTTCATTCTTGGATGTTTCTTCGCACTGGCTTCCGGTTATAAAATTATCTCGGCTCGTTTCTTCCCATTTTGCTATTCCAAGGGTCAATTGAATACTACGGTAATGCGAAAAACCATTGAAGTAAAGACTCTGAAAGTTTTTTCAGCTCATCTACAATCTCAATCGGGCCCCTAACTTGAAAGAAGCTAAGAAGGTGCTAACAAACTGGGTAAATTTTTCGAAACGTTTTTTTTTGGACCTCAGGTCGTTTCGCGCGTATCTCTACGTCTTCTTTGTTTACACACTCTCTCGTAGTGTGCATTTCAATACTTATTAATTAATTAGATGTACTGTTTTTTCAGGAAATCAAAAATTTGCATAAACCACCATGATATTATACTTTTCAGAATCGCATTTTCATGCTGATTCCAAATATAGTACTCTCCAATCATGATTTTCATTTTTGTAGATTACAATAGGGGTACTGTAGCGTTTTTGTTTCGATTCATTTGACTGTTTTTAATTAAAAATCTCATTTTTGTCGGTTTTCATACTTTTTTCTCGATTTTGACTCTTTTTGATAGTTTTCATTTTACAGTGTCAATTAATTAATTTTTCCCCGTTTGTTGTCTACGTCTCCTTTGTTTACACACTCTCTCGCATCGTGTGTCTCCATATTGTAGCTTTTTTTTTTGATTTGTTTGTTTTTTTTTAATAGTTTGTGTATAATGCCTCTCTTCTCTTCACTTTTGTATAATTTTTTGAAAGTTGTATATTATTACACTAAAGCACTTGATGGTCATGACTTCTTCTCATGTTTGTGCATGCGACCTTTTTTCCCTAGTACTGCTATTTATCACAAACATTCGTCATTGGGTTGCGTCCTCCGAGAGCGTCCATTCAAACTTTCGCTATTAGGACGCTTGTACAGTTTAATAATGACACATATCAATTAGCTATTTGCTATACACTGGACACCCCTACTGATCAACCTACCCTGTCAGATACTACACAGTCATTCTGGCTTCATAGACTTTTTTTTGTCAGATTTTTCACTTTTTCCTAGTTTGTCCATAATGTTCCGATTTTTTAGAGAAAAAAAACTCACTCAGTTTATACATATCCTACTTTTCAGAGAAAATGGACGATTTTTGGAGACGTGGAAGACGAGTCGGTGGAGGAGCTGGAGGGAGAGCTCGGGGAGTTGGTGGAGGAGCTGGTGGAGGACTTCGGGGAGTCCGTGGAGCTGGATGGAGAGCTGGAGGAGCACCTCGGGGAGCCGTTGAAGGAGCTGGTGGAGCAGGTGGAGTTGGATGGAGAGCTCGAGGAGCCGCTGGAGGAGCTGGTGGAGCAGGTGGAGTCGGCGGGAGAGATCGAGGATCCCTCCAGCAGGACCTCGAGGATGAGATCGTCCGAGCTCGCGATGAGCTGGAGGTAATGTTTTACCCATTATGACACCTGAAAAAAATATATGATTTTTCAGATCCAAATGAGAGATCTCCAAGAGCAGGAGGACCTGCGCCAATTCCAGGAGTTTGAGCTCGAGGTAAGCCAACTTTATCTTTTCTTAAAAAATCTTTTGTTTCAGACAAAAATCGAGACTGAAAACGCGGAGATCGAAACTCTTCGCGAGTTGTTGGAGGTTGGTTTTTTTACTTTTTCAATTTTCAAAATCGTTATTTTTTTTACAGGGCGCAGGGGGGATCCCCAACGCTGCGTGTCCGGTCTGCTTGGCCGGAATGAATAGACTTCTGCCAGAGCAGCAGCCCTGTGTGCTCCGTAAGTTTTTTTTCAAATTTCATTCGTTCATTGAAAACTGAAAAATTTTACAGACTGCGGGCACAGCTACTGTAGAGGTTGCATGGGCCACCTCTACAGACTCGCCCCCTCGAGATTCGTGGGTGGGAGACCGGTCCGAGAGCTGAAGGACATCCGCTGCTACATGTAGGACAGTCTCCACCTACCCAGCAGACGAGGGGGAGATGCCGGAGGCTCCAAACTACCTCTTTCTTCAAGATTGATTTTAAAAAAAATAAATTATTTGTTGATTGTCTTTTCTGTTTCAAGAATTTGAGAAAAAAAAAACTCACTTTCTGACCGAACGTTTCCTCCGCAACAGTGCAGATCTTCTTCGTCATTTGGCCTCTCCTTGTGTCTGTCCGCAAACACTCCACAGCTAGACTACGGACCTCCGACCCAATACGGGTTGGAAAGGAAAAAAAATATGAATTTTAGGAAGACCTCCGTTCTATTAGAAACATAAAAACATGTTCAAAAAAAAAAATTTTATTACTAGTTTCCAAAAACAAAATTTTCAATTCAGTCCTCGTTTCTTCTACTCGTAGCTCGCTTTTTCCTTTCCGAGCAATTTCTTCTCGACGAGATGATCCATCATTCGGTCTACCTTCATCTTGAATCCTCTCGCGATGAGGCCTGGGCGTTGAAGATTCGTAGAAGGTCCGCTGAAAACAAAATTTCACTTTAGAAAAAGGTAGGAAACACTCACTTCATGAAATCCGTTGGTATCCACCCCCCTTCTTGACTCCAATCCTCCAATCCAATCGTTGGTGCAACGATTACACAATTTTTGCTGCCTCAATGCTAGAATCTGAGAAAAAATGAATCGGAAGATCAAACAAAAAGAAGAAATAATCAAGGACGAATGACCGAGAGAAACAGCGGTACGTTTGTAGCAAAAAGACGGCCACTAAAAGCAAACATTAGCAGATAAAAAACATAGAGAAAACTGAGACCGAAAAAACACCAAAATGAAGACAAAAAAAGCGAAAACCCACAAAAATGAGATTTTTAATGAATCAAAACAAAAAGCTACAGTGCCCCTACCGTAACCTACAAAACTGAAAATCAAAAAGCGAGAGTACCATATCTGGAATCAGCATGAAAATGCCATTCTAAAAAGTATATTATCAGGGGGGTTTATGCAAATTTTATTTTCCTAAAAAAACAGTACAACTAATTAATTAGTATTGAAATGCACACTACGAGAGAGTGTGTAAACAAAGGAGACGCAGACATATGCATGAAAATTAATGCATATTCCCAAAATTAGAAGTAAAACCAAATCCATGACAAACATTTGCAACATTTGCTAAAACGAAAATTTAAATTTTTTAGAATTTTTTTTTTTTGCATTTTTGCCAATATTTCCCTTCATCAAATCTGTGATATCAAGTTACACACATCCACGAATTTTCATCATGCCAAAATCTTTGAACGCCGAGATATGTTACTTTGAAGTTTCGACCGCGCGGCGCGGTCGCGTCGCGGTTTCCTATCTTGGCTCCCCGTGGTCCGATCGCTTTGAAAAATGTTGTGCCTGACTGAAATTTTACGCTGAATTTTTCAAGGCTAAACTCATGAATGCAGCTGGCAATCGGAAAACCACTAAATTTTCAGACCCCCGAAATCAAGGGCTACACCCTGAAACGAGCCACCTGGTTTGTGGAACAAAGATGGTCACTCAAAAAATATATCGAATATATTTGCGAGAAAGCCGTTGGATCCGCCTATCTGACCAATGAGGAAGCTATCGAGGTGAACTTTTTCTTGAAATTTTGATTTCAAAATTTTGAAATTTCCAGTTGAGAGCCATTTTCTGGACGACCGACTATATAAAAAAATTTTCGAAAAATTTTTTCGAATGTCGTTTTTTTTTTTCGAATAAGCCACACTGGTGCGTACATGCGAAAAATTTTGCTAATAATCGTTTTTTTTTTTCAGATAATCAAAACTCCGCCCATTAGAGAGAAAATCACAGAGTACGCAAACCAGTTTGCAGACGAGTATCCGAAAGACTCGGAGATTTTGAATAAACGACTAATCTGAATATTTCAAAAATAAATTTATAACTTTTTTTGTTGGTTCACAAATTGTTTATATTGCCCATTTCAAGTTAGCATAGTCCTTGGGAGATTTCGATGCAAATTCGCTGGTAAATTTGGTCATTTGTTGTTCGATTACCGGCGTCTTTTTGATCTACAAAAAAGATGTTTGATCTACCAAAATTTTCGCGGGAAATTTTGATCTACCTACCTGTTTGGACACTTCCTCCATGAAGCTTTTCGAAGAGTTGCTATAATCGTTCCGTGCTTTCTTATCGGCAGTCCAGAAGATTTTTTTCATCTGGAAAAAAAACTTTCAAAAATGCAACTGCGCTCCATTGAACACCTACACTGTCAGCTTCCGCATTGGTCAGGTACTTGGTGTTGACGGCCTGATTGCGCAAAAAGTTAATATACTTTTTCAAAGAAAATCGATAGTCTATGAAAGCGAGAGCCTTCTTTCGAGCAGTCGCTTTGGCCTTGTTTTGGGTGTCAAAGTCCACTACCATAATGGAGACTTGTTGCTAAAAATAACCGGTTGAAAAAAGAAACAAATTGTCAAACTGTTACCCAATACGGCATCCAATTCCTCACCGCAGTCTTCGCCTTGGCGATCACAGTTTGCTTATTGACGTTGAAAGTGAGCTAAATCAATCTTAACCATGGCTTTTTCGTGTTCAAAAATGACAAGGACCCCATTATAATCGATGAAAAACGAAGCAAAAAAAGATTCTCCCCGGCCGGGAATTGAACCCGGGTCTCGCATGTGACAGACGCGGATACTCACCAGGCAAATACTCATGTGCTACCTGCTCATGTGCTACTTGCTCATGTGCTACCATGGCTCATGTGCTACTTTGCTCAAGTGCTACTGCTAGCTCATGAGCTGCTTTTGTCTCATGAGCTACCGTGATCATATGCTACTTTCGACTCATGTGCTACCAAATGTTCCCAAATCCTTACTTACAGTTTTTCGAGATTATTTTCCAAGTTTTTTCAAATCAATTTTTGGAGGCTGGGGTTTGCAATTTTTACTAAGCAACTAAGCCTGTTTTGTAGAGGATGGTTGTTGATGCAAATAGCAATGACTCAGTTTGCTTTTGCATGAGAGGCTTAGAAAAGTGTCAGAATGCTGCATGAAACGGTCAAAAGTTGATTTTTTAAGGAAAATTTGAATGTTCTTAGTTTTCTCCAATTTTCAGAAATTTTAAATATGCTCTACAAAACATTCTTAGCTTACAAGGCTTAGTTGCTTACAGGCTTAATTGTTAAATAGTTGCTTGTAAGTAAAAATTGCAAAGCCCAACCTCCAAAAATCGAAAAAATAAAGTTGGTGTATCATGATACATCTCCAAAAGATAAAAAACCAAAGTGATATACCACCAAAAAGTTATGGACAAAACAAAAACATTTGGAAAATAATCTCGACAAACTGTAAACAAACATTTGGGAACATTTGGTAGCACATGAGTCGAAAGTAGCATATGATCACGGTAGCTCATGAGACAAAAGCAGCTCATGAGCTAGCAGTAGCACTTGAGCAAAGTAGCACATGAGCCATGGTAGCACATGAGCAAGTAGCACATGAGCAGGTAGCACATGAGTATTTGCCTACTCACCACTATACTACCGAGGACACAGCTACACGAGGTCGGCAAGGCGTATAAGAAAGCGAGGGGAAGTGGTGGCGCAGGCACCGCCAAGGGAGCGAGCGTCAAGAGGAAGAATGGTGTAATGGTAGTATGGTAGATTGTGGTGCGAGAGGTCCCGAGTTCGAACCCCACCAATGGCAAATCCTTTTTTTAGTATCTTTTATGCCATTTTTATCTAGTTTGAAGCCCAGCTGGTTGACTCTTACCTGCTGAACTCTCCCCGGCGCTGCTTTTGGAAAGATTTTCTGAAACGCAGCGGGCACAATTTGATCTCCAGTTACAGCCACAATAATAAAGGCCAATAGGGTCAAGCGAAACATTTGGAACTGTCGATTTTGACAAACTTCGAAATTCACAACGAACCTTGTTATAATCTGCTTTTAATCCTAATCCTTTTCAATTTCAAACATTGTCCACGAGAACTACAAAACGGGATTTTTTTACACTTGACTTACCCATTATGATCTACGTAATAGACCAGAACAGAAAAACAAAAAAAAGTAAATTTTTGGGTGACAAAAAGTTCCTCGTTTCAATCAAGTGAGACGAGAAAAAAGGTAATGTACCGGAAATTAGACAAATCTGCTACCGATGATGCCAATGACAAAAACCCTTTATTATCAGTTATGGAAATCCCTTCGAAAATCGTGACGTTCATTGAGACAGTCAACGGAATCCTCGCATTTCTCACGCTGGCCCTATTGCTCATCCTAATTCTACTAAAATCTCCCCATCGACTCGGAACGTACAAATACCTCATGATCTATCTGTCGATTTTTGAGGGGTTTTACGCATTTCTAATGGTGTCGAGTCCGTCACAAATCTATACTAAGGATTCGGGATTTTTGGTGGTCATGGAGAGAAGTTCGACATGGGGCCCCATGGCCAATACTCTGTATTTTACCTGTTTTGGGACATCTTTAGCTAATTTTGGTGTTCATTTCGTTTTTCGATATTTGGTAATAACGGGGTGAGCCAGAAAAAATTTTTTTTTTGAAATTTTTTTTTCAATATTTCGAAACTTCATTCAATTCATTCAAATTGTGACATCAAGTTACACACTTTCACAATTTTTCATCTTGCCAAAACCATTCAGAGTCGAGATACGCCTCTTCAAAGTTTCGACCGCGCGACGCGGTCGCGTCGCGGTTTTCTATTTTGCCTCCCCGTGGTCCGATCGCTTTGAAAATTTTTTGTACCTGGCTGAAATTTCACGCTGATTTTTTCTAAGCTAAATTCTAGCCAACTTTCTATTCCAGAAACAAATCCTGGACCAGCACGACGCCTTTGAAACTTGTCCTCTGGATTTCGTGCCCCTTAATTTTCGGTGCCTTCTACACATTAACTATTGTCAGATTCTGGGGAGAAAATCAGGCCACTGAGCAGTTTTTGAGGTACATCAGGCCGGTTAGTGATCCTTTTAAAAGTTCGAAGTTTCAGATTAAAAATCCTGAGCAATTCCTCCCTGAACGGTTCGGACCATTTGAGTTTCATCGGCTTCTATCTTTTTCCAATTGCTCAGAATGGAGAGGAGTATGTGAATTGGCACAGTATCACTGGAGTAGTGGCGGTGTCTTCGATAATAGTGAGTTTTTTTTGTTGGGGACCGCGACGCGACCGCAACGCTTGAATGGAAAAGTGTGTGATTTTCGAAAAATCTTTGGAAATTTTTTTTCGAAAAGTTGTTCGGAAAAATTGTCAAAAATTTTTTTTCCACATTTTTTCCGAAAATTTTTTCTGAAAATTTTTTTCGAAAATTGTTCGAAAACATTTTCGAGAAGTTGTTCGAGAAATTTTTCGAAATTTTTTTCCGAAAATTTTATCGAAAATTTTTTCGAAAATTGTTCGTAAACATTTTCGAGAAGTTGTTCGAGAAATTGTTAGAAATTTTTTTCCGAAAATTTTATCGAAAATTTTTTTGAATTTTTTTCGAAAAATTTTTATTTCAAAAAAATTTTCGAGAGAATTTTTCAAAAATCTTTCGAAATTAAAAAAAAAATTTTGAAAAATTTACAAACTTTTCTTCAAATTTTTCCGAACAAAAAATTTAAAGCTAGATGTTCTCAAAAAACACACACTGAAATGGAACATTTGAAAAATATCCATGCGTTGCGGTCGCGTCGCGGTTTGCCTCTCTAAAATCCAATTTTCGCAGACAGTCTCCATCACAATCATGTTGTTCTTCGGCACCCGCTGCTATATAGAAATCCACAAGCTCACTTCGATGTCTACAGTATCCCAACATTATCGATCGATTCAAAACCAATTATTCCTGGCGCTCGTTGTCCAGACGGTCATCCCATTGGCCCTCATTGATCTACCGAGCACTGTCATTGCTATCACTTGTTTCATGGACTGTGCTCCGCGAGCTCTGGGACAAATCACTGCGATTTGTGTGTCCTTGTACCCTGTATTGGATCCGCTACCCAACATTTTTATCATTCGGAGTTATCGCCGAGCATTTTTCCAGTGGATGTTTCGATGCAAAAAGTCGACACCGGAGCCCGTATATTCAGCCTCGAATAGCACTGGTCCGGTGGCGAAAAATGTGGTTTCACCTTTGAATGGTTGAATGTTGAAAGGGTTGAAGCTCGCGTCAGAGTGATTTTTGTAAAAATGTCAAGAATAGTGTATGTTCATTTTTTTTTTTTGATTTTTCACTGAAAACGAATCTGCTGATAAACCTATCAATGATGGCTATACCTTTCTCTTGTTTTATCTCAATCTAACTGATTTTCTCGATATTCGCACGGTTGGATTTCTCCGAACCCTCTCGATTTTTTTGACCTCCCAGTTTTCGGAACTTGTCAAAATCTCAATAAGGGTTGGCTAGAAAACCTATTTTCGTGTTTTTCTCGAGATTTACAAAATTGACTATCCCTTTTTTTTTTCGCATAACTCAATTTGAATGAGCTCATCTTCATTCACACGGTGGGATTTTCTTGCATATTCGCATTTTTTTGACCTCCCACTTTTCGGAACTTG
>LR544761.1:0-36534 GCA_900536305.3 Caenorhabditis sp. 40 LS-2015 | reverse complement strand
TTTTCTCTTTGCTTATCCTTCTGCATCGTTTCTCCTTTGAATTCTTCGTTGTTCTTCACTGAATTCGTCTGGAAAACGTCTATTCATCGTCTTTTTGTCAACACACCCGGTCACCGAAAGTCTGTCGAGCCGTAACCCGGTCTCGGAGATTTGAAGTGCCCGACTACGCAATCTGGTCCTTTCTCCCCTGATGCGCCACCTGCCCGTTAGTGCACGCAATACTTTTTGGTCTGTTTCTTAAGTCAAACTACGCAACCGTTTACGTTATCTTAGAACAGGTGATTATTGCATAATAGTTTTCTCCTTCGTTCACACATTTGGTAACGTAATCACGGGGCAGAGTCAGAGGGGCTGTAGTCTCCCAAAATCTACCATGGGCTGCTCGAGATCATTCTTCATTCAAGACAACCGACTGTTTAGGATGTCCAAGTGTTATGTATTCCTCTGATTTTTCTAAAAATTGCTCATATAAGTGGATTTGAAATCGAGTGGAGGTGATTTTACTTGCACTACCGTGTAACTAAACAAGATAATACGGCTCTTCAAAAAGGTAGTGCTCGAACTTCTAATTCTAAAAACTTATCAACCTTACTTCTAGAAAACAAGACTTTGAAGAGAAAAATGGCAAACTTTGTCGATGTTGGCGCATCTGCTCATGGCGGATCTGCTCATGACCGTCGGATCTGACCACAGACCGTCCGTTTGACAAGTTCCCGAGACTGCGCGTGTTCGCAAAGACGTCGTCGGGAACGCAGCAGAAGACGTTCGACTTGAAAGATGCCGAAATACCGTGCTTCATCGCATCATCTGATGACACTGTCATCGTAACCGATCTCGGCACGCAGACGGTTTTGATGATCAGTCTGGACGATTCGGATTGGAAGCGTGTCAAGTTTGGCATCACTTCTGGAGAAAAACAAACTCAAGCATATTGAGAGAGGTTAGTCTATCGAAAAGTGATTTCTAAGGCAATGAAGATTTTTCAGAAACGGAGCAGACGGTAGGCAAGATGCTGGGGNAAAGTGATTTCTAAGGCAATGAAGATTTTTCAGAAACGGAGCAGACGGTAGGCAAGATGCTGGGGAGCGGTAAGCACTGCAAAAAAATCAGTGAAGAAAACGAAAACGCCCTTGAAAGCTCAACAAGTAAAGTATGTTTCTAGAAAACTTCGAATCCAAACTGTCCAATTTGAACTTGGAAACTCCGGAAACGAGACCTCGATTTGGTGATCGATACGATGAATTAAGTCGTTCAAAACCTGAGCAATCGAGAAATTGTCGAACAGAAAGTGTCTCAATTGGATACAGTAGTGCGTCTACAACAAGTACTGGAGCGTAATTGATTTTGAATTTTGAATTCAAATAATTTAAGTTTGAATTTTTTTTTTTTAATTCACAACGTTTTTGGAGGAAAGAGGAGACGAAAGGGTTGGATTATCCGACGAGTTTTGATAGGATTGGATGACGTGGAATGGTCTGAGATAATCGTCTGATTAAAAAATTTTCAGAAAATTTTCAAACGTCAAGAATCTGGGAAGCTGTTCACCGCGGAAATCGCCACTCCTATGGCAGATGAAATTCCGAAAATGTGCACTGGGGCGAATTCGAAACCCCAGGTAATTCAAAAAATCAAAAATCGGAACTTACTTTGGCTCCGCTACTTTCGAGCCCATCTCGTGGATTCCACAAAAACTTTCTTGTCAGGAATTTCGAAAATTTTTTAAACATTTTTCCCGAATTTTTCCAAAAAAAATGAACCGAAAGACTAAAAAATCCTTGATCGAGTAGTTAAAAAAGTTGTCTTCTTCAGATGTGCGACCGAACGAGATGAGGATGTCAGAGTAGTCAGCTGATGTGAGAGAAGGAAGGCAAGAACAGTTCCTGGATCAGATGTGGAGACAAGGATTGGATTTGTGTGAATGATGCAAATAGATTTTGTATTTATAATTCTATGATGTTCATGTTCTAATCCCCTTGTGACTTTTTTCGAATAAAGTTTCTGAACAGCTCCCATCATATCATCTTCTGCTCCGGTCTTCTCTCTATAACTGACGCAATCCGGTCCCTTTCCTGTCCATCAAACCACCTGTCTTTTGGTACACGCAACACTTTTGACGAGAAGTAATTTCTCAAGGTTTGGAAAGTCAGAATCAACTTGGAAAAGACAATTCTCTTTAGTTTTGGATAGATTTTGCTCCATTTGAAGAATGAAACGATGGCCAGATTTTGACTCTAAATCTACATATTCGACGATTTGACCAACGAAAATTTTGATTTTTAGCACTGGAATGATCAAAAAACACTCAGGAAAACAAAACTGCAAATTTTTTCATTTTTTCTGGAACTCTAATTTTTCTGAAATTTTTCTCTGGAAATCGAAAAAAAAAATTTTAACGGGATTTTGACGAGAAACAATCTCTCACCGTTTTGGAAAGTCAGAATCAATTTGAAAACGACAATTTGCTTTAATTTTCGATTGATTTTGCTCCATTTGAAGAATGAAAACATGACCGGACCTTGGCTTTAAATCTACATATTCGACGATTGGACCAACGAAATCTTCAGTTTCCACCACTGAAATCATCAACAAACACTCAAACAACCAGAGCTGCCTAATTTTTGATCACTTTTAGAAGATTGCGTTTTTTTTATTCGCCTAATATTTTAGTTATTTCCGAGAAATTTCGAGAAAATCCTCGAGAAATTCGTCGAAAAAAAAACCGTGTCGAAACGATACACTGGTGTGAGGTTCGATTTCACGACGTGTGCAGATTTTATTCTCTTTTTTTTTGAGATGGGTCAAAAGATTATTTTCAGACCCCTTTCCATGGCTTACTAATGCTTTTATGTGATGGTTTACTGATGCTTTCGATGGGTTACCAATTGTATGACACATATCATACAATACACATGCTGGATGACTCCATGCCACGGCCAGGCACATGGTTCCCTCTTTTTCTTTTTTGTTTTCCTCTCGCACTCTTCCTTACACTATTTCTTTCTCTGCGTCCTCTTTCTCTCTCTCTTTCTCCCCCTCCCAGCTTGCCCGCAGACATTTCTTATTCTCTTCCGCTGTGATGGTTGACGACTGTTTAGTCGACCTGCTAACTATGAATTACTGATTTTTCGAAAAATTATGTGTATTGTTAATCTAGTTAGTGAACTGCGAAAAGCAAAAAAAAAGTGAGTTTCATCCATTTTTCCCCAGTTCTCAAGATCCTGATCATGAGCCATATTTTGGCTGATCAATCAATTACTCATTTCAGAATTTCTCCATTCTAAATTATGTCGCACTCAGCTGGTACTAACAATTGGAGAGACACAAAAATGGTAAAGATTTGGAATATAAAGGTCATGTTTTTAACTGAAATTTTTCAGAACTTCGCGACGCCGAGGTGGTTCGATATATTGACCAGTGCAAGTCTGATGAACGTCATCATGCCGCAACTTGAAGCTCATGAGATGATTGAGCTCAACAGGATGTTCATGGAGAGGATGGGTTTTCAACGTTGGTTGGAAGATTATCCTGAGGTAATCGTTTGGAGGTTTCACACCAAAAAAAAATAACGGAGAAATCCGCCTAGAGAAAAACTTCGATCTCAAAAACTATCCTTTCGCTTACAAACTCAACTTCAGTGCTCTCTAATTGTGAGGATCTTTGATTCTCCGATTCAGTGCTTTCTGATTGTGAGGATTTCAGGGATCTCGTGACCCTCTGTCCCGTCTCATCGATCAGTTCTCCGATGATGCAGAATATGGCATCGGAAGGTATTGGATCAAACATTTGCGAGGAAAGTTGGAGGACGACCCGCGATCGATTGAGATGGGATATCGTCCATAGATTATTGATTGAGTGTTTACATGTGAGTTGAGGCTTCACTGATGACAAACTCTCACTTACCAGGTGTTTTCCAGAAAACGCGCAATCAACGCATCTCAAACACGCTCTCCAAAGCTCTCGACTTTGTAAGGAGCTCATAATGGTAGTGGAATTAAGCAGTATCCTTCTCGCACATTGCGAACTTGGTGAGCTCGTTTGAATACGTAGAACCATCATAAACTGTCNCCAAAGCTCTCGACTTTGTAAGGAGCTCATAATGGTAGTGGAATTAAGCAGTATCCTTCTCGCACATTGCGAACTTGGTGAGCTCGTTTGAATACGTAGAACCATCATAAACTGTTCGACATTTACAGCCATCCCTCTGCTGACTGGTTATGGGTCGCATAGTGTCCGCGCGCTCGATCGGACATCCAGCTGAGGATTTTCGAGCAGCTCGGAAACCGAACGACATTCGATCCGGAGAACCGTGGGATGGGTGGTCGCCTTCTCGGATATGCTGTTTAAAGTATTCAAATTTTTCTCGAAAATTAACAATTTATCATCTCAATNATCCAGCTGAGGATTTTCGAGCAGCTCGGAAACCGAACGACATTCGATCCGGAGAACCGTGGGATGGGTGGTCGCCTTCTCGGATATGCTGTTTAAAGTATTCAAATTTTTCTCGTAAATTAACAATTTATCATCTCAGAAAATAAGTTACCGTGCCAATCTCTCTTCACATTTCATTTCAGAGCATCGTAGATTCTGATCCATTTCAGATCCAACAGCCAGGGGTCCACTGATAACTTTTGATCTTCGAAAAAATTCCACATACTGAAATTTTCGATTTTTCAAAATAAAAAACTATGCAGCTCTGTTTATTTGAGTGCTTGTCAATCATCTCAGTGTCCGAAACTGATGATTTCGTTATCCAAATCGTTGAATATGTTGATTTAGAGTTAAGCTTTGTCCCTCTCTTTTTTCTTCAAAAATGAACCATGAAAAAAACTTTCCTAAGTGAAATCCGTCGTTTATCTGCCCTGTCTCAATTCAAATTCGATTACTTTGTCAACTCTCCAGTAGACCAAATCGGCGGCAGCCGGGAAAGTTCCGATAGTGAATCGAGGGGGAGTGGGGAGAGAAAGAGAGCGTGCGAGCGGCAACAACATGTATGCCGTCGAGGGGAGAAACTCTCGTCATCCCATGTGGTCTAGTGGTTAGGATTCGTGGTTTTCACCCACGCGGCCCGGGTTCGATTCCCGGCATGGGATGTTTCTTTTTTTTCATGCGTTTTTAGAAACATCTCTCGGAGGATGATTTCGATTATTTCAGATTCGGAAAATCGGAGTTCCGACTGATTGGCCTGCAATAACTGCCTGCAGTCAATGACAATTTTAACCCGACACTCGAGACAACCTCTGACTCATTACAAACGATGCACGACTTGACCATCCTTCGAGAGATGTTTCTAAAAAACAAGCAAAAAATAAAAAAAGAAATTTCCCATGCCGGGAATCGAACCCGGGCCGCGTGGGTGAAAACCACGAATCCTAACCACTAGACCACATGGGATGACGAGAGTCTCTCCCCTCGACGGCATACATATTGTTGCCGCTCGCACGCTCTTTTTCTCTCCCCGCTCCCCCTCGACTCACCATCGGATCTTTCCCGGCTGTCGCCGATTTGGCCGCTGACCCCGTTTTCGCCTATTTTTCATAATTTTTCCCGCATCTTTTGCACTAAAAAAACAGGAAGATAGAAATTGTGAATGTGTTCCCAATTTTGCTGAGAAAAATGTGGGAAAAATCATAAAAAATGGTCGAATCGCTGTGGCCCAAATGAAAAGTAAACTTTGAAGACAGGCACTTTCTTCTTTTTCACATCTTCCATCCTGCGAATAGGTTCATAAGCTTTTTTCCGAAGGTGAGTCGAGGGGGAGTGGGGAGAGAAAGAGAGNTTTTCGGAGGAAAGAGGAGACAAAAGGGTTAGATAATCCGACGAGTTTCGTTAGGATTGAACGACGTGGAATGGTGAACAATGCAAGAATGAGATTATTTGCTGATTAAAAATTTTCAAAAGTCAGGAATCTGAAAAGCTGTTCAACGCGGAAATCGTCACTCCCATGACAAATGGAATTCCGAAAATTTCCCTCGACGGCATACATGTTGTTGCCGTGCGAGCGGCAACAACATGTATGCCGTCGAGGGAAGAGACTCTCGCCATCCCATGTGGTCTAGTGGTTAGGATTCGTGGTTTTCACCCACGCGGCCCGGGTTCGATTCCCGGCATGGGAAGTTAATTTTTTATTTTTTTGCTCATTTTTTTAGAAACATCTCTCGGAGGATGGTCAAGTCGCGCATCGTCTGTAATGAGTCAGAGGTCCTTTCGCTCGAGTGTCGGATTAAGATTGTCATTGACTACAAGCAGGTATTGTAGGTCAATCTGTCGAGACTCCGATTTTCAGAACCATGAGTAAAAACTTCGAACCCGTTTTTCTCCTTCCTCCACCTTCCCCAGATTGCGTCAACGGTTCCGTAGCTTGACTTGAGCAACAGAACTAGATAAGCGCTGCGTGTATCAGAAGACAGATGGTCCAATGGACAGTAAAGAGTCAGGATTGCGGCAGTTACATAGAGAAGAGCGGAGCAGAATACAATTCGATGGTAGCTGTTCAGAAACTTTTTTTGAAAAAAGAGACAAGAAGACTAAAAAATGAACTTCAACAACGTGGGAAAAATTATAGACAAAATCTATTCGCATCATTCACACAAGTCCAATCCTCGTCTGCACATCTCNGCTGCGTGTATCAAAAGACAGATGGTCCAATGGACAGGAAAGAGTCAGGATTGCGGCAGTTACATAGAGAAGAGCGGAGCAGAATACAATTCGATGGTAGCTGTTCAGAAACTTTATTTGAAAAAAGAGACAAGAAGACTAGAAAATGAACTTCAACAACGTAAAGTTATAAATGCAACCCTATTTGCATCATTCACGCAAATCCAATCCTCGCCTCCAGATCTGATCCAGGAACTGTTCTTGCCCTCTCACATCAGCTGACCACTCTGACATCCTCATCTTGTTCGGTAGCACATCTGAAACAGACAATTTTTTTAACTACTCGATCAAAGATTTTTGAATTTATTGGTTGAAAAAAATTCGGAGAACATCTTTTCAGTTTTCTTCATGAAATTCCGAAAATATATTATTCGTTTCATTAGATTCCGGAAATTGGGCTCGAAAGAAGCGGAGCTAAAGTAAGTACCGATTTATGGTTTTTTGAATTACCTGTCGTTTTGAATTTGCTTCAGCGCACATTTTCGGAATTCCATTTGTCATGGGAGTGACGATTTCCGCGTTGAACAGCTTTTCAGATTCCTGACTTTTGNCTGCACATCTCATCCAGGAACTGTTCTTGCCCTCTCACACCAGCTGACCACTCTGACATCCTCATCTTGTTCGGTAGCACATCTGTAACAGACAATTTTTTCAACTACTCGATCGAGGATTTTTGAATTTTTAGGTTGGAAAAAAATTCGGAGAACATCTTTTCAATTTTCTTCATGAAATTCCGAAAATATATTTTTCGTTTCATTAGATTCCGAAAAGTGGGCTCGAAAGTAGCGGAGCTGAAGTAAGTACCGATTTATGGTTTTTTTTTTGAATTACCTGGGGTTTTGAATTCGCTCCAGCGCACATTTTCGAAATTTTATTTGCTCTGGGAGTGGCGATTTCCGCGGTAAACAGCTTCTCAGATTCTTGACTTCTGAAATTTTTTNGAATTACCTGGGGTTTTGAATTCGCTCCAGCGCACATTTTCGAAATTTTATTTGCTCTGGGAGTGGCGATTTCCGCGGTAAACAGCTTCTCAGATTCTTGACTTCTGAAATTTTTAAAAAAATTTTCCATTAAGCAAATAATCTCATTCTTGCATTGCTCAGACCATTCCACCTCATCCAATTCTTACAAAACTTGTCGGATTATCCAACCCTTTCGTCTCCTATTTCTTCAAAAAACGTTACAAATTCTCGCTGCAAAATTCACCAAACAATCCAGATTTTCTGTTTTCCGCACACCAGCTTCTTATTACCTTCTCCTCAGTCTCTGAAAAATCTTCATTCAGTTAGAAACAACTGTTTAATAGACTGACCTCTCTCAATATGTTTGAGATTCAAAAAACGTTCAAAATCATTGAAAAAAAAAGTGGGCGGAGTATAATCTGTCAAAGTTGAAAATTTGATTTTTTTTTTCTGAAAGCGCTTCTGGCGTACTCCAAACTTGTATCAGCCACATTTCAGGCTAAACCGCTGAACGAAAACTCAATGTCAAAACGGTGCGGCGAAGTTGCAAAAGTGGGCGGAGCTTAATTTTTGAAAGTGTTCTAATCTTGATGAAAATTGACACACCCACCAAATCAAATACGCCAAACCAGAATCTGACAACCGAAAACGAAAAACACACCTCCTTCAAGAAACCATTCGTTGCCAGTAGAAAAACTCGCATCACGCAAAACAAGATAATCGCGAAATACTTTGAATAGATAATNTTGTCGGATTATCCAACCCTTTCGTCTCCTATTTCTTCAAAAAACGTTACAAATTCTCGCTGCAAAATTCACCAAACAATCCAGATTTTCTGTTTTCCGCACACCAGCTTCTTATCTACCTTCTCCTCAGTCTCTGAAAAATCTTCATTCAGTTAGAAACAACTGTTTAATAGACTGACCTCTCTCAATATGTTTGAGATTCAAAAAACGTTCAAAATCATTGGAAATAAAAAAGTGGGCGGAGTGTAATCTGTCAAAGTTGAAAATTTGATTTTTTTTTTCTGAAAAGCGCTTCTGGCGTACTCCAAACTTGTATCAGCCACATTTCAGGCTAAACCGCTGAACGAAAACTCAATGTCAAAACCGGGCGGCGAAGTTGCAAAAGTGGGCGGAGCCTAATTTTTGAAAGTGTTCTAATCTTGATGAAAATTGACACACCCACCAAATCAAATACGCCAAACCAGAATCTGACAACCAAAAACGAAAAACACACCTCCTTCAAGAAACCATTCGTTGCCAGTAGAAAAACTCGCATCACGCAAAACAAGATAATCGCGAAATACTTTGAGTAGATAAAAGAGTATCGTAGAAAAGTGAGAATTCGAAGAATGCGATTCGGTCTCTCAGAAGCACACCACGCCGTCAGAATGCCGGTATTCGGGATTCTGGAGACGAGAAAATCGATAATCACATGGAGCAAACAGAGAGTTTGCATGACGAGAAACTGACGGAATAGATCCGCGTTCAGATTGTTTTCACTCAGAATTGTGTGTTTTTTGACGAAAAAGTAGATCATTTTCAGCATGCATACGGTCGCCGGGATACTGTAGATGAGGCTGACAATTGCGTAGGCGGAGAAACAGTCGAAATGATATTTGAATCTCAAATAATCCCTATTACCGGATATCATATGCTCATGGTCTTCTTCAGATGACATGAGCGGGAAAAATGAGCAAAAAAATTTCCGAAAAAAAATTTTTTTTTCGGAAAATTTTTTTGATTAATTTTTGTTGTTTTTCTTTGGCTGTGTTCTAATCAGAAGTCAAAAGGAATTCGTGATATTCTGACTAACTAGAGGGAAGTGTTTTTTTTTTCAAGAATTCTAGGTGGGAAAAGATTATAGTGTACTGGGGGAGGGATTCGTAGAACTTCGAAGCTTTCCAAAAACTTCCAACTTTTTCGAACCAATGATCTTAAACGCGACATAACTGACTTGATTGTGCATTTCGTAAAAAGTTGTCAACTACAAAAATGAAGATCTAGAGCTGTTTAATACATTCACTAAAATTCATAGAAATCGAGTGGTTGGAACGAAATTTTTCAACTGCTCAAAGTTGAGCATTTTGCACTGAAAATGGTCAAACTGGATGTCTTAATTAGACGGTACTGAGGAGCCTCGATCAAACTATAACACTTTATTACATGAAAAAATTAAGTGCTCATAAACAAGAGATCATCGTATGTCAAATGGAGCACAAGTTCAATTGCCCTACTCTTCTAAACGTGTCCATGTTCCGAGTACCATCTCCACAGGACATCTCAACGTACACATCATCCGTCTATCCTTTGTTGCTTTCCATTCCTCGCCACACTGAAAAACGAGAAAATGACCGAGTTGTCGGATCCTAGGCCACGAACCTTTTACCTTGAAGCACACTACATGACCCTTCCATCTGGCACACACGTATATCCGATCTCCTTCCAGAATAGTCTCCAAACACACCGGAAAACTCTTCTCGTTCGATTCAATCAACGTCTCAAACTCTTCATGGAACTTTGCCGAGAATCTGGCAGACACCCCTGGAACCAAGGGGACCGGCAGAAGACCAATGCTAGAGTTGTTTTTCTGGAAATGAGTAATGAGTAATATCTTTAAGTTCTAGAAACATACTTTACTTGTTGAGCATTCAAGGAAATTTTCGTTTTTTTTCCGCAGGTTTTCTTGCAGTACCTTCCGCTCTCCATCTTCTTTTCCACCTTCTGCTCCGTCTCTGAAAAATTTTCATCGACTTAGAAACCGCTAGACAGACTGACCTCTATCAAGATGCTTCAGTTTGTTTCTCTCCAGAAAGAGACGATCATGGGCAGATCTCCCAACATCGACGAAGTTCCAAGGTCCCTCGGATCATCCAGCTCTCTCTGCTCCTGCTCTGAAAACGTTGCAAACTTGTCGCCGCGAAATTGAAATTGAAATTCGAACTTGATTTTGCATNCCGCTAGACAGACTGACCTCTATCAAGATGCTTCAGTTTGTTTCTCTCCAGAAAGAGACGATCATGGGCAGATCTCCCAACATCGACGAAGTTCCAAGGTCCCTCGGATCATCCAACTCTCTCTGCTCCTGCTCTGAAAACGTTGCAAACTTTTCGCCGCGAAATTTAAATCGAAATTCGAACTTGATTTTGCACCAGTACTCGGAGTAGACGCACTACTGTATCCAGAAGACACTTTCGGTTTGGCAACTCCTCGATTGCTCATGATAAGATGCCGGTACATTGTCAGTCGGCTGGTTGGTCAGGAATTGCCGTTTTGAAGCCTCACATCTGAAATAACAGAGATATATTATTTTTGGTTCATGGTAAATTCTGGAAACATACTTTACTTGTTGAGCTTTTAAGAGCGTTTTTGTATTCTCCACCGGTTTTCTTGNCCTCGATTGCTCATGATAAGATGCCGGTACATTGTCAGTCGGCTGGTTGGTCAGGAATTGCCGTTTTGAAGCCTCACATCTGAAATAACAGAGATATATTATTTTTGGTTCATGGCGAGTTTTGGAAACATACTTTACTTGTTGAGCTTTTAAGAGCGTTTTTGTATTCTCCACCGGTTTTCTTTCAGTACTATCCGCTCTCCAGCTCCTTTTCAACCTTCTGCTCTGTCTCTGAAAAATCTTCATTGAGTTAGAAACCACTTTTCGATAGACTGACCTCTCTCAAGATGATCGAGTTTGTTTTTTTCCAGA
The DNA here is from genome assembly GCA_900536305.3 of Caenorhabditis sp. 40 LS-2015. NCBI lineage: Eukaryota > Metazoa > Nematoda > Chromadorea > Rhabditida > Rhabditidae > Caenorhabditis > Caenorhabditis tribulationis. The sequence goes on along the minus strand of LR544761.1, from coordinate 25,210 downwards.
AAGAGACGATCATGGGCAGATCCGCCAACATCGACAAAGTTTGCCACTTTTCTCTTAAAAGTCTTGTTTTCTAGAAGAAAGGTTGATAAAGTTTTGAGAATTAGAAGTTTGTGCACTACCTTTTTAAGAGCAGTATTTCCATGCGGTAGTGCAAATAAGCGGAACTCATCTCCATTCGATTTCAAATCCACTTATTTGAATAATTTTTTAGAAAATCAGACAACAGTTGGACATCCTAAACAGTCGGATGTCTTGAGTGAAGAATAATCTAGAGGAGCCTGTGGTAGATGTAGGGAGTCCACAACCCCTCTGACTCCGCCCCTTGATTACATCACCGGTTGTGTGAACGAAGGAGGGAACTATTATGCAATAAACGCCTGTTCCAAGATTACGTCAACGGTTGCGTAGTTTGACTTGAGAATCAGACCAAAAAATATTGCGTGCACTGACGGACAGGTGGCCCGCCAGGTGAGAAATGATCAAGTTACGTCAGTTATCTAGAAAACTTCCGACGAGAACAAGATTTTAACTTACAATTCCAGTTGATGAAAACATCACTCCAACAGTTGTGTTTGTTTTGTGCAAAACCTCAAATCAGAAATCACGTGAAAAATAAACTCCCATGAAAACAGATGTTAGCAAAGTCACTCCTTTTTTAAAACTGTGGTAACTACCATATCCTGGAAAAACTTCTGAAAAAAATCTGACGTTATATCCAACGTTCATTCGTGGTTGAGAAGCATTACTGCAAAAACCATTCCATGATTACCTGTTTCGAACTTTGAAAACAATCATAGATGCCTTCGTGATGCCCGATTTGTATATGCTAACTNTACTATCCGCTCTCCAGCTCCTTTTCAACCTTCTGCTCTGTCTCTGAAAAATCTTCATTGAGTTAGAAACCACTTTTCGATAGACTGACCTCTCTCAAGATGATCGAGTTTGTTTCTTTCCAGAAAGAGACGATCATGGGCAGATCCGCCAACATCGACAAAGTTTGCCACTTTTCTCTTCAAAGTCTTGTTTTCTAGAAGAAAGGTTGATAAAGTTTTGAGAATTAGAAGTTTGAGCACTACCTTTTTAAGAGCAGTATTTCCATGCGGTAGTGCAAATAAGCGGAACTCATCTCCATTCGATTTCAAATCCACTTATTTGAATAATTTTTTAGAAAATCAGACAACAGTTGGACATCCTAAACAGTCGGATGTCTTGAGTGAAGAATGATCTCGAGGAGCCCATGGTAGATGTAGGGAGTCTACAACACCTCTGACTCCGCCCCTTAGTTGTTTCTTCGGTTGTGTGAACGAAGGAGGGAACTATTATGCAATAAACGCCTGTTCTAAGATTACGTCAACGGTTGCGTAGTTTGACTTAAGATTCAGACCAAAAAATATTGCGTGCACTGACGGACAGGTGGCCCGCCAGGTGAGAAATGATCAAGTTACGTCAGTTATCTAGAAAACTTCCGACGAGAACAAGATTTTAACTTACAATTCCAGTTGATGAAAACATCACTCCAACAGTTGTGTTTGTTTTGTGCAAAAGTTCCAATCAGAAATCACGTGAAAAATAAACTCCCATGAAAACAGATGTTAGCAAAGTCACTCCTTTTTTAAAACTGTGGTAACTACCATATCCTGGAAAAACTTCTGAAAAAATCTGATGTTATATCCAACGTTCATTCGTGGTTGAGAAGCATTACTGCAAAAACCATTCCATGATTACCTGTTTCAAACTTTGAAAACAATTATAGATGCCTTCGTGATGCCCGATTTGTATATGCTAACAAAAAAAGTTCCGGAGTTCTCAAGCGATCCCTTTTCATGGAATTCCATTTTTCATGTGACTTCTGATTGGAGGTTTCGCACAAAACGAACACAACTGTTGAAGTGATTTTTTCATCAACATTCCTCAATTGCAATCGTGAGTTAAAACCTTGTTCTCTTCGAGAGTTTTCTATATAGCTGACGCAACCTGATCATTTCTCCCCTGTTGGGCCACCTGCCCGTTAGTATACGCAATACGTTTTGGTCTGATTCTTGTAAAACTACGCAACCAATGACGTAACCTTAGAACAGGTGATTATTGCATAATAGTTCTCTCCTTCGTTCCCACAAACCGATGATATAATCAAGGGGCGGAGTTAGAGGGGTTGTAGACTCCCTACATCTACCATGGGCTCCTCGAGATCATTCTCCACTCAAGACAGCCGACTGTTTAGGATGTCCAAGTGTTATGTATTCGTCTGATTTTTCTAGAAATTACTCATAAAGTGGATTTGAAATCGAATGGAGATCATTTCAGTTTATTTGCACTACCGTGTAACTAAACATGATGATACCGCTCTCAAAAAAGTTAGTGCTCGAACTTCTAANTAAAAAAGTTCCGGAGTTCTCAAGCGATCCCTTTTCATGGAATTCCATTTTTCATGTGACTTCTGATTGGAGGTTTCGCACAAAACGAACACAACTGTTGAAGTGATTTTTTCATAAACATTCCTCAATTGCAATCGTGAGTTAAAACCTTGTTCTCTTCGAGAGTTTTCTATATAGCTGACGTAACCTGATCATTTCTCCCCTGATGGGCCACCTGTCCGTTAGTATACGCAATACGTTTTGGTCTGATTCTTGTAAAACTACGCAACCGTTGACGTAACCTTAAAACAGGTGATTATTGCATGATAGTTCTCTCCTTCGTTCCCACAAACCGATGATATAATCAAGGGGCGGAGTTAGAGGGGTTGTAGACTCCCTACATCTACCATGGGCTCCTCTAGATCATTCTTCATTCAAGACATCCGACTGTTTAGGATGTCCAAGTGTTATGTATTCGTCTGATTTTTCTAGAAATTACTCATAAAGTGGATTTGAAATCGAATGGAGATGATTTCAGTTTATTTGCACTACCGTGTAACTAAACATGATGATACCGCTCTCAAAAAAGTTAGTGCTCGAACTTCTATTTCGAAAAACTTATCAACCTTTTTTCCAGAAAACAAGACCCTGAAGAGAAAAGTGGCAAACTTTGTCGATGTTGGCGGATCTGTTCATGGCGGATCTGCTCACGGCCGTCGGATCTGACCACAGACCGTCCGTTTGACAAGTACCCGAGACTGCGCGTGTTCGCAAAGACGTCGTCGGGAACGCAGCAGAAGTGTTGATGATCAGTCTGGACGATTCGGATTGGAAGCGTGTCAAGTTTGGCATCGCTTCTGAAGGAAGCGATGCCAAACTTGTCTTCAAAACCTGAGCAATCGAGAAGTCGTCGAACCGAAAGTGTCTCATTTGGATACAGTAGTGCGTCAACAACAAGTACTGGAGCGAAGTTGATTTCGAAAATTTTGAATTTGAATTTCCCGGCGAGAAGTTTGCAAAATTTTGGAGGAAAGAGGAGTTGAAAGGGTTGGATTATCCAACGAGTTTTGAGGATTGGATGACGTGAAATGGTCGGAGATAGTCGTCAAATTGAAAAATTTTCAGAAAGTTTTCAAAAGTCATGGATCTGAGAAGCAGTTCACCGCGGAAATCGCCATTCCTCTTGGTAAATGAAATTCTNAGACGTCGTCGGGAACGCAGCAGAAGACGTTCGACTTGAAAGATGCCGAAATACCGTGCTTCATCGCATCATCTGATGACACTGTCATCGTAACCGATCTCGGCACGCAGACGGTGTTGATGATCAGTCTGTGCGATTCGGATTGGAAGCGTGTAAAGTTTGGCATCGCTTCTGGAGAGAAACAAACTCAAGCATATTGAGAGAGGTTAGTCTATCGAAAAGTGATTTCGAAAGCAATGAAGATTTTTCAGAGACAGAGCAAACGGTAGGCAAGAAGCTGGAGAGCGGTAAGCACTGCAAAAAAATCGGTGAAAAAAACGACAACGCCCTTGAAAGCTCAACAAGTAAAGTATGTTTCTAGAAAATTTCGAATCCAAACTGTCCAATTGGAACTTGGAAACTCCGGACACGAGACCTCGATTTGGTGATCGATAAGACAAAGTAAGTCGTTTAAAACCTGAGCAATCGAGAAATCGTCGAACCGAAAGTGTCTCATTTGGATACAGTAGTGCGTCAACAACAAGTACTGGAGCGAAGTTGATTTCGAAAATTTTGAATTTGAATTTCCCGGCGAGAAGTTTGCAAAATTTTGGAGGAAAGAGGAGTTGAAAGGGTTGGATTATCCAACGAGTTTTGATAGGATTGGATGACGTGAAATGGTCGGAGATAGTCGTCCAATTGAAAAATTTTCAGAAAGTTTTCAAAAGTCATGGATCTGAGAAGCAGTTCACCGCGGAAATCGCCACTCCCATAGCAAATGAAATTCCGAAAATGTGCGCTGGAGCGAATTCGAAACCCCAGGTAATTCAAAAAACCAAAAATCGGCGAATCCTCGATCGAGTAGTTGAAAAACGTGTCTGTTTCAGATGTGCTACCGAACAAGATGAGGTGTCAGAGTGGTCAGCTGATATGAGCAAAGGACGGCAGGAACAGTTCCTGGATCAGATGTGGAGACGAGGATTGAATTTGGGTGAATGATGCAAACAGATTTTGTATTTATAATTCTATCTACGTTTAGTTCATTCTCTNAGAGTGGTCAGCTGATATGAGCAAAGGACGGCAGGAACAGTTCCTGGATCAGATGTGGAGACGAGGATTGAATTTGGGTGAATGATGCAAACAGATTTTGTATTTATAATTCTATGATGTTCATTCTCCAATCCCCTTGTCTCTTTTTTCGAATGAAGTTTCTGAACAGCTACCATCGAATCAGCTGCTGCTCCGCTCTTCTCTCTGTAACTGACGCAATCCTGACCCTTTCCTGTCCATCTGCCCATCTGCGCTTTGGTACACACAACGCTTTTCTAGTTCTGTTGTCCAAGTCAAGCTACGCAACCTTTGACGTAACCTGCAAGACCGGGAACGTAAGATAAAGATGAACTCTTTTTCTTTGACGCTCATTTGAGGATCTCATTTGAGGATGGACTATGATGAACCACTGATGGAGGTATAGTATCAGTAGAGTTTTGATCGGAGCCAAGTGTTCCCTNCATTCTCTAATCCCCTTGTCTCTTTTTTCGAATGAAGTTTCTGAACAGCTACCATCGAATCAGCTGCTGCTCCGCTCTTCTCTCTGTAACTGACGCAATCCTGACCCTTTCCTGTGCATCTGCCCATCTGCGCTTTGGTACACACAACGCTTTTCTAGTTCTGTTGTCCAAGTCAAGCTACGCAACCGTTGACGTAACCTGCAAGACCGGGAACGTAAGATAAAGATGAACTCTTTTTCTCTTCATTTGAGGATCTCATTTGGGGAAGGACTATGATGAACCACTGATCGTGACGTATAGTATTTGTAGAGTTCCAATCGGAGCCAAGTGTTCTCTGAAAAGTTCCCTAGCTTCGGAAGAATCTGAAACGGCTGGCGCCATAGAAAAAAATGTGAATTTGTGTTTAACAGGCTCATCTTTATTCAGGTGATTGCTTTGTTGTTTGTTTAATCACAATTGAAGAATGAGGAGGAATTCAACGAGAGGAATTTGTTTCCGAGAGGATAGATAGGATAGGAGGGATGGGGTAATGGGAGGGTTGTGTTTGAAGACATTTGAACAGTTGGGAGAGGATCGGTGAGAAGGACGGCGACAGGGGGCTCATTTAGAAGAGGGACTCCGGCATCGGATTCTTGTTGAAATCGAGGAATGAGAGGAAGTCCTTCGGTAGGTTACATCCGTCGCGCTTGCAGAAGCAGCGCAGCGAGACCTGGGATGGGTAGGGGACTGGGTAGATCTGGAGAGCCTGGAAAACGAAAGGCTATTATTTGGAACTCTGAATGGTTTTTCAACTCACCTCCAGAATGCAGTGGCTCAGGTGGGCGTGGCCGGGGTGGACGTTCTTGAAGAAGGCGAGGTTCTGGGCGTAGTCGTCGGCGGCGTCCTGGGTCAACCCATTCACGTAGAACGTCGAGTAGCTGTTTGGTTGTGGCATGTACGAACAGAGTTCGTAAACGGGTTCGCTGAGGGTGTATCCTCCAGTGGGTTGGACGCCGTTTTTGGCTTCCTCGACTGGCTCCCAGCAGCGAAGTGGTTTGGTGAGCTGGTTGTGGGCATCTTGGACGGCGTTCTTGCTCGCTGGGCGAACACTGAAGCCCGAGGTGGCGATGGCCAAGCATGAGAGAAGAAGAGCGGCCTTCGAGAACATGGTAGGACGAGGTTGAGAGAAGGTGAGGAGGAAGAAGGGAGAGAAGAGGAAGGTTCTTCTCAAAAGGAGTTCGAGGGTTACTCGAAAACACTTGGTAGTGAAGAGTAGTGCTATGAAAGTTGCTTTTATACCCAAAGAGAGGCGGGACTTCCGGAGAGCAGAAATGAGGCTGAAAGAGGCGGGACTTCCAGAGAGAAGAGCTTTCAGCAAAAAAAGAAGTAAAACGTGAAAAATGGGTATGAAAATGAAGAGAATGAGAGAAACAGAAAATATTTGGGGAAGGGGAGTGGATTTTCGAAAAGAAGAGCTTTCAGCGGAAAAAAGGGTGGACGTGGAGAGAGGGTAGAAAGAAAGAAAAAAAGAGAAAACAATTTGGGGGAGGGGCGTATTTTCAGCTCCTCGCGCAACACGGATTTGAACTCTGATTCATCATGTTCTAGAAATAACATGGGGCTCAACAAAACATAGAAATACAATAGAATGGCACAAAACTCAAACATTGAAAACGGATTCCGATGGAATTCAGAGTGGGGTCAGGCATCCTGAGGCTGAAAATGACAGGAATCTGAACATTGAAGAAAACGAACGAACAACGGTTTATGGTATCGGACAGGCAAGGAGTCTTTCTGAATGGAACGGCTCAACGCAGGACCCTTGGACCACTTCTCGAAGTGATTGAATGCTGATGTGAACCTATGAAATACGATCAGCGTATTCTCTCCGAACTTCCAGAATTCTTGAAACATAGACCTCGATGCTCTTTTTTTCAGTTTCGTAGTCTCCTGGCTTTTAAAATTCGATGTGAAATCCCGGTAAGAATTGGACTTCAATCCTCCTGATTGACGTTCTCTGATTCCTGAAGATTCAGGTTTTCGAAAACTGCAAAGCAATGTGAATAACATCATCTTTTCGAAAAACTGATTTCACTTGCTTACTGGCATTGAACACTAATCAAAACCACTAATCTGGAAATGTGATTTCTGTCCGAAAACTAGGGAAACTAGAAAGTTCTGAATCAAAATGTTTTGTTGATGGATAAGAGGGTCAAACCAGGAAGTAAATATTGTATCAATTGCTGGACCATCATGCAAACCCACATATAGAGTTTTCAAAATTTCAATGCTCAAAAACAAGAATGTTTTGGGCAAACAATAACTTGTACAAAAATCAGAAAAGTGCACATATTATACCTTGACAATTTTCAGTTCACACTTCAATTTTTTGAATCAGATTCCAGTAAGGAAAAATTTGTTTAGGAAAAACTTAAGATAAGAAGAACTTGGTCCTTTTCGTTTTGAATCCACCCAGAACAATGCGATAGTTTCTGGACCACCACAACATCTTTGAATCTTTCATCATTCGAACATTCCAAAAAAGATCCCCTGTTACTGGGACTTTCAGTATTCTCCCAAACCATTTCCTATTGAGTACTGGGCGAAACATGTTTGCTCCAGTCTTATCCAGAGAATCCTGTATCACGTCACATTTTTAATCTCATTTCCATATTTTCATCAGTTTGAAACTAAAAAGAGGATTTGTGGTGCTGGGTGACACATTCTACTTTTTAGTTTTGAAAATCACGCTTCAACGGATTAGGATCAGATTCACAGGTGCTAGGCACAAAAAGAAACACCACATGTTGGTCGAAACTCTTTGAATGTGTATGACGGTAGCAATGACACGGAAAAGATTAGGGGGATTTGAAGATTTTTTTTTTGACAATTTCGTGGAATCTTTGTAGTGGGAAACATTTCAACTATCTCAGACACAGTTGTGGCATCGGGAATCATAGAAAACCTACTGATGAATCAAGATTCGGTGGGTTTTTGACACATTTCCAATGGGTCCATCGAAATCTGTATTGATTCCTTTCACCGCTCAAAACACTGAAACTTTTCCTATGACTCATTTTACTGCTTTAGTTTTGGATAGATTTTGCTCCATTTGAAGAATGAAAAGATGGCCAGATTTTGACTCTAAATCTACATATTCGACGATTGGACCAACGAAATCCTTGTTTTCCAGCACTGGAATGATCAACTAACACTCAGAAAAACAAAACTGCAAAGTTTTTCATTTTTTCTGGACCTCTAATTTTTCTGAAATTTTTCTCTGAAAATTGAAAAAAAAAAACATTTAACGAGATTTTGACGAGAAATAATTTCTCAAGGTTTGGAAAGTCAGGATCAACTTGGAAACGACAATTCTCTTTAGTTTTGGATAGATTTTGCTCCATTTGAAGAAAGAAACGATGGCCAGATTGTGACTCTAAATCTACATATTCGACGATTGAACAAACGAAATCATTATTTTCCAGCACTGGAATGATCAACAAACACTCAGAAATACAGAACTGCAAAGTTTTTCAATTTTTCTGGAACTCTAATTTTTCTGAAATTTTTCTCTGAAAATCGAAAAAAAAATTTATTTTCGATGATTCTTGCTCCATTTGAAGAAAAATGAGAAATGAGAAGCATAACTCTAAATCTACATACTCAGCGATTGAGTTATCGAAGTCATCAGTTTCCACCACTGAAATCATCAACAAACACTCAAACAACCAGAGCTGCCTAACTTTTGATCACTTTTAGAAGATTGCGTTTTTCTTATTTGCCTAATATTTCAGTTATTTCCGAGAAATTTCGAGAAAATCCTCGAGAAATTCGTCGAAAAAAAACCGTGTCGAAACGATACACTGGTGTGAGGTTCGATTTCACGACGTGTGCAGATTTTATTCTCTTTTTTTTTTGAGATGGGTAATAAGATTATTTTCAGACCCCTTTCCATGGCTTACTAATGCTTTTATATGATGGTTTACTGATGCTTTCGATGGCTTACTAATGGATGACACATATCATACAATACACATGCTGGATGACTCCATGCCACGGCCAGGCACATGTTTCCCTCTCTCTTTTTTTTTCACCCTTCCTTACACTATTTCTTTCTCTGCGTCTTCTTTCTCTCTCTCTTTCTCCCTCCTCCTCCCAGCTTGCCCGCAGACATTTCTCATTCTTCTGCTGTGATGGTTGACGACTGTTTAGTCGACCTGCCAACTATGAATTACTGATTTTTCGAAAAATTATGTGTATTGTTAAGCTAGTCAGTGAACTACGAAAAGCAAAAAAAAGTGAGTTTCACCCATTTTTCCCCAGTTGTCAAAATCCTGATCATATGCCATATTTTGGCTGATCAATCAATTACTCATTTCAGAAATTCTCCATTCTAAATTTTGTCGCACTCAGCTGGTACTAACAATTGGAGAGACACAAAGATGGTAAAGATTTTGAAATATAAAGGTCATGTTTTTAACTGAAATTTTTCAGAACTTCGCGACGCCGAGGTGGTTCGATATATTGACCAGTGCGAGTCTGATGAACGTCATCATGCTGCAACTTGAAGCTCATGAGATGATTGAGCTCAACAGGATGTTCATGGAGAGGATGGGTTTTCAACGTTGGTTGGAAGATTATCCTGAGGTAATCGTTTGGAGGTTTCACACCAAAAAAGAAGGAATGGAAAAATCCACCTGAGAAATACTGCACTGGAAAATTATCCTCTCGCTCACAAGCTCAGTGCTTTCTGATTGTGATGATTTCAGGGATCTCGTGACACTCTGTCCCGTCTCATCGATCAGTTCTCCGATGATGCAGAATTTGGCATCGGAAGGTATTGGATCAAACATGTGTACCATGTCTGCGAGGAAAGTTGGAGGACGACCCGCGATCGGGATATCGTCCATAGATTATTGATTGAGTGTTTACATGTGAGTTGAGGCTTCAGTGATGACAAACTCCCACTTACCATGTGTTTTCCAGAAAACGCGCAATCAACGCGTCTCAAACCTGCTCTCCAAAGCTCTCGACTTTGTAAAGGAGCTCATAATGGTAGTGGATGTAAGCAGTACCCTTCTCGCACATTGCGAACTTGGTGAGCTCGTTTGAAAACGTAGAACCATCATAAACTGTCCGACATTTACAGCCATCCCTCTGCTGACTGGTTATGGGTCGCATAGTGTCCGCGCGCTCGATCGGACATCCAGTCGAGGACTTTCGAGCTGTTCGGGAACCGAACGACAGTCGATCCGGAGAACCGTGGGATTCCATTCCAAGAGGGCGATCGCCTACTCGAATGTGCTGTTTGGGGGTTCAATTTTTTTTTCGAAAATTAACAATTTATCATCTCAATAAATAAGTAACCGTGCCAATCTCTCTTCACATTTTATTTCAGAGCATGGTAGTTTCTGATCCATTTCAGATTCGCCTGCCAGGGGTCCACTGATAATTTTTGATCCAGTCAAGGTCCACCAGCCAGGGCCCACCGACCACTTCGGATCCTCGAAAAAAATTCCACCTACTGAAATTGTTTTTTTTTTTGAATATGTTGATTTAGAGTTAAGCTTTGCCCCTCTCTTTTTCTTCAAAAATGATCCATGAAAGGAACTTTCCTAACCAGCAAGGGTTTTTTAGACTCCGTTTGAGAACTAACTGCAATAACTGCTTGCAGTTATTGCAGGAAAATTTTTAACCAGACACTCGACCGAAACGACCTCTGACTCGTTACAGAGAATGCGTGACTTGACCATCCTCCGAGAGATGTTTCTAAAAAAACAAGCAATGACGGGAATCGAACCCGGGCCGCGTGGGTGAAAACCACGAATCCTAACCACTAGACCACATGGGATGACGAGAGTCTCTCCCCTCGACGGCATACATGTCGTTGCCGCTCGCACGCTCTCTTTCTCTCCCCACTCCCCCTCGACTCACCATCGGATCTTTCCCGGCTGTCGCCGATTTGGCCGCTGAGCCCGTTTTCGCCTATTTTTCATAATTTTTCCCGCATCTTTTGCACTAAAAAACCAGGAAGATGGAAATGGTGAATGTGTTCCCAATTTTGCTGAGAAAAATGCGGGAAAAATCATGAAAAATGGGCGAAACGCGGTGGCCAAAATGAAAAGTAAACTTTGAAGACAGACACTTTCTTCTTTTTCACATCTTCCATCCTGCGAATAGGTTCATAAGCTTTTTTCCGAAGATTAGTCGAGGGGGAGTGGGAAGAGAAAGAGTGCGTGCGAGCGGCAACAACATGTATGCCGTCGAGGGGAGAGACTCTCGCCATCCCATGTGGTCTAGTGGTTAGGATTCGTGGTTTTCACCCACGCGGCCCGGGTTCGATTCCCGGCATGGGAAGTTTATTTTTTTATTTTTTGCTTATTTTTTCAGAAACATCTCTCGGAGGATGGTCAAGTCGCGCATCGTCTGTTATGAGTCAGAGGTCGTCTCGAGACGGGACGCACTACTGTATCCAGAGGACGCTTTCAACTGGGCAGCTCCTCGATTGATTTGATTGATGTTTTTATTGCAAAACGGACATAAAAAGAAAACATAAGTGGAAAGCAGACCCCCTCACGAAAAGCGCTTAAGAAGTTTAAAAATGAAGGGAGAAGGTCTAAGAATCAGGAGAATACAAGTGATAAGAAAAGATAAGTGGATCTGGTAGCGGGCAATCAATGAATCGAGGAGAAGCTCAAATTGGGACGGGGTAAGAAATTGGTTAACATTAGCAGTAATGGCATTCCAGAGGGGAATGGAGGATGCAAAAAAATCGTTGATACGGGGATTAAGACAAATTAAGGTCATGGGGCGACGGGCAGAGTTAGACAAACGAAAGTGTGAGGAATGTAGGAGGAATAATTGACAATCTTGTAGAGAAGCATTAGTTGTGATATAAGGCGTCTATGTTTAAGGCGTCTATGTGAATTGCTCATAATAACATGGCAGTTCATTGTCAGTCGACTGGTTGGTCAGGAGTTGCCGTTTTGAAGCCTCACATCTGAAATAACAGGGAATAATACTTCTTGGTTCATGATAAATTCTAGAAACATACTTTACTTGTTGAGCTTTTAAGGGCATTTTCGTATTCTCCACCGGCTTTTTTTGCAGTACTTTCCACTCCAGCTTCTTTTTTACCTTCTGCTCTGTCTCTGAAAAATCTTCACTGAGTTAGAAACAACTGTTTGATAGACTAACCTCTCTCAAGATGCTTCAGTTTGTTTCTCTCCAATAAGAGACGATCATGGGCAGATCTCCCAACATCGACAAAGTTCGCCACTTTTCTCTTCAAAGTCTTGTTTTCTAGAAGAAAGGTTGATAAAGTTTTGAGAACTAGAAGTTTGAAGACTACCTTTTTGAAGAGCCGTATTATCATGTTCAATTCCACGGTAGTGCAAATAAGCAGAACTCATTTCCATTCGATTTCAAATCCACTTATACAAATAATTTCAAGAAAAATCAGACGAATACATAACAATTGGACATCCTAAACAGTCGGTTGTCTTGAGTGGAGAATGATCTCGAGGAGCCCATGGTAGATGTAGGGAGTCTGCAACCCCTCTGACTCCGCCCCTTACTTATGCCACCGGTTGTGTCAACGAAGGAGAGAACTATTATGCAATAATCACCTGTTCTAAGATTACGTCATTGGTTGCGTAGTTTGACTTGAGAATCAGACCAAAAAATATTGCGTGTACTTACGGACAGATTCTCAGAGATACCCTACAATAAAAACTTGTTCTAGACGTCAATGGTTGCGTAGTTTGACTTAAGAATCAAACCAAAAAATATTGCGTGCACTGACGGACAGGTGGCCCGCCAGGTGAGAAATGATCAGGTTACGTCAGTTATCTAGAAAACTTCCGAAGAGAACAATATTTTAACTTACAATTCCAGTTGATGAAAACATCACTCCAACAGTTGTGTTTGTTTTGTGCAAAAGTTCCAATCAGAAATCACGTGAAAAATAAACTCCCATGAAAACAGATGTTAGCAAAGTCACTCCTTTTTTAAAACTGTGGTAACTACCATATCCTGGAAAAACTTCTGAAAAAAATCTGACGTTATATCCAGCGTTCATTTGTGGTTGAGAAGCATTACTGCCAAATCCATTCCATTATTACCCGTTTCAAACTTTGAAGACATTTATGGATGCCTTCGTGATGCCCGGCTTTTATATGCTAACCAAAGAAATTCTGGAGTACTCAAGCGATCTGGTTTTATGGAGTTCCATTTTTCACGGGATTTCTGATTGGATGTTTCGCACAAAATGATTACAGCTTTTGAAGTCATGTTTTCATCAACATTCCTCAATTACCATCGTAAGTTCAAATCATCTTCTCTTCATGGTTTTTCTCTGTAACTGGCGCAATCTGATCCGTTCTTCCCTGATGGGCCACCTGCCCGTTAGTACACGCAATACTTTTTGGTCTGTTTCTTAAGTCAAACTACGCAACCGTTAACGTAATCTTAGAACAGGCGTTTATTGCATAATAGTTATCCCCTTCGGTCCCACAACCGATGATATAATCAAGGGGCGGAGTCAGAGGGGTTGTAGACTCCCTACATCTACCATGGGCTCCTCGAGATCATTCTTCATTCAAGACAACCGACTGTTTAGGATGTCCAATTGTTATGTATTCCTCTGATTATTCTGAAAATTGTTCATATAAGTGAATTTGAAATCGAATGGAGGTGATTGCAGTTTGTTTGCACTACCGTGTAACTAAACATGATGATACCGCTCTTAAAAAAGTTAGTGCTCGAACTTCTAATTCTCAAAACTTTACTAACCTTCCTTCTAGAAGATAAGACCTTGAAGAGAAAAATGGCAAACTTTGTCGATGTTGGCGGATCTGCTCATGGCGGATCTGTCCATGACCGTTGGATCTGACCACAGACCGTCCGTTTGACAAGTACCCGAGACTGCGCGTGTTTGCAAAGACGACGTAGGGAACGCAGCAGAAGACGTTCGACTTGAAAGATGCCGAAATACCGTGCTTCATCGCATCATCTGATGACACCGTCATCGTAACCGATCTCGGCACGCAGACGGTTTTGATGATCAGTCTGGACGATTCGGATTGGAAGCGTGTCAAGTTTGGCATCACTTCTGGAGAGAAACGGACTCAAGCATATTGAGAAAGGTTAGTCTATCGAAAAGTGATTTCTAAGGCAATGAAGATTTTTCAGAGACGAAGCAGACGGTAGGCAAGAAGCTGGGCAGCGGTAAGCACTGCAAAAAAATCAGTGAAGAAAACGAAAACGCCCTTGAAAGCTCAACAAGTAAAGTATGTTTCTAGAAAACTTCGAATCCAAACTGTCCAATTTGAACTTGGAAACTCCGGAAACGAGACCTCGATTTGGTGATCGATACGACGAATGATGTCGTTCGAAACCTGAGCAATCGAGAAATTGTAGAACCGAAAGTGTCTCATTTGGATACAGTAGTGCGTCTACAACAAGTACTGGAGCGTAATTGATTTTGAATTTTGAATTCAAGTAATTTAACTTTGAATTTTGCAGCTAGAACTTTACAAAGTTTATGAAGGAAATAGGAGGCGAAAGGGTTGGATTATCCGACGAGTTTTGATAGGATTGGATGACGTGGGATTGTCTGAGATCATCGTCTAATTAAAAAACTTTCAGAAAATATTCAAACGTCAAGAATCTGGAAAGCTGTACACCGCGGAAATCGCCACTCCCATAGCAAATGAAATTCCGAAAATGTGCGCTGGAGCGAATTCGAAACCCCAGGTAATTCAAAAAAACCAAAAATCGGAACTTACTTTGGCTCCGCTACTTTCGAAAGACTAAAAAATCCTTGATCGAGTAGTTTTTAAAAAGTTGTCTTCTTTAGAGACGAGGATGTCATAGTAGTCAGCTGATGTGAGAGAAGGAAGGCAAGAACAGTTCCTGGATCAGATGTGGAGACAAGGATTGGATTTGTGTGAATGATGCAAATAGATTTTGTATTTATAATTCTATGATGTTCATTCTCTAATCCTCTTGTCTCCTTTTTCGACTAAAGTTTCTGAACAGCTACCATCGAATCATATTCTGCTCCGCTCTTCTCTCTGTAACTGACGCAATCCTGAGCCTTTCCTGTCCATTGGGCCATCTGCGTTTTGATACACGCAACACTTCTTTAGTTCTATTGCTCAAGTCAAGCTGCGCAACCGTTGACGTAATCTGGGAGACATGGAACGTTAGATAGGGATGAACTCTTCTTCTTTGACGCAATCAAGGAGGAGAAGAAGGATCATGATGATTTCTTTTTCCTGAGAAGGACCGAACCAATGACGCTGATGTATAGTATTGGTAGAGTTTTGATCGGAGCCAAATTTTCTCCGGAAAGTTCCCTAGCTTTGGAAGAATCTGAAACGGCTGGCGCCATCGAAAAAACGAAAACGCGTGGTTAACAGGCTCATCTTTATTCAGGTGATTGCTTTGATGTTTGTTTATCACAATTGAAGAATGACGAGAAATTCAACGAGAGGAATTTGTTTTCGAGAGGATAGATAGGATAGGAGGGTTGGGGTAATGAGAGGGTTGTGTTTGAAGACATTTGAACAGTTGGGAGAGGATCGGTGAGAAGGACGGCGACAGGGGGCTCGTTTAGAAGAGGGACTCCGGCATCGGTGACTTGTTGAAGTCTAGGAACGAGAGGAAGTCTTTTGGGAGATTGCACCCATCANCTTTGGAAGAATCTGAAACGGCTGGCGCCATCGAAAAAACGAAAACGCGTGGTTAACAGGCTCATCTTTATTCAGGTGATTGCTTTGATGTTTGTTTATCACAATTGAAGAATGAGGAGAAATTCAACGAGAGGAATTTGTTTTCGAGAGGATAGATAGGATAGGAGGGTTAGGGTAATGGGAGGGTTGTGTTTGAAGACATTTGAACAGTTGGGAGAAGATCGGTGAGAAGGACGGCGAGAGGGGGCTCGTTTAGAAGAGGGACTCCGGCATCGGTGACTTGTTGAAGTCTAGGAACGAGAGGAAGTCCTTCGGGAGATTGCACCCATCACGCTTGCAGAAGCAGCGCAGCGAGACCTGGGATGGGTAGGGGGCTGGGTAGACCTGGAGAGCCTGAAAAACGAAAGGCTAATATTTGGAACTTTGAATGGTTTTTCAACTCACCTCCTGAATGCAGTGGCTCAGGTGGGCGTGGCCGGGGTGGACGTTCTTGAAGAAGGCGAGGTTCTGGGCGTAGTCGTCGGCGGCGTCCTGGGTCAGACCATTGACATAAAATGTCGAGTAGCTGTTTGGTTGTGGCATGTACGAACAGAGTTCGTACAGGGGTTCGCTCAGGGTGTATCCTCCAGTGGGTTGGGCGCCGTTTTTGGCCTCCTCGACTGGCTCCCAGCAGCGAAGTGGCTTGGTGAGCTGGTTGTGGGCGTCTTGGACGGCGTTCTTGCCCGAATGGCGGACACTGAAGCCCGAGGTGGCGATGGCCAAGCATGAGAGAAGAAGAGCGGCCTTCGAGAACATGGTAGGACGAGGTTGGGAGAAGGTGGGGAGGAAGAAGGGAGAGAAGAGGAAGGTTCTTCTCGAAAGGAGTTCGAGGGTTACTCGAAAACACTTGGTAGTGAAGAGTAGTGCTCTGAAAGTGGCTTTTATATACGCAAAAAGAGGCGGGACTTCCAGAGAGAAGAGCTTACAGCAAAAAAGAGAGAAGACGTGAAAAAAGGATATGAAAATGAAGAGAATGAGAGAAACAGAAAACAGTTGGGGGAGGGGCATGGACTTTCGAAAAGAAGAGCTTTCAGCGGAAAAAAGGGCGGGGCGTGGAGAGAGGGTAGAAAGAAAGAAAAAAAAGAGAAAACAATTTGGGGGAGGGGCGTGTTTTCAGCTCCTCGCGCTACACGGATTTGAACTCTGATTCATCATGTTCTATAAATAACATGAGGCTCAAAAAGAGATCGAAATCCAATAGAATGGCACAGAACACAGTTATTGGAAATGGATTCAGATGGCAGCGCAACTTCCGAGTGGGATCTGGCGTCCCGTGACTCACTAAAAAGAACAGAAATCTGATCATTGAAGAATGCGAACAATCAGCGGTCTCTGGACACTAGAGCGTATCGGAAAGGCCGAGGAATCTTCTTGAATGTAACTGCTCAGAGCAAGACCCTCGGACCACTTCTCCAAACGATTGAATGCTGATCTGGACGTCTATGGAATGGGACAAGCGTATTCTTTCTTCCAGGATTTGTCGAACATCGACCTCAATGCTTTTGTTCTCAGTTACGTGCTCTCCTGACTTTTCAGACTCTGTGTGAAAACCGGGGAAGAATCGGACTAGATTTCTCCTGATTGACGTTCTCTGATTCCTTGAGAGTCAGATTTTCGAAAGCTTCAAAACAATGTAAATAACATCATAATTTTGAAAACAATGATTTCACTTGTTTACTGAAATCTCACAATTATCAAAACCACTAACCTGGAAATGTGATTTCTGTCAGAAAACTACGGAAACTAGAAAGTTCCGAATCAAAGTGTATTGTTGATGGGTGTGAGGGTCAAAACAGGAAGTAAGTTTTATATCAATCGCTGGATCATCATGCAAACCAACATATGGAGTTTCCAGAACTTTTTCCAATGCTCAAAAAACGATCATGTTTTGGACAAAGAGAAACTTGTACAAAACCCAAAAAAGTTCACATATCTTTTGATCAATTTTCAGTTCACACTCCAACTTTCGGATCAGATCCTAAGGAAAATTCAGCTCAGCAAACATTCAAGATAGGAAGAGGTCAGGTTTTTTTTATTCTGGATTAACCCACAGAATAATACGACAGTTTCTGGACCACCAAGACATCTTTGGACCTTTTCCTCATGCGAATGTTCCAAATAAGATTCCTTCTTTCTTCGAACTTCAATCTTGATCGACCATTTTTCCTAACCATTTCTGGTTCGATTATTGGGCGAAATATGCTTGTTTCAGTCCTATTCAGAGAATCCCTTACCACGTCACGTTTTTAATCTCATTTCCATATTTTCACCAGTTTGAAACTAAAAAGAGGATTTGTGGTGCTGGGTGACACATTCTACTTTTTCGTTTCGAAAATCACGCTTCAACGGATTAGGATCAAATTCACAGATACTGAGCACACAAGAAACACCACAGGTTGGTCAAAATTCTTCGAATGTTTATGACTACATCAATGACACGACAAGGATAAAGGGGATTAGAAGACTTTTTTGAGAATTTTGTGAAAGATTTCTAGTGTGAGAAACATTCCAATCATCTCAAAATGAGGACACAGTTGTGACATCAGGAATCATAAAAAAGTTATGATGAATCAAGATGGAATGGATGTTCGATATGTTTCTACTGGGTGCCCCAAAACCTGTATCGGTTCCTCTCACCGCTCGAAACACTGAAACCTTTTCTATGACTCATTTTACTGATTACCTTCTAACACCAACTGGTTGTTTCTGATTGCCATCTTCATCAAATCCTTATTCTCAAATCGTGAGATCTCTTCGTTCGGACTTCACCTACGTCAATGGAGTACATTGTTCCGGTCAGATTGCCAATTTCCTGTTGTGACTGTTACATTTCGAAAGCTGAAGATCACACTACACTGAAAATTGACCAAAATTGACCACGTGACCGGAAAATTGTATTCCATCGACCTAGGGAAATCAGAAGTCATCCGAAGATGTCACGAATGGAAAACACGGAAGTCATAACCCGCAAGTGGAACTAAAAAATGTTGGAAACCTGCAGGAATAAGTCACCATGAACAGTGTCAAGTTTTAGAATTAGGTTGTTGGCAAGAGTTAAAGGGAGCCATTTGGGCATAATTTTTTTTTTTTGGTTTCATGTGGGATGAATTAAGCAGAGACGGGGTTAGAGATTTTTGAGGATCACAGGTTTCATCTACGCCATTTTCAGTCCGAAGGGTAAAACACTTTCAGAATCACGGCTACTTCACGGGAAAAAAGTTTAAAATTTGGAACTGAACAATTTTGAACTATAAGGCGGGTCGGCAAAACCCGTTCTCTGGCCACTTGCTAGTATGCCTTATGAAACCATTGACTCACGTTCAGTATCCAAAATTCCAAGTGACGTTTTTTTTTTGTTTTACCAGATTGGAAATTATTTTTCTCTCAAAAGTTTCATATTTTCAGATGCATTAATTTCCGGCCAGTTCAACGGAAATTAAAATATGACGCAAATCGGCGTTTGGTGGGATGAATGATTCAGAGATTGAGTTTTGCAGAGATTTTGCCTTGCGAACTTTGTACTTTTCAAACCCCAAAGAATTAGGTTTCTGAGCAATGTACTGTCTTGGAAGTTTTATTTTCCACATAAACTTCTTACTATTTCGAGCCTGTATATGTTGAAATAGTGTCACAACATTCTTCCGAAAAAAGTACTGTCTCTCTGGAAGTTCGGCAAACTTTTTCCCTACTACTTCCGGGTACAAGAAACACTGCCATTAAATATTTCAAATCAAAAATCCTTTCTAAAAACATTTTCAAACACTTTTCGAAAACATTTTTTTTGAACTTAAAAATTTCCTTAACCTATAATTTCATAGGTTGGAAATATTATAAACACAACTCTAGTTTCTAACTGGTAAAAAGCAGAAATCACAAAACTGGAAAATGAAAATTTTAATGTTGTGGAGATTGAAGAGTTTTTCAGGTTCTCGAGGAACGCTGAAAAGAATAGCTTGGGTTAACCGGTTCTACTCAAAATGTTGTCAGAAAAAAAATTCAAGATTTCCAACCTTTACGAGGTTAGAAAAAAATTGGGAACTCGTTTTTTGTTCTGCATCTAGAAATCTGAAAGAACATTTTCTGTTTTAATCATGAAATCTGGAATACCGGAAAGAATAGAGAACAAAGCTTTGAAGTTTTTCAACCATAAGTTTTTTCATTCTGAATGATGTCTGTCCTTTTTTACCGAGTATTTTCTAGTACAAAGAGCATAATCTTTTTTTTTACTTTCGAAACAAAGAGTCCGAGCATTCGGACAGAATTGAAGTGATCACGCAACTTTCCTCCTGAAAAGTACTGTCTCTCTGGAAGTGGTCCGAACTTTTTTCTCCACTACTTCCGGGTACAAGAAACACTGCCAATGGAATATGTTAAATCAAAATGTCTTTCTGAAATCATTTTCAAACTCTTTTCGAAAACTTTTTTTTTGAACTTAAAAATTTCCTTAACCTATAATTTCATAGGTTGGAAATGTTATAAACACAACTCTAGTTTCTAACTGGTAAAAAGCAGAAATCACAAAACTGGAAAATGAAAATTTGAATTTTGTGGGGATTGAAGAGTTTTTCAGGTTATCGAGGAACGCTGAAAAGAATAGCTTGGGTTAACCGGTTCTACTCAAAATGTTGTCAGAAAAAAATTCAAGATTTCCAACCTTTACGAAGTTAGAAATTTTGTACCGTTTTGTAGTTCCAAGAATTTGATTTCTGGTTAGTTGCAGAGTTGTAGTATACAATCAAATGGATATTACCACCTTGACAAATCATGTTTCTCCAGTTTTTCCTTCAGATAATTTTTTTTCGATGATGTGCAACACATTCTGCAAAGTTCTTGTTTGATTTTGTATCAGAAAAACAAGAACATGAAATCGTGTTCAAGATCCTGATACTTCTTTCTCCATATGTTTCATTTTATGACGTGGAGTACATTGCGTGAATTTTCTTCGTTTTGATAATCACGCTTCAACGGATTAGTATCAGATACACAGATTTACGGATCACGAAACATCGCATGTTGAACGAATTTGTTCAAGATTTTTGGTGCGAATGATGACATGGTGGGTACAAGAATCCGTGTTTATCAAAACTCTTCGAATGGTTTGTTGGCTTCGATATCATGACAGGGAATGAAATCGGATTAGAGGGATTGCAAGATTATTTGAAAATTTTCATACGGATATGTCAGGTACAGTTTGGAAACAGACATAGTAGGGGCCGGGCCGAAATCTGAATTTTCACCAGCCTGGACCGGCCCGGTTTTCTAGAGCGAAATTCAAAAACTTTTTGAAGCGAAAATCTGATTTTTTTTGAGTTTTCTTGTATCCCATTTCCATTTTCTGAGAAAATTGGAAAAAAAAACACTCAACATTTTTCAAAAATTTTCCGGGCTGGCAAAATTTTCTACCGGTCCGGCCCGAGCCGAAATTTGCCATGTTGGTTTGGAATGCATTATGACAAAAAAAAACGAAAAATTCATTCGACCGGGAGTTGGTTCCGCAGAACAAACTTCCAATTTCTTGAATTCGGAATACATCTCAAAAAACACAATTGTAAATCCAGGAAACACACGCTCTCATGAATCGATACTATGTGGATTTTCCGTTCGTTTTTATTGGGTACACCTAAACCTATGTTTTCCTTTCACAATTTAAAACACTGAAAAAATGTTCTATCCGTGACTCATTTTACTATATTCCTCTCGAGATTTTCGTATCCACGTTTCTGACTTTCATGGACATCGAATTTTTATTTTCAAATCGTGAGATCTTTTCGATCTGACTTCCCTACGTCAATGGAGTACATTGTTCCGGTCAGATAGTCACCTTTCTGGTGTGACTGTTACATTTCGAAAGCTGAAGATCACACTACACTGACCAGCAGGTTGTCTTTAGATATACTTTGAGAACTTTCTCGAATTCGGTACACTGGTAGTTTTTGATACGCTGAAAACAATGAGAGAAAAATTATCTGCCCGTAGGTGACTAGAAGCTCAAAAACTTGTCTTAAAGTTTCAGTCATTTTTGCACGCATTTCCACCCCTTCGAACTCCTCTCAATCCCCCCTCTCCTCATTGCCCTCCGGCGCCATAGATTTCAACGGCAGCGTGGTGTAGGTGGGAAGAGAGGCGACTGGAAATGGTGACTCTGTGGTTCGACCCCGCACTTTTGAAACTTCTTTTGATTTCTTTTTTCGTCTATTTTTTTTCATCATCACACCTTGTAGAGCCAGGTTCAAACATTTTCTACATGATATCGTCTTGAAAACACACTGATTACGAGCTTTTAAGATTTCGAGGAGAACATCTTGATGAAAGATCATTTTTCAATTTCGTGAGAAAAACAACTGTTTTCAAGACGATATCATGTAGAAAATGTTTGAACCTGGCTCTACAAGGTGTGATGATGAAAAAAAAATAGACGAAAAAAGAAATCAAAAAAAGTTTCAAAAGTGCGGGGGTTGAACCACAGAGTCACCATTTCCAGTCGCCTCTCTTCCCACCTACACCACGCTGCCATCGAAATCTATGGCGCCGGAGGGCAATGAGGAGAGGGGGGATTGAGAGGCGTTCGAGGGGATGGAAATGCGTGCAAAAATGACTGAAACTTTAAGACAAGTTTTTGAGCTTCTAGTCACCAACGGGCAGATAATTTTTCTCTCATTGTTTTCAGCGTATCAAAAACTACCAGTGTGCCGAATTTGAGAAAGTTCTCAAAGTATATCTAAAGACAACCTGCTGGTGAGAATTGGCCACATGACCGGAAAATTGTATTCCATCGACGTAGGAAAGTCAAAAGTCATTCGAAGATGTTACGAATGGAAAACACGGAAGTGATGAGCGTAAAAGGCCACGAGTGGAATCAGAATTTGATAAAAATGTTAGATAAAAGGGGTCACCGAGAACAGATTTCAATTTTAGCAATTTACAGACATGCTACGAGCCGGGACGAAATTAAAACATCAACCGGCCCTGTTTTCTAGAGCAAAACACGAAAAAAAAAATTTTGAAGCAAAAGTCGGATTTTCTTGGTATTTTTTTGAAAGTCACTTTTACGACGACATTTTGATTTGAATTGAGTTGTTTTCAATTGGAAAAAACTCAAAAATTTTTTCAAATTTTCCTGACCGGGCCGAAATTGTAATGTTTGGCAATTTACACAGTGTATCTGAGCCCATAGTGTTGGACTTTGAAATTTCGACTCTTGAACTTCGGAAAGGGATTTTTTTTCAACTTCTTGTTCCATTTACAGCAATTCTGAGAATTGATGACTCATGATGATGGTTTCTGGAATTTCGTTTGGAAAGTTGATCAAGGAAGCACTTTGATTTGGCATCTAAAAATAGAAACGTTCTTCGTGTCAGAAAATACTTGGGAAAAATAAGTTGAAAATTAACTTTCCAGAATAAGAAAACTTATGGTTTCAATTTTCAAAACTCAATTTTCAATTCTTTCCATTGTCCCGGTGCTCCAGGTTTTGTGATAGGTGTAAAAAAAAATTGGGACCAGATTTCTGTTTTCTAACTTTTTGTGTTACCTTATCTCTGTTTGCGGTACTCAAAAAATCTTTCCGTATGGCTCACACATCGTCACAAATCCTCACTTTACATCGAAACTGATAACAACAGGATAATGAGAATAGCAAAAAAATGATGAGAAATCTCTGGATGAAGGAGAAAAACTTGTTGCGCCCAGCCATCTGATCCTGATGTTGCAAAGTTTTTGAACCTATCGAAAACTTTTTAACTTTCTGGGAATTATGCTTATGAAACATTCAGCTGTTTCGTATCATC
Organism: Caenorhabditis sp. 40 LS-2015; assembly: GCA_900536305.3. Lineage (NCBI taxonomy): Eukaryota > Metazoa > Nematoda > Chromadorea > Rhabditida > Rhabditidae > Caenorhabditis > Caenorhabditis tribulationis. Next base: position 1,663 of record LR544761.1, on the reverse strand, counting down.
TTTTTGTGCTTGTATGAGAGACTTCTGACGTTTGCTGACTGAACAGAAGTTATGACAGAACAGTTTCCAGTTTTTAAATCATCAAAAAAAGTTCATGATGTATTTCAATTTCTCATCCCATCCTTATACCAAACCACAGAAAGATATGATTCAGAACTTTCTAGTTTCCGTAGTTTTCTGACAGAAATCATATTTTCAGGTCAGTAGTTTCGATTCGAAAACGTGACCAATCGAAAATGATTCCTGAGTTGTTTTCTGAAATCTCACGTGTCCCCTTCTCTATTCCATTTAAAATCTTCTGACTTTTCACAGGACAATTTTACTTCCGGGTTTTGAAAGAGTAACCTAGTAATGGACAAACAATCAGATGAAATCAGTCAAAAGTGGGATCTGAATGTGAAAAAAATGCTGTTGATCTTTGTTTCGAAAGTTGTTCTGAAAACATTTTGGCTTGGCATATACAAATGGCAATGGTATTTGTAACAGGAAATACTTGGGAACAAAGTTTCTATCTGGAAGAAAGAGCAAACATCATTCGAAATAAGGGAACTTAAGGATCAAAAATTTCTAAACTCAGTTTTCAACTCGACCTAATGGTCCGGTACTCCAGATTGAATCCTGATTGGAAGAGAAAACAATGAGATCCAGATTTTTTTCTTCCCATCTCTTGTCTTGACTCATTTCTGCTTGTGGTGCTAAAACAACTTTTCAGAATGTCACACACGTCGTCAAAAATCCCCATTTGAGATTGAAACTGATAACAACAGGATAATGAGATTAGCATACAGGGTGGCTGATAAGTATACAACGTTTTGTTTTCGCTGGCATTCTCGAAAAAGCAGATTTTTCTTCTCAGAGACTTTATTAAAAGTTGAAATAAGGTCATAAGATAACATTTACAAGAGATGTTCGAAATTGGATCCTCGAGCTTTGACGCAGGCCTTGAGACGCATGATCACAGAATCAGTGGTGCGGCGGAGGTAGTCGTCGTCGATATCGTCCCAGGCTTTGAGCAAGGCGGTCTTGAGAGCTTCGATACTTCCGTAGACTTTCCTGAGATCTTACTCTCCAAAAGTCCCCACACACTGAAGTCCATCGGATTGAGATCTGGCGACGAAGCTGGCCACATGTCCTTGCCCCAGTAACCAGGAAAATGAGCGTCCGGAACCAGTTTGGTCGATCTAGAGCCGTGGGACGGAGCCCAATCTTGTTGAAGGATGTACGGACGACCAGCAAAGTGCTGAGTCACCCAAGGCATCAAAGCATCCTTCAACACAACTTTTTGGTACACCNAGAACCAGTTTGGTCGATCTAGAGCCGTGGGACGGAGCCCAATCTTGTTGAAGGATGTACGGACGACCAGCAAAGTGCTGAGTCACCCAAGGCATCAAAGCATCCTTCAACACAATTTTTTGGTACACTTCCGAGTTGATTTTCACATTTCTATCAATGAAAACCAACGGGGTTTTACCAGTTGAGGTCACTCCAGCCCAAACCATAATGCTTTTCGGAAAAAGGCGGTTATGGGCCAGACAACGTTTTGGGGACTTACTGTCACTCGGTGACAACAATTGTCTCTGGTTTTGACGGTTGGGAAGAGGTTCAATGGTGAAAATCTTCTCGTCAGTCCAGATCACATCAGCAACGCGGCGCACCTTGAGAT
>LR544757.1:0-327525 GCA_900536305.3 Caenorhabditis sp. 40 LS-2015 | reverse complement strand
AATTGGCATTTTTCGATCTTGTGAGTAAGTGAAATTTTCGCATTTTGCAACATGCCGGATTTCTCGTCAGAGATGGAACAATGCGGCAGTTAGAGTTTTTGTGCAAAATTGAATGAGCTTTCGTTTGAGCTATAAACTGAACTTGTACCTTTCAAACTGACCAAATTATGATCCCCCAAAGTGAGGATATCAAAGTTTCAGAAAAAATCGGAAAAATAGTTCTAAAATCCGTAAACCTGAAAACGGGCAGCTAGTATTTTGGCATTGTTCTAGCCCACTAAAGTGCTATTTATTCTCAAAAAATCAAAAAAATCTGGGAGGTATGTATCGTGGCATTTCCATGTCAGAGAAGCAGTAGTGTCTGCATGCACGCGACTCCAAGATTTTTATCGGCCTGTATCTCAAAAACCAGTTAAGCTATCAAAATGTGTTTAACTTCAAAAATGATCAGCATAAAATTTTACACATTTTTTTGGTTGACAACATTATGATACCTCTAACCGCTGCTGAGATACTACTCTCCCAAAAAAACTCACAATTTTGGTTTCATCGCAAAAAATCTCATAAGAGTTGATGACTTGAATTCGATCATCAAAGCAAGTACCCAATGAAACGGAGAGCTAAAAAATGGAAACTTTTCAAAATCCAAAAATCTTGATACTCACCTTGTCAAGACTCGGAGCATGTGTAGCGGCGATCATTGGTAGCACAATTTTTCTCATGAAGGGTTCATCATAACTGAAAGATAAAGTTTAAGAGTTAAAAGCACTCCAAAGATTTTTTTGACAAACTCACTTGACATTCGAGACATCCGACGGACAATTGTACTTATCCAATGTCCAGTCATCCACGTGGCAACTGGCTACAGTAGTCTGCTCAGATGCGCACGAGTTGCTCGTCGAGCACCATTGACACTTGTAGCCGAAACCGTCGGTGGAGTTGACGCATTCGGAGCAGGACTCAACACGAGTGCACGAGTCCAGTGGGGCGCAGTTGCAGATTAAGGGTAGAAGGAGTAGTAGGGAAATATAAATGTGTTCCATTTTTCGTTGTAGGGTTTGATCTGCCTTGGCTCTGTCTAGCGACCTTTATATATGGGTCATTGCGACCGAAAAAAAGTCATCAAAGAAAAAGTGCAAAAGTGTGACAAGACGATGACTGGTTACGAGAATGGTATAAATAGACACCACGTGGCTAAATTTAGAGCATTTTTCAGATGGAGACTGATCAGCCGAAAAAAACATTCCATTGAGCACGAAGAGCAAGCAGAGGCGGCAGACAGATGAAGAAGAATGAGGAGGGGAATTGTCTGTTGTAATCAGTTCAGGTGAATAAGTAGGGAGAGGTGAGGTCAACAATCAGTCGATGTGGTTTTGATGGTATGATAAGCTGTCTGGGGAAGTTCTATAGAGACTCTGACGGGTATTAGTAAGTACATTATCGAATTTAAGTTTGGTGTATTTTTCAGTGAAAATTGCAACAACTTAACTTTTCTGAAAATCGGTGGAAGTATTGGGCAACTCTAGATCTTCTTTTTTGTAGTGAACAACTTTTTGGTATTGCCAGAATAATGACATTCATTGCACAGTTAGTGCAGCCTTATCAACTTTTAGTTCGGTTTTTTCCGGACCTCACTTCTTCAACTCGACCGAAACAGGCTTGGATGAGTTTTTCAGAAAACTTGTTTACTACAAAAATGAAGATCCAGAATTGTTTTATACACTCAAAAAATTTCAGAAGAGTGTGGCCTTCCTATGTCACTTTAAAGACCAAAAGTTCGAAATTTGCACTGTGAAATGTACCACGTTTTGATGTCGCGTATACACGACGTAACTCAATACACAGCGAATTTCAGAAAAAGTAGTCAACTACAAAAATGTAGATCTTGATTTGTTTAATACACCTACAAGCTTTCATAAAAATCAAGTGATTGGAACATACTGTTTTAACTGCTCAAATTTGGCCGTTTTGCACTGAAAATCACCAAAATTCATATTCTTTTGTGCAGCACTGTGTTAACTGAAGTTCTGTGCAAATAAACTTTTTAAACCTCTGTTCTGTAAATCAACCCAAACGGTTTTGGCAGCGATTTTCAGAAAAAGTTGTCAACTACAAAAACAAAGATCTAGATTTGCTTACTACACTCACAGATTTTCAGGTAAATCTGACCACTGGAAATCAACTTATTTCTCAATGCATTTCGATACCTCCATGCAGTAGTGACCGCCCCAGTTCGGATCACCAGGAGTACGCGTTCTTCCCACAAGAAATCTCTTCCCAGGAGAAAAGAAAACAGGAAAACTCTTCACATTGTCACAAAAAGGCCATTGACCCGACCTCATTCCAATTGCACCTGTATCATGAGAACACATGGACAGAGCGGTTATAACCAATCAATAATTGGTTACTCATGGTCAGTCGCACTGTGTTTATTAGTCTGAGAGTCGTTTGTTTTTTAGCGGTTTTTATTGTATGTCTCTTGCCGTCTTTTGGTACCCACTTGCTACTCATAGTCCATATTGTTATTGATTCTTGGCATTCATTTAAACTGATCATCTTATTATTTTCCAGACTCCCTCCCTAAAGATGACCCACAACGGAGCCACGTCCTTCAGTCGCCCTCAACCACCGAGATCCCAGACAGAGCACGAAAAAAGCCTTCAACAAGAGATCAAAAATCTGCAACGAGAACTCTATCGGCGAGACGTGAAGATTCAGAATCAGGATCGCATTATTCAGGATTTGAAGAGAGCCGCCGCAGAGAAGCATCGATCCTTGGAGGACAGAGTTCGCCGGAGGATTTGGGATGAGAACCAACAGGAGATGGAACAAGAGGTGCAGTGGAGAGTGGAGCAAGTGAGAAGGGAGTGTGAGGAGAAGTTGAGGAAGAGTCTGGAACCGAAGCCCAGATTTCTGGACGTTGAATCGGAATCTGATTCCACGTGCCCGTCGCCAAAACCCACTAGTGACTTGGACTTCATCAATGTCCCGGAAACCATCGCCAGGCTCTCCGAAAATCTTCACTACACGAATCGTAAAGTTGTGCATCTCGAGACTTCCCTGGACAAACATTCCACCTGGATCGAGACATTCTTCAAGGAGAACGCCTCATTGGTACCTAATATGCTGATTCATCGGAAGGAGGACTTGCCGAATACCGTGCAGACGAACTTGAGCCGATTGGAGAGTATTGCTGAGGATGTGGAGGAGGAATATGGGATGAGACAGGTTTTGAAAGAGGTCAATGTCGAATATTCTGGATCCCCGAGAGCTGAGCAATCCAAGTCTGGTGGGCAATCCAAGTTTAAGCGATTCTTCAAGGAGAACATCGAGAACTAAGAGTCCGGAATCTAATTGTTAATTGCTTTATTATTATTTTTTTTTTCGATTGACTTTTAAAAAGTTTTTAATAAAGCTAATACATCACAAATACATAGTTCAATAGAGCATCATTGCATAGCCTTGGTAAAATCGATACCCAACATCAGAGTGGTCCCTCCGTCGGCGACAATAGACTGTCCTATAATGTAAGACGACATTTTGCGATCCGCCAGGAAGGTGATAATATTCGCAATGTCCTCAGGTTGACCGGCCACCAGAGCTGGGATGGACTTTTTGTCGTTGGCCAAGTGATGGTAGAACTGAAAGTTAGAAGGTTGATCTGGCAGGAAATCGAATTTTGGCGCACCTTCTCCGACGCCTGATTCTCTAGACCCATGGCGCCGGCGAATCCGGTTGCGACCACTCCAGGGCTTACGGAGTTCACCCGTACCCCGTATTGGATCAGGTCGATTGCGACACTTCTGGTGTACTGATCCAGCGCGGCCTTCGCCATGGAGTAGTATGGGAAGTCGGGTTGCTGAGAAAAGTTGGCATTCGGGGGCGCATTTTCTACGCTTGGGCTTACCGCATGTGGCCCTCCTGCGATACTAGAAACGTTCACGATTTCTCCTCTGGATTCTATCAAATAAGGCTTCAGTTTTTTGGTCATCTCCACGACGGCTTGAAGGTTGAGCTGGAAGTTTTTGTGGTAAGACTCCATGCTCTGATCGGTACCCGACGCTCCCGTGGTGTCTCCAATCGCAGCGCCGGCGTTGTTGACCTGGAACACTTTTACGGATGTTCAGACTAGGAAACATAACTAACCAATATATCAACTCTTCCAAACTTGTCCAGGGTCGTTTTGATCAACGAATCCTGTCCTTGGGAGCTGGTCACATCGGCCACAACAGAATTCACGCGACTCTCCGGGACTCCCGACTTCAAAAGTAGTTGCCTAGTTTCCTCGAGTCGATTGGAGTTTCTGCCGGTGATGGTCACATTCGCTCCATCTTGAGCGAACTGGAGAGCCACAACTCGTCCGATTCCATTGGAGGATCCGGTGATGATCACGGTTTTTCCGGAGAAGCGAGGCATGATTTGGAGGTTGGAGAACTCGAAACAACGATTTCCTTTATATACTCTCTTCCTCAAGCCCCGCCCATTTGATGTTTGTGTCTAGTGCGATGTTTGACATGATGACTTTTTTCTACCTCCGTCGTGTTTGTATGTACTAACCGTTCGACCGTGAAATCAAAAGGACACTAGTGTCTCGAATAGTTGCGGAGAAGAGAAATAGGGAATGAGGATCACAAAGTTTTGTGACTTCAAAGATCAAAAAGTGTGCAGATTATGGAGGTCTGGTAGACCAAGGGATGACAATGGACATTGGGAAACTTTAGCATGGGCTTTATTCGATGAAAGTATGTAGAGTAGTAGTGTCACAAGGTGATGAGTAAATGAGAATCGAAAATTGGAAATATTAATGAATCGAACTGGAGTGATGAGCGCTGGCATGAGCGTGTCCGTGACCATGTCCGTGGCCGAGGGTGGAGACGGTGGTAGTGTGCTTGGAGTGAACGTGGGATCTCTGGAATTCAAAGGTTACAGTAACCGAGAGACTTCGGTCCTATCTGAAGCTTGACTTCAACCACCTACCTTCAGACGGAACATTCTGGAGACGCCGCTGCGGATGGTGGTGTTCATGAACAGGTAGATGAACGCCGGACATCCGTGGCCGAGTTGCCACGAGATGTGGCCGATGACGATGACGAAGTCGGCGACCGGGAAAAATTGCATGTAGACGTAGATCATGGCGGCGACAAAGTTGACGAGGCAGATCAGGGTGGACTGGAGGAAGATCTGGAATGAGGGGATAGGTTGACTGACTATGGATCGTAAATAGAGGAATCTACCAGAATGTACCGTGAAGAGGCTTTGGCCCCCTGATCAGTACGTACAGATTCCCATCCACCCTACCTGAGTATGAGACTTCTTATTAGTCGACTCGACTCGCTTCCTGAATTGCTTGGCAATCGCGGCACAGAAGTATCCATACAGCCCACAGGTGGCGACCACGATGAACAAGTTGTTAGCGGTATGCGGATAGTTTTGGTACTCCAGGGTTTTGTCTGAAAACGAAAAAAACCATGTACTAAACCTTGACTCATCTAGCCTACCTGCATAAATGAACGGGTCAAAGAACCAGGCCTGATACTTGGAGGTGAAGAGGAGTGGAGGCGTGAGGAAAGTGAAGTACAGGCCATAGGCCACTGGAATCATGAGCACCATGGTGGTTCGTGACCCGGAGAAGTACTTTTTGACGAGGGTTGGGAAGAGAATGTCCATGACACGGTTGAGAACGAGGAGGAGGCAAATCATGCAGGCGGCGCACCAGAGTCCGAGACCCAGGGCTCCGGTGACGAAGATGGCCAAGGGGTGCGAGCAGTAGACGGCGCCTTCGATGAGAAGGATTCCGGTGGTGACAGAGTTGACGCCTGGAAATTGACTGTTGACCAAAATGAGCAGAATCGAATTTTGAACATATTTGTAGTTGAGTACTCTTTTATAGCAAAGATGGTTCGCGAGATACAGGTTTCTAGTACCTTTTACATTTTGAATCATAACGCAAAAACCAATAAAGCTTTTCAAAAATTGTCAATTACAAAAATGATCAGCATCAAATTTTACACATTTCTGTAACTGACCACTTTTTGATAGCTCTGACGGATCTTGAGTTACAGTCTGTCAAACATCCTGAGGATACGCAGACAAGCAAACGCTTTCGTTTCTCTGCACCATCTGACTCACCGATTGCACACAAATCCACGAAACCAAGTAGAAACATGATTTTGAAGCACGACAATCGTATGTTCTCCTTTTGAAGCATCACACAGAGACATGGGACGTAGAGAAGCATGATGATGGATCCGTAGAGAAGATCAATGTAGCCTAGGATGGGGCGAGGTGTGCCGTCTTTGATGGTGAACTCCTCAGGGGTCGCGTACTTGTCACTGAAAAGGGGAGATGTGGGGGTTTTGGAATTCAGGGTTCGGAGGTTTTGAGATATTCGTTGATTCTAGGTTCTAAGGTCAGATTCTGAGATGCTGGGATTCAAAGATTCCAAGGACATCAGGTCCGAGGTATCGAAGGATGGTGTTTTAGATTCCAATGCTCAAAAGAGGGTTTTTGTAATACTAAAGCTTCTGGGCTTCAGGATTTCAGAGAATTCAAGATTCCAGATCGTCTAGAATCAGAGATCTGCGAGGTTAAGGTTGCTAAACCAGCCGTAGAGATTATCAAGGAAACTGCCCACAGCTGCCTACAGTACCCCGAACTCCCTACTAACCTGCAATTGAAGTTGTAGATCCGATTGACATCTCCACCGGCAGCAATCAACCACTCCATGCAGAATCAAAGCAGAATTCGACTCGACAGAAGCGAACAGAATGATGAGAAGTGCTTGATCTCCTTCTCTTTTATACCCACCGACTCGCAAATACCGCCTACCGTAGTCGAAAGCGTCGTCGTGTGTGGATTAGGCTGAAAACGAAAAACCACTATTATCTGTGATCACATTTTTGAGATAATAGTATTTTTTTTTCCGAATATTTCATTCATACCCGGATTATGACGATGAGCATAATAGTGGTGTGGGGTTACTATGAGCGTGGATCGAGATTAAAATGCGTAAGCAGAAAATGAAAAGAATTTATAGAAATTTGAAAGAGGTGTCTAGATTAACTTCTTGAACCGAGAAATCTTTTCGTTTTTGAGAAAAAAAAAACGCGGGAAAAATGATTCAGAAGACAAGAGGAGAATGAGTCAAAGCTCAATGAGGAACTGAAATTTTCGAAAAAAAAATTTTAATTCGAAAATTTTGAAAGAAAGAATTTTGAAATTTCGAGAAGAAAACAGGATTTACTCGTTTTCCAAATCTTTTTGATTTCAGAAATCTCGATAATTCAGAAATCTTTTGACGATTCTGAGCTATGAGAATGTTCCCTGGGAAAACCCATGAAACTTATGACAAAAATCAGAAAATGTGGTGTTTTTGATCTTTTCGCATACTTCAGAACCCCAGATTCTCACACTTTTTGTCTAGTTTTGATTGGAAACAAACTGATGAAAACCAGAGTCTCTACCCGCGCTCTCTCCCGTTTCATCTGTCTGATTGTGTACTATTATAGTTCAAAGTTCGCGCGCTTATATCTGAAGAATCACTGAAGTTATCAAAAAGTTGCTAACTACAATAATGTAGAAAATTTTACGACAAACACTTTTGTAGTTGACAACTTTTTGATATCTTCAATCATTCTTGAGATACAAGCGATTTTCTCAACAGACACAGATACGTCAGAGTCTGTTCCTCTCCCCTCTTTGCTTTTTGAACTTTTTTGAACTTGAACCCCAAGCCTTTGTTTGGAGATTATCCCAGTTCAAGAAACACGTCATTCAGGTCAACTTCGAACTCAAAGCCTATTGTTCTCGATTTGCGTTGGTCGAAGATTTCTGTGAACTTTCAACTCATAGTGATGTTACGACAAAACATAGAAGATATTAGAAATACAAAGAGAATGAGCAAAAAATAGGGTTAAAAACAGAATGGGGGTGGTCGAGAATGTATAGAAGATAGTTCGGTTCTTAATCTTGTGAGCAATAAGAAGAATAGAAAAACCCAGCATCGAAAAACTGGATGAAATCTGAAGCCCACCAGAAAGCACAAAGCTTGATGGTCAGCTGGAACCTTGTCTGTCTACAAAATTAACACTTTCCGTACTTGATTTCGCTTAGAAATTTGAGAAAGTTCCTTGGGAAAGCCCCCAAATTCGAATCAAAAATCATGGCAACTGGTTCCTTTTGCTGGCATCAGAATCCCAGACTCTCACACGTTTTTCCAATCACAAAGAAAGTACTGGAAGTTTTGAAGTTGCGATCGAACAGATTCGTGAATCATGAGAAAAAAAAAATAATTAAAAAAAAACTCCATTGAAGAATTGTTTTTTGTCCTAATCGTAGAGGTTAACTGACTGCACTGTAATCTGATTGTCCGACGTATTTGTAGGCTTTAACAAAATGAGTTGTTGACTCTAAAAGTTAGTACAAAATTATGCACAAAATGTGCGGGAATCGAAAACAGAACCATTATTTTGGAGAACACCAGATTTTTGAACAGTATTTTTCGGTGGTCCAAGAATTCGAGGATCTTTGGTTTCACCTTCTTAGCCTATTCTCTCTCGAAAAATTAAAAAATGTGATTTTTGAAAGTTCTCCGACTTTCAAGTTTTCTCATGATCCATGAACCAAGTCTATGATCGAACAAAACTAGACAGAAACAGTTTCCCACGACAACGTGAGCTTGAAAAACTTTGATGTAAGGAAAAAGATCAACACATTACCTTCTTCTTGCCTTAAATTTTCCCAAAGAACTTTCTCACATTTCAGCTAGACATCAAGTTATCAGATAACCAGGAAGTTTTTTTCACGGTACCTCTGAGAACTTTCAGAAGTATGAGCAGGTAGCCAAATACCATTTTGGAATGCCCTGATTCTGTTCTATGTGTCCACGTAGAGCAAAATTTTGAGAGGTACTGTATAACGAGTATTCTATACAATGTTCGCCAGGGATGTCAAGTCTTGGAGGCTCAACACGACTGAATGCTGTAAAAAACACAGGCTATTTTGGCTTTTTAGCTTTTGAAAATTTTAATTTCCTTGTTATTTCGCTTCGTCATTGCCAATAAATTTTCAGACCAGACAATCGTTCCTGCTTTTTGATAACCTTGTTTTGCTTAGCTCCCTACTTTTAACAAATTTTCTTGGTATTCTCGTATGCTACATCACTCCGAGTTCATGAGAAATTCAGACTAGCTTAAAAATAGAATCATCGAGAACCGAAAAATGCGAAATTGACCTGAATCACATTTTCTTAAAAGTTGGACAATACCCACAAAGGGTACTCGGGGTTTAAGTTTGAATTTTTCGAAAATTGAAAAGGGATGACCAAGGCTCATAGGGTAGTAGTCGTAGGAACTAAATCGGAAAACACGAAATAGCACAACGGAAATGAATTTAATCACGCCTTTTGCAGCAGAATTAGGAACAAAATCCAAGTCTGAAAATATTGTTAACACAGATTTGTATGCGTAACGTTTCTCAAGAATATATCCAAAATTTGATCAAATTTTAGAAAAAACGTCACAACCTGAATGGTTTTTTGATCGTTTGATAAATGAAATCTAGGCTTGAATAAGTTTCCGAGGAGCTCTCGTAGAATCGAGCAAGAAAGTCAGAAGTGTATCTATTATTTCTACAACAGACGCTACAAGAGCTTCATTCTTGACAGTGTGAAATTAGATTCAGATTTGAAAATATTTTATGAAGATTTCTAAATGTTCAGTTATTCACATGACACCTCAATTGTGGGCAAGCGTGGTCGAAGGTGAAACGGAAGTTTTCGCATCCGTAGTGTCCGGCCTGAAAAGATTCCGGTTTTCTGAGATTCTGAGATCCTGAAGTTCAAGGATTGAGGCTCTGAGTTTCAGTGATTTTACTATTCCAAAACGACTCACCATTGGGTCCACACAAGCGTTGCGGAAAGCATCATTCAGACACATGCTCGTCGTTTGGATGGCGCTAAAAAAATTAAAGATTGCTCTTCTGAAAATCAAATAACAAACTTACGGGCAAAAGTTACTGGTGGATACAGTTTGGCTAAATGTGGTCATGCAAGTTTGGTATGCAGTAGTTGAAGATAGTCCGTTGAAGCAGTCGAATTGGTTGATGACTTCTAAAAGTAACTGTTTCCTAATAATTTTCAACAAGAGTATGTCGAACCCTTGAATCCGCCTCCACAAATCCACTCGAGTCCTCTGAACGTTCTGACGTAGTCAAATGAATTGGCGTACGTGGTGTCGTTGGCGTCAAGACGAGTATGAAGATTCAGGCAAGAATAGTAAGATTGTCCCAGGCAAGCATGGAAGTTGGAGCGAGCTCTGGAAATTGAGAAAACTCAGCTTCAGAATCCAAGAATTCACAAATCCACCCACCTGCATATTCTATGGAACTCCGGCAGGTTTGTGCTCAGTAAATTATTGACGGTGTTGAAAATGAAGGTTCCATTTTTGTAGCCTATCGATTGATCCGTTACACCGATAGCTTGATTGAATTGGTACTGAAAAATGGCTAAACTTGTTCCCGCCAGAGCTTTATATTTTGATCTACCACTACAAAAAACCGAACCTGACAGTAATTCAATTGCACATTGGAGCACATGGAGTCATTGCTTCTCGCTGCTTCTCCCTGGGCGGTATATTGAATCAACCCATCTGCCAATGGATACGGAAACAGAAGGTCAGATTTGGAAAGGGCAACCAAAGAGAGCAAAACTACAGTAGTCCTGAGCATTCTGTGAAACTGAAAATAGTTCATAGAAGCTAGGAAGAAAAAGTTGAAATAAAAGAAAATCGATTCTGATTCTTGTGCTCTTCCGCGAAAACCAGAAATTATACATTGATATCGAAAAGGGTGTATGCTTATATAGGAAGTGGAGTCGATGATAATGACGTCGGGTGCAAGAAATCAAAAGAGAGTGAAAAAGAGATAGAGAAGCGCAGAGAAAACAGAAAATTGTGATCGCGGTTTTCAGGTCACGTAGGGTGTAAAGTTTCGTGAGTTCTTAATGGCTATGTGTTGGGGCTGATAAGCATTTTGAGACGACGACTGAAAGTGTTGGGATGGGTGATATCGGTGGCATCGGTTTCAAGTCTAACTAGAGGAGGTTGTGAACGGGTATCGAATATAACTCTTCCGTATGTGATGGGTACCATTGGAAAGATCATAATTTGAAACGTAAAATGGTGCTTTCAAGAACTGTTGTTCACCTTCAGAAGCCGATTTATGACTTTCTGAAGTTTGGCTTTTTTGCATGCGCAACAGATCGGGTAACCTTTTGCAGAATGCCATCTTCATCAGTTTTTGAAAGCACCATTTTACGTTTCAAATCATGATCGCTGGCGGTCCGTCGACGGCCCGCCGTTGGGCAGCCGGCACCCCGTCAGCCGCCCATGGGCCGCCATTGAGCCGTTAGCGCCTCTTCAGCCGCCGTTCAGCCGCTTTTGGGACTTTGCGCTCTTTAAGTTGAAAATTCGATAGATCTGTCTTTCTATGACCTGTATTGCCACAGATTGTTCCGAAGACCTCTTTCCGCTCAAATAAACTTTCAAACCACTTCATTTCCAACTTTAAACACAATTTGAATATAGACAAGCGAGAATTGAGAGCTCTGAAGCTATCACTTAATAACATCATTCTAGAATTAGGAGGACAGTATATCCTTCATATTATGAGCAGACATTCCCATGATCAGAGAAGATCCACCATCTGCCACAATAGATTGTCCAATGATATACGAGGAGAGGTTACGGTCGGCCAGGAAGGCAATGATATTAGCGATGTCGATTGGTTGAGCAGCTTTACGAGCCGGAAGACATTCTTTGTGAGACTCCATGAATCGAGCCATCTGAAACTTCCAATAGGTATACTCCAAATCAGGTCTCTCACCTTCTCGAACGTTCCTTCTGGCATACCCATGGCCTCTCCGATTCCAGTGACAACGACTCCGGGGCTCACGGAGTTGACACGTACTCCATGTTCGATGAGGGCAATAGAGGTGCTCCGCGTGAATTGATCAAGGGCAGATTTTGACATTGCGTAGTACAACATGTCGGACATCTGAAAAAGAGAGTCTGAATGCTGGTTTGTCCAGATGCTAGTCTATCAGTTATGGAGTGTTTCGTTGGTTTGTTTGTTTATCTGTCTGTGTGATGGTGTCGTCCAAATCGCTGGTAACCAGTAATCCTCTTACGTCGGAACTTTTTGAAAAGAAAAGTTTCCACCTTCTTCTTGTTTGCTTATACTCCTAGATTTGCGATCACTGTCTTCAGACTTTTCGAACTCACCGCCTGTTGCCCTCCAGCAATACTCGAAACGTTCACAATTTCTCCCTTCGCCTCGATCAAGTGTTTCTTGGCCTTCTGTGTCAAAGTGACCACACTTCTCAGATTGATCTGCATGACTTTATCGAGATCCGAGACATCTTGATCCAATCCGACCTTCCCCTCAGCATCGTTAAATGCGGTTCCAGCGTTGTTCACCAGGATATCAAGGCGTCCGAAGGTGTTGATTGTCTCGTTGATCAGTTTGTCTTGTCCTTCTTCAGTGGCAAGATCAGCGGCAACAGCAAGAACATGAGATTCAGAGACTCCAGACTTGAGAATCGCTTGCTTGGTTTCGTGAAGGCGTTGGGTGTTTCTTCCAGTAATGGTCACTTTGGCACCGTCCTGGGCGAAGAGAATGGCGGCAGCGCGGCCAATTCCGTTGGATGATCCTGAAAGGGTTAGAACTTGACGTATAGCTAAGTGTGGGTTAAGGTCCAGACGTCTCATGTTATGATAAGTCTCTGATTTCTGTTATTTCATACTCAACTCAAAACACATCGTCTACAATAATGCCTACAAGTCCTGAGAAACTTTCGAGACCGTACAAATGACAGACAAGTTCTCAAAGGTTCAAATCAGCTAACCTGTAACCAATGCGACCTTTCCATCGAATCTGCCCATCTTGACCAAAATAACGTCTCTGCCACTAGCAATAGCCGACTTTGTTCTCTTCCCGTGTGTTTATATACCCATCTCTTCTTTGCCACGAATTGAAAAAACTCCGCCTTCTCGTCGGAACTGATACACAAACACGCGGAAAAGTGTAGTTCTTGTGACCGGTAATATGATAATGCCTTCACAGCGATGCCAATTTATGCGATGATCAAACTATTTTGTTTGGTAGGTATGCCTGGAACTGTTTGCAAAAGGTATGTAAAATGTTTAAAATCTACAATATACAGAGTTCATGCTCAAAAAACTTCAAGGCGAGGTCAGAATTTTCAACATATCTTAAGGTGTGTTTTGATGATGAAACGAATTTTTTCAGTTTCTGTTTGTTCGAATGATACATACGAACCAAAGTTACACATATGTATGTTGTGGTTCTCGTTGTAGCTTTCTGTGTATCCCTGTCTGTGCCATTTTCTTCTTGAACACCTGCTAATATTTTGTGATCTTCAACAAGCCCGCCCTTTCCGTGTCTGTGTACACAAACAGTCTGCTGCGGGTCAGAAAAAAAACACAAACCGTAGTTTGTGTGCGATGATGATAAAACGAATTTATTAAGTTTATCCTTGTTCAAATGATACATTCGAACCAAAGTGACATAAGTGAACATGCTGTGGTTTCGGATTGGGGAAAGAATTCGATACAAGAGTTCTGATAAAATAAGAAAGTCAAAATTTAAGATGATGTCAAAATATCCTTCATATCATGAGCAGCCATTCCCATAATCAGAGAAGATCCGCCATCTGCCACGATAGATTGCCCGATGATATACGAGGACAGGTTACGGTCAGCCAGGAATGCGATGATATTGGCGATGTCGATTGGTTGAGCAACTTTACGAGTGGGAATACACTCCTTGTGGGATTCATAATATCCGGCAATCTGGAAACTTGCAAACAGTTCATTAATTTGGACTTTCAGTTGCTCACCTTTTCGAAGAATCCTTCTGGAGCACCCGATGCCTCTGCGATTCCTGTGATCACCATTCCTGGGCTCACGGAGTTGACACGGACTCCATGTTCGATAAGAGCAATAGAGGTGCTTCGCGTGAATTGATCAAGAGCAGATTTTGACATTGCGTAGTACATGGCTCCGGGAATCTTAAAATGAGAGCTTGAGCTTCCGTATTTCAGTTTTCTATATTTGATTTGTTTCTGCCCCTGTCTGTGAAACTACTTACAGTCTGTTTCCCTCCAGCAATACTTGAAACGTTCACGATTTCTCCTTTTGCTTTGATCAAGTGCTTCTTGGCCTTCTGTGTCAAAGTGACCACACTTCTCAGATTGATCTGCATGACCTTGTCAAGATAAGACACATTTTGATCAAGATCGACTTTCCCCTCAGCATCGTTGAATGACGCTCCAGCGTTGTTCACAAGGATATCAAGGCGTCCGAAGGTGTTGATTGTCTCGTTGATCAGTTTGTCCTGCCCTTCTTCAGAGGCAAGATCAGCGGCAACAGCGAGAACATGAGATTCCGGGACTCCAGACTTGAGAATGGTTTGCTTGGTTTCCTGAAGGCGTTGCGTGTTTCTTCCGGTGATGGTCACTTTGGCACCTTCCTGGGCGAAGAGGATGGCGGCAGCACGACCAATGCCATTGGAGGATCCTGAACAAACATTTCACATCAATCACCAAGTTCAGACAGTGCTAGTAAAATGTACTCACCTGTAACCAGTGCAACTTTGCCGGCAAATCGACTCATCGTGGAAATTGTTTTAAGAAGAAGAAGACGAAGAAAAAAAAAGTTTCTGACATTCTTCCACAACTTTTACCGTTCCCTTTTATACCTCAGTGTTGTGTGTCTCTAAACTGATAAGAACCGTAATTTTGTGTCCGGTATTGTTGAACAAACACGATGCAAACTATGAAAGTGTGTCTTTGTGATAATGCGAGTTTGTTGTGGTTTAAAATGATATAATACATCCACTAACTTCAACCGGAGTGTAAACCATTCCCTAGTTGAAATAAGTGAGCTACAGAGACAACATTGCAAGGAACTCGTATTAGGTGATCATTTTGTTGGTGTTCAATCCAGAGTCGAAATCAGGAAGATTAGTTTTACTTTGAACCAGGTTTCGAGAAAGCTTCAAATGGGCATAAATTTTCAGTATACGATCAAAAACAAAAATGCACATTTACGACGATGTCAAAATATCTCTCATATCATGAGCAAACATTCCCATGATAAGAGAAGATCCACCATCAGCTACAATAGATTGTCCAATGATGTACGAGGATAGGTTACGGTCAGCCAGGAATGCGATGATATTGGCGATGTCGATGGGTTGAGCAGCTTTACGAGTGGGAATACACCCTTTGTGAGACTCGTAGAATCTGGTGAACTGAAAAACATTGGCCATTGTGATGGAACAACTTGTACCGTAAATATTGTGAGATTACGAGATCCCCTTACCGCCAATTTGAGGGAACTTGTCTCTGGTTTTTTGGAATAGGGAAAATCATTCAGCAAAATTTTACTCATACTGTCATAAACATTATTTTAGTTGACCATTACCAGAGTATGACGCGTTTAAATCCAACTAACAATCTATATACATATAAGTACGATTTACTGTGCGAATTTTTTATTTTGATCTCAAATGCTCACCTTCTCCATAACATCGGCTGGCATTCCAATTGCCTCTCCCATTCCAGTGATGACCACTCCTGGACTAACGGAGTTAACGCGAACTCCATGTTCAATGAGAGCAATAGAGGTACTTCGGGTGAACTGATCGAGGGCAGACTTCGACATTGCGTAGTACAAGGATTCGGGCATCTGGAAAACATTCTCGCATAATTTTAAAAATGTGCTTACCAGCAGCTTGTCTTTAGATGTACTTTGAGAATTTTCTCAAAATTGTCACACTGGTAGTTTTTGATACGCTGAAAACGATGAGAGAAAAATTATCTGCCCGTAGGTGAGTAGAAGCTTAAAAACTTGTCTGAAAGTTTCAGTCATTTTTGCACGCATTTCCATACCCTCGAACGCCTCTCAATCCCCCCTCTCCTCATTGCCCTCCGGCGCCATAGGTTCCGATGGCAGCGTGGTGAGGTGGGAACAGAGGCGACTGGGA
Source organism: Caenorhabditis sp. 40 LS-2015 (assembly GCA_900536305.3). Taxonomy (NCBI): domain Eukaryota; kingdom Metazoa; phylum Nematoda; class Chromadorea; order Rhabditida; family Rhabditidae; genus Caenorhabditis; species Caenorhabditis tribulationis. The sequence goes on along the minus strand of LR544757.1, from coordinate 311,460 downwards.
AGGGTGACTCTGTGGTTCGTTCCCGCCCTTTTGAAACTTTTTTTTATTTCTGTTTCCGTCTATTTTTTAAAATCATCAAGCCTTGTAGAGCCAGGTGCAAACATTTTTTACATGATATTGTCTTGAAAACACACTGAATGTATAGCTTTCAAGTTTTTGAGAAAAAAAATTTTTGACGAAAGGTCCATTTTCAGTTTCATGAGAAAAACAATTGTTTTCAAGACAATATCATGTAAAAAATGTTTGCACCTGGCTCTACAAGGCTTGATGATTTTAAAAAATAGACGGAAACAGAAATAAAAAAAAGTTTCAAGAGGGCGGGAACGAACCACAGAGTCACCGTTCCCAGTCGCCTCTGTTCCCACCTANTTCAAGAGGGCGGGAACGAACCACAGAGTCACCGTTCCCAGTCGCCTCTGTTCCCACCTACACCACGCTGCCATCGGAACCTATGGCGCCGGAGGGCAATGAGGAGAGGGGGGATTGAGAGGCGTTCGAGGGTATGGAAATGCGTGCAAAAATGACTGAAACTTTCAGACAAGTTTTTAAGCTTCTACTCACCTACGGGCAGATAATTTTTCTCTCATCGTTTTCAGCGTATCAAAAACTACCAGTGTGACAATTTTGAGAAAATTCTCAAAGTATATCTAAAGACAAGCTGCTGGTTAGGTTTTGATATCAAATGATAGATCTAGACAATACGAGTCGGCATAGGGTCTAATGAGAGCCTGCTGGTAGGTTTAGAACAAAAAAAATTGCTCAAAATCAGTCTTCTCGCTAATCTAACCCGACATACGGTTTGTTACCGGGGCAAAAAATTCAGAGGGTACAACGATTCGGGGGTACAAGGGGGTACAAATGATTTTAGGGTACAAAATTAGTGATTCGGGGGTACTAAAATTCAGAGGTACTAAACTTCGAGGGTACAATGATGAGGGGGTACAAAACGCTTGTGATTTTGGGGTACAACGTTTGGGATTCGCGGGTACCAACTCTGGGTTCTGTATTCAATAATTGTCCCACAGTTTGTTGTGACTAAATAGTGATAATAACGTGGCGCGAACGGCTACTGTTGCTACTTTCTTTCGGTTTCATACTGCTAGGCTTAGTGAAGTTTCTAAAACTTTGATGAAAAATAACCATGACACAAGGACAGCCCAAGAACTCGTGCAGTCTCCTTATCAGGACCTTCACTAAGCCTAAGCAAAGGAAAACTGAGTTTGGTTGTTGCCTTTCCAAAAAAAAGTTTGGGATATTCAATTCCGATAGTTACTTTCAGTTTAAAAAAGGTGTACCATCGAACCACAAATTTTGTACCCTCAAATCAGAAATGTTGTACCCCAAAATCACATGCAGTTTGTAGCCCCTCATCATTGTACCCTCGAAGTTTAGTACCTCTGAATTTTAGTACCCCCGAATCACTAATTTTGTACCCTAAAATCATTTGTACCCCCTTGTACCCCCGAATCGTTGTGCCCTCCGAATTTTTTGCCTGTTACCGGACCGAAAGATATACACTGGTGAGAATGATCTCTATGTATAACGGAATGGCAAGTTTGAACGTACCGCATGTTGCCCTCCAGCCATACTTGAAACGTTCACAATTTCTCCCTTCGCCTCGATTAAGTGCTTCTTGGCCTTCTGTGTCAAAGTGACCACACTTCTCAGATTGATCTGCATAACCTTATCGAGATCTGAGACATCTTGATCCAATCCGACTTTCCCCTCAGCATCGTTGAATGCGGTTCCAGCGTTGTTCACCAGAATATCGAGGCGTCCGAAGGTGTTGATGGTCTCGTTGATCAGTTTGTCCTGCCCTTCTTCAGATGCAAGATCAGCGGCGACTGCGAGAACATGAGATTCCGGGACTCCAGACTTGAGAATGGCTTGCTTGGTTTCCTGAAGGCGTTGGGTGTTTCTTCCGGTGATGGTCACTTTGGCACCTTCCTGAGCGAAGAGGATGGCGGCAGCACGCCCAATGCCATTGGAGGATCCTGGAAACTGGCATTCATTCAGATTTTGATAGTGCCAAAGATTCACCAACCAGTAACCAGAGCGACTTTCCCCTCGAATCGAGTCATCGTGAAAGAAGAGGGAAAAAAAGTTGCCCTCACCTCTCTGTCATTTCCTTTTATACCGGTCTATGTGTTTTGTGTCCGTTGTTATCGTTGAACAAACACGATTGAAAGTGTGGTCTCTGTTTTATTCAAAAGGCCAATCGAAAAAAGATACACCGAAAAGATTGACAAATGATTCTCAAAGAACTTTGGACAAATCGTGACTTGGCATTCCGAGGGCCAACGAGGTTCCTCCATCAATAACGATGCACTGCCCGACGATGAAGTCACTCGACTTCTTATCCGCCAGGAAAGCGATCAGTGTAGCAATCTCTTCAGGTCTTCCCGTACGACCAGCCGGAATGCAGTCCTTCTGACTCGCGTAGTACTCCTCGGTCTTTCTGACAGCGTCGTTGGGCATGCCGACCGCCGACAAGAAATTCGTGGAGATTAGGCCAGGGCTGACGGAGTTGACACGGACGCCGTGTTCGATGAATTGAAGCGACAGGCAACGGGTGAGTTGGTCGAGACCGGCTTTGGCGATGCCGTAGTAGGTGTAGTAGATGAACTGAAAGATGGGAAAGGGGTTTGGGTACTGGGGCACTTGGGTACTAGGGTAATAGGGTTCAAGGGTCCTAGGGTACATAGAGTACTAGGGCAATAGGGTAACAGGGTAATAGGGTAATAGGGTAATAGGGTAATAGGTTATTGATATACTAGGTTGTTAGGGTACAAAGCTCCTAGGGTATATAGAGAACTATGGTTTCGAGGTACTAGGCTATTTAGACAGCGATAGAAGTTGACGCATTCTGTTTGACCACCCGAAACATATTTCAGGTGTCCAGTGGATCCCAAGATGTCCGGATGTCCGCATGTCTCCCCTCAAAACTCACTGGTGATGGTCCGGCAGCGATCGACGAGACATTGACAATATCTCCCTTGCTAGCGATCAGATGAGGACGACACTTTTGGACCAACTCAATCACACTGAAAGTTCTCATCGTTTTTCCTGAAATTTGTTGATGTTCAAACCTTCTCAAGTTTACTTTCAGCATTTCATCGAAGAGTCCAACTTCCGCTTCAATTCCTATTTTCCCAGAAGGATCAGTGAATGCGGCGCCGGCGTTGTTGACCTGGACAAAAATTTTAATGATGTCGAAAAATTGAAACCTCACCAAGATGTCGATTTTCCCGAATCTCTCTAAAGTGCTCTTGACTAATTCCAACTGGCATTCGCTCTCGGTTAGGTCTCCAATGACTTGATTGATGTCTTCAGATCTTCCTCCATTTTTCAGAATTTCCTCTACAGTATCCCGAAGTTTTTCTGGGTTTCGACCGGTGACTGTTAGTTTGGCACCTTCCTTGGCCAGGAGGACCGCAGTCGAACGACCGATGCCGGAGGAAGATCCTGAAAATTGAGAGCGGATTATCTAGGTTCTGAGATTCTGAGATTCAGAGATTCACATGTTTGGAAATCTAATTGAAAAACCAACCTGTAACAATTGCAACTTTGCCCGAAAATCTCGCCATTTCCACGATTCAAAACTAAACGAAACGGTTCTCACAATCTTTTATCCTTTCTACACAAACATGTTCAGTTTTTATACCAAACTTTTTTCACCTCCAAAACGAGGTTTCACATGATGGATGGGTGGATGATGATGTGATTAGCGTAAAGTGGTTGGATACAAAAATGAAGAGGGGATTTTAATTCGAACTGTGCGTAGACCGGGAAAAAGGTGACAACGACTAAAAAAAGGTCAATGATCAAAATCAAGGGCATTTGAAAATTTGAGAGATTTTTTTTGGTTTTTTTAGTATGATGGTGTTTGATGTGAAAACCGAATAGAGAGGGAGGTAGGGTAGATCAAAAAAGCTGGAGGATATCAGAAGCCTGGAGTCTTGGAATCTCAGAATCTCAGAATCTCAGAATCTCAGAATCTCAGAATCTTGGAGTCTTGGAATCTCAGAATCTCAGGATCTCAGGATCTCGGAACTTCAAAATCTCAAAATCTCAGAACTTCAGAATCTCATACCCCGGAATCTCGGAGTCTTGGAGTCCCAAAATCTCAGGATCTCAGAGTCTCAGAATCTCAGAATCTTGGAATCTCAGAATCTTCTAATCTCAGAATCTTGAAATCTCAGAACTTCAGAATCTCAGAACCTCGGAATCTTGGAATCTTGGAACCTGAGAGTCTAAAATTCTCAGAGTCTCGGGATCCCGGAATCTCAGAATGTCAGAATTTCAGAATCTCAGGATTTCAGAATCTCATAACCTACATCTCAGAACCTAGAAAAATCTCAGAATTTTCAAATTTCCAAATCTCAGAACCTCAAATCTCAAACTGCTAAACTTTCAGATGTCAGAACTTTCAGAAAATCGAATCAGAATGAACCCACATTCCCGCTGCTCAACGTTCCATGCGAACTGCTCCCCGTTCCATCCTACAACTCGAGCAATCATGTTTCTCATTCCCGTATGTTTCAACTCTTGCTTCCCGTCTCTCCTGCTACAAGAATGCAAGTGTTTACTAAAACCGCACTCTCTCTCTCCCTCTATCTGCACATATCTACTTCTCTTTTTCGTCTCAAGAATCCATCCCGCCGGGATCCCGTCTCTATCTCTCCCCTCTCTCTCTCTCTCCGAAGTTTACAGCGTGTGCTCCGAGAGCCCAGTCGGGATGAATGTGCGGCTCCCGAAGGCAGGCGAGAGAGCATTGCGATCAGAAGAGACGCAGACACTTATGGGTCAGAACCTCCTCTCTTCTCCACCTACTACTACTATCCGTGCCCGATATCTCTATGTCTTACCCGTGGATTTGTTTGGTCGGGGAAGCTAGAAATATACTCTTTGTGCTTTTCTTTTTTTTTGTTGTTTTGTTTTTTTTTTTTGAATTTTTTTGATAAATACTTTTGACCCAGATCTTTGTTGGGTTGAAGCTAAAATAAATTGTTTGAAGAGTCTGGCGGTGGCGCGTTTCTTACTATTCGAGCATTCTGGCTGTAATAGAGCATTTTCTCAATCTGAAAATTTCGACCAACAAAAAAAAATTTCGAAAAAATTCTCAGAATCTTGATAATTTTATGTATGCCCGTCGTCCAAAATCGGCCAAAATTATACAGGTCGATAAGTAGTTTTCTCCACATTATAACGATGTTTAACTCCCATCTCTGCTGATTTATGAATCTAAACCCTGACGTCTTCTGACAACCTTTTTCTTCGATGTTTCTTATTAGCAGTTAGTTGAGTAACATGCAAGTGTTCAAAACGTTAATGCTGAAATATAACATCATTTGAGCCCTCGTTATTCTTCTAATTTGAATTCGCGCTGAAATCCAGGGAAAAACATTCACCTTTGATCTGTTGTTCGCCTGCCCCTGTGGTATGTGAGAAAGTGTGGTGTTGAATTTTTTTGCTACCATCTCACTTCATTTTTTTCTCTTCTCATTCCTATCGAGAGCTCGACAAATAGGTAGGCAAAAAGAGACTGTTGGGATTGTGTAGGGGGTGTACGTGTGTGTGGCAAAAAAACTGACGAGAAAATGTAACGAGCAAATCAATAAAAATTGGTAATCACTAGAAATTTTCATCGAAATTTTGATCTATAGAGAGTGGAGGTACTGAAGTGAGGTACTACATTGCGTAGGAACCCAATTTCGGTTTTCTAGGCCACCTTGATGAATAATCACTGATTAAGTGAGGCTAACGTGTTTAACTAGATCTTGTGGACTAGAATGCCAAATTTCTGATTTCTAGGCCATTACTTTTTACCCTTTTTTTCATAACGCATAATGTTAATATTATCCATGCTCTCAAAATACATAGAAACGGATGACTTCGAGTTCCTTTGTTTTCTCTTTTTCTCTCGATTTCTGAAGATTTTCGTCCGGCTCTCCCTCTTTCTCTCTTCTCTGTTTATCTTGCCCATATTTCGAGAGATGCTCTCTGCGGTCTCTTCCTCCCCCCGACCGCTGGAGATCCTTCAGTTTCCATGTGTTCATCTTGATTATTCATATCTTTTATCCATTGTTTGTATCCCCTTTTCTTTTCTTCACGATTTTTCAATTTTTCGTGATGCCCAAAGTCGATTTGACTGTGGTTATACCAAAAAGGTGTCAACTACAAAAATGGAGCTCAAGAGTTGCTTCATACATCCTCAAAGTTTCAAAGAAATCCACTAATGGGGAGCTTTTTTTCAAGTCCTCAAAGCTAACCAGAACCAGGCTCAAAGTGCTCATCCCAACTTTTTCAGCGCATGGACCAATACATCTCCATCTGAAGACCCATCAAAATCGAAAGAAAACTCTGCCTGAAAACTAAAAAAACCCCATCGAAAGAACAAAAAGAGACGCAACTAACATCCCGGTAGTAGTAGTATGCCGTTCAAGCAACCGCTCGGCGAGCGAGACGCCGCCAATCGGGTTGCACCGACTTTTATTAGGGTGAGTTTTTATTCAGTTTTTGAAAATTTCGAGGGTTGGAATTTTCGATCTGGAATGCAAATCGTTGACACCAGTAGATCAATGTTACAATCCTTAAACATTGGTTTCGTTTTGATCTACCAGTGTTCCCAAAAAGAGTTTTGCCAAAGAGTAAGATGAAGGGGTTCCCAACCGAAATGAGAAAGAAACTCATTGCATCTGACCCCCACAAGTTGTGATCTACACCTTCTCCACTGACAAAACGACGCCAATATCTCTAATTTCCAGCCGCTCGCCGATAAGCGAGCAGTAGTTGGCGAGACGATCATTCTGGAGTGCCAACTCGAAGGTCATCCGGATCCGGCGATCAAATGGCTCAAAGACGGACATAACGTGTCCATGTGTCCAGATTATCGAGTGAGTTTTTTCCAGTTTTTGGGGCTATGGAATGAGGTCAATCAGATCCTGGGTCTTTGAAATTTTGAAATCGATGGGAATCTGGGATCTATTGGGTCATAGAATCTGTGGCATTTAAGAATTTAGAGAGTCCCAACATCTTTTAACGGATCTCGAAAACCAAGTTTGCGATTCTTTCAGATCGAAGAAGACGGACTGAAACACCGGCTCGTCATCCCACAAGTCCAAGCCGCCGACAGTGGCCGATTCACCGCTCAAGCTCTGAACTCTGCTGGCACCAAACAGTCCACTTGTATTCTCATCTGTGCTCCAGCGCCGACCCCAGTTCCCGGAGCCAAATCTGCAGTAGCGTGAGTTTTGGGGGACCAGAGACTTGAACTTTTTACTTTTCAACTGTGGGATTTATAGACACTTTGAAGCATTGCTCAATTCTGCACTTTCAGATCCCCAGCTCCTCCACAAACCCCTGTTGGGCCATCAGCGCCAATCTTCCTCAAAGAGCTCCGCCATCAACCTCTGAAGCCAGGTGCCGGTGTGACTTTTGAAGGACGCGTCATTGCGGTTCCTCCACCGAACATTGAGTGGATGAAAAATGGAAAACCTCTGCAAAACTATCGCGCCAAAATCGAGCATGATGCAAAGACAGGAATCATCTCTCTCATCATCCCGCAGATGTTCAACGATGACGCCGGAGAGTACACCATCAAAGCCACCAACGTCCATGGAGAGGCTATCAGTGGAGCTCAGTTGCTGCCGAGGGAGCAGTATGATAGGTGGTTCTCGAATGAGCAGACGAGGTTGACAAAGGATCGGAAGCAGGGGTTGCTGTCGCAGACGTTGAGACCGAGTAGTGTTGCGCAGAAGCAGATGCAGAAGCAGGGTTATGATACGGATCAGGGAAGTGTGGATATGGTGAGTGATGGGGTCTGTAGGATTCTGCAATCTATGGGATCCTGGGATCTTCGGAGTCTATGAAATCCTGGGATGTATGGGATCCTGGGATGTATGGGATCCTGGGATGTATGGGATCCTGGGATCTATGGGATCCTGGGATCTATGGGATCCTGGGATCTATGGGATCCTGGGATCTATGGGATCCTGGGATGTATGGGATCCTGGGATCTATGGGATCCTGGGATCTATGGGATCCTGGGATGTATGGGATCCTGGGATCTATGGGATCCTGGGATCTATGGGATCCTGGGATCTATGGGATCCTGGGATCTATGGGATCCTGGGATCTATGGGATCATGGGATCTATGGGATCATGGGATCTATGGGATCATGGGATCGATGTGATTCTAGGATCTTTAAGATCCTGGGATCTATGGGATCCTGGGACGTATAGAACCCTAGGACATACACAACCCTGATTTTCAGCACTGGACCATCTCCGAGTCGGAAACAGAACCCGAGCTGTCAGCCCTGGACGCTCGTGGTGTCGGAACCAAACCCATCATTCGCACCCCTCTCAGAGGACTCCGTTTGACAGAAGGAACAGATGCCATCTTGCAAGCCAACATTGTCGGAAACCCGAAACCGAGGGTGAGACATTTGAAAAATGATATTTACAATGTTCATGAGGGTTTTTGAACTCTATAAAGCACTCTGGAAGTACAAGGTTTTTTGCTTGTAGTTTTCAAAAATCGAATGATTCTGAACTGAAAACGTCCGTCTTTTCAGATCCAATGGCACTTCAACGGACGACCCCTTCAAGTCTCTGGTCCACGCATGCAGATGACCTACAAGGGATCCATGGCGGTGTTGAAGATCTCCATGGTGACGACGGAGGAGGCTGGAGAGTATACGGTTGTGTCGGAGAATCGCTTCGGAAAGGTAGGAAAATTTTGGGATTCAGGGATTCTGAGATGCTGAGATGCTGAGGTTTTGAGATTCTCAGATTTCGAGATTTTGAAAATCTGAAATTATGATACTCGGAGGTTTTCAGATTCGAAGGTTCTCAGATTTCGAGATTCTGAGATTTTGAGATTCTGAATGATTCTAAGATTCTGGGATGCTGAGATTCTGAGATTCAGAGATTCGGGGATTCTGAGGCTCAGAGATTCTGAGATCCTGAGATTTTGAATCAATCAGTCTCAAGAACCAAAAAAATTTAGAATTTTTTTGACATTCCCATAGACTTTTTTTGATTCCCACTCTACTTCAAAAGTATGAGGCATAAACTCTTATCATTCCCGTTCAACGTTTTTCTAACTTTTTCCTCTTTCTAGTCTTGTCAACTGTTTCCCACCGTTTTTCACTTTTTTGGCTCGGAAAAATCAATAATCATCTTTTTCCCCTCTCAAAAGTGCACGTAGTTCAAGCGATATCTCTAGGAGACAGTTTCCTCTCTCGGAGCAGATATTTGCTGAGCAAATCCACAGTAAAAAGATAGAGAGAGACAGAGAGAAAAAGAGCACTTGAAAATCTATGTGGAATAGAATGGCGAAAGCCCAAGAAATTGGAAGAATCGAGAGAAAAAGAGTAAAAAAAGGGTAAAAATGGTGATGATGAGACAGTTTTGTGTGTGTGGGAGGGGGAGGAAGAAGAGATGGGAGAAAAGTTGAGATTTATGGAAAAAAATGAGGAGGAACGGAGGTTCATTGTCTCGTGAAACTACTTGGCGCTTCTCGTTATCACTTACACTTTTTTGTTGGTTAGGAATTTTACTTTGTTTTTTTTTCTTGATTTGGATGATTTGATAAGAATTCCTGAGAGTTGAAGTAAAAACATCAGACGTTTGTTCTTTCTGAGATTCTAAAGTTAATTTTCAATTTCAACTAATTATAAAGGTTTATGATCCTCCTCAGATTTTCATTCTTCGATTAATTCAAGTGGCCTGAAGTTTGAGGTCTAAACCGCCAAGTTTCACAATTTTGATGTCTTAGGAATGAGATTTCATAAAAAAATAGTCAGCTACTTTTTACTGAGATTCTACACATTTCTGATCAACTTTGCAGTTAGAAGTTTAAAGGTTCGGAGTTTGGATGCTCTTAAGGATTCTGACATCAGATTTTGAGATGTTGAGATTTTTTTGAGATTCTGAGATTTTGAAACTCTGAGTATAAGATATTTTGAGATTTCGAGATTCTCAGGCTCTGAGATTCTGAAGTTGGGTGTTTCCAGATTTCAAGACTTCAAGATTCATATTTTTCAAGACTGAGATTCTGAGATTCTCCAATTCAGAAGTTTTTGGCTTTGAGATTTGGAGACTTAAAGGTTCAGAAGTTTCGAGACTTGCTGATTTAAACGCTCTAGGCTTTTCAGATTCTGAGATTCTAATGTTCCAAGACTTCCGAGTTCTAGGACTCTGCCAACCTGAAATTTTCAATTCTAACTTTAGTTATCATCTCTTCTCAATCTCAGAATTCACACTCGATTATTCTTCTATATCTTCCAAACTTCGCTTTTTTATCCGTTGACTGAAAACTTGAGAAAAAAAATTCAGATTCTGAAATTGATCTTTGAAATTCTCCGTGAAGTTTTTTAGTCCAGAATTCTGTACCGGTGGTTTCTGAACATTACAATTAATTTTTGACGGCTTTCGCATGGATGACTTTTTTCAAATTCAGCACTAGGGCATTTAGAAAAAAAACCTATAATTGAGTTCACAACCCAAAAACAGGACACAACTGGTAAACAAAGAAAACAAACCCCTAGATCTCTCAATCTTCACTCCTTGGTATTGGTATATTGATCCATCATCCAATTCTCATTCTTCTCCTCCTTCCAAACTGCCACAATTCTCATCCAAGTAGCACATTACTATTGCAACAGAACCACTTTTTCTTCTTGCTCCAAACTACTTTTCACTCTCCGGAGGAGCATCCCAGAGTCTCCCTCCTACAGTAGGCATCAGTTTGTTCGCCCGTTCTTCCCGGCAGCCTCGTCATTTCCCACATGTGAAAAAGAGCTTTCGGAAGCTCCTCTCGCCTGATCTCGGGAGCCCGCGGGAAGCCGATTGTGTGTTGCAATATCTGTGCCTTGAGCAATCTCGCAGTGTGCTCCAATAGATTGAGCCAAACGAGTGTGCTAATTGGCGCACATACGCAGAGAGACAGAGATAAGAAGAAGAGTTCGGAGGAGCACTGACAAAAAAGTGGTGCGGGAGCAAAAAGGTGTGCGGGGGAAGAAGGAAGAAGAGGAAGAAGAAGATAAACAAGAGATCAGAGAAGGGAGAGTCTCGGACACCTACCTTGCCGATCCATGGAGAGAGATCCCGTGATCTAGAGAGACGCAGAGAAGCAGACAGAGAGAAAGGAGAAAGAGAGATCAAGCTTTTTGTTGTTGCCCCAAAAATCTCATCTTCTGGTCCCGGGTCTCCCCACTGCCTCATCAATTGGCATCGGGAGGAGCCCAAAGCTTCTAACTTTCACACCTTGGATATTTACTTTTTTGTTATCTGGCAGCCTCTGAGGCTCCGCCCATTTTTGTTTTCTTATTAGAGTCTTATCTGACTTCCTTCCGGCCTGGTGGTGTTGGTTTTGAAGTCGGATGGGTTGATAGTCTTCTTTTTTGACTCCGCCCACTTTTAGAAGAGTTTACCTCAAAGACTGATAGATTTAGCAGACACCTCTGTCATTAGTATTGGGATTGGAGGGGTAAACAAAACATATTTTTACTTTTTCGACTCTAGCTGGGAACTTTTTGCGCCCAGCTAGAAGTTGTTTCTGATCTACCTTTATTGGTTTCTGAAATTCGTGAAGTTTTCAGACCTTTTTGATTTTCGGATTTCGCTTCATTTTCTGATTTTGGAATTTCAAAATTCAAAATTGCTTTAAAGTTTTTGAGAAACCATTCTTGGCTTCTCTGAAGCCTTCCGAACCTCTCAGAACCTTTAAAACAAAACTCGAAATCACAAAAAAAACTCTCAAAACCTAGAATCCAAAAATTTTCAAAATCTCGAAACTTGCTCAATGTCCTATTGATGTTCGATATCTCTATTGACTTCCATCTTGCTCTTTTTCTCAAATCTTGCACAATGCTCATTGCTCCGAATGTATTTGCTCTCTCGGCCCATCATCACACACAATTAGATATGATCATACATCTTATCTCACCCTCCCCCTCCCGAAAATTTATGATTATGCTTGTTCGAATGCTTCAAATAGTGTTCCAACGATCAAGAATTTCAAAAAAATTTTCAAAATTTTTTTCGATACTTTTTGAGTTATCATGAATGCTTCAAAATCTTTGCAAAATGTTCGTTTCAATTTAATCTCAATTTCTTTTCAGGTCGAAAGTTCAGCGCGCATCGAGGTCTACCCCTTGAACGTGCCGGACGAACGACGCAAGGAAAATCAACTCCGCGAGCAGCAAGAGGTGAGCTCTCAGAGTTAAAGGGAGCGTTTTGTGGGCGAAGTGGTTTAGGTGATCGACCATGACCGGCAGTGGTTGTCAGGGGTCCAGATGGTTTGGTTAAGGTCAACCAAGATTGGTTAAGGTCAAGCAAGATTGGTTAAGGTCAACCAAGATCTTCAATTTGACCAGCCACTTCCGACCATGATCGACCACCGATCACCCCCCACCACGGTTCAAAACTTTTCAGAATTCTTGTTTCCTGTTCCAACCTGAAACTGACCGCGTCATCCGATACCCCGGGTGCTCTGTCTCTGTTTTCCCTCGTCTGTTTCATTTTTTGAGTCCCCCCAGCACAACTGCCACGGCCAATTGGATAACAATTGACTGGGATGTGCCATCGGTCCCCCCTGGTCGGGAGCTGAGGGTGTAATGTTACGAAAAGAGATGAGATGATGAGGATGATGATGATGGTGGTAGAGGTGCAAAATTGCCGGGGGGATTTTGTTGTGGAAGAGAGAGACGTTTTTTATGACATTGTGATGGATGTGGACCGGGTAATTGGTCTGGAAGTGAGATAGGAAGGTGAATCAGAAGCTAGAGGTTTGAGGGAATAGTGGTCATGAGAGGAAGCAGTTTTTGAGGATTTGAAATTTTCGGGAGTACAGAAATTTCAAAAATTTGAGGCTACTATGCACGTTAATTATGTTCTGAGGGACCGAAACTTCAGGACTTTAAATTTGAGGTTTCTTGGATTCTTGGATTCTTGGATTCTTGGATTCTAGGATTCTTGGATTCTTGGATTCTTGGATTCTTGGATTCTTGGATTCTTGGATTCTTGGATTCTTGGATTCCTGGATTCTAGGATTCTTGGATTCTTGGATTCTTGGATTCTTGGATTCTTGGATTCTTGGATTCTTGGATTCTTGGATTCCTGGATTCATGGCTCTTCGGATTCTTGAATTTCGGGATTCTTGGATTCTGTTCCCCCTTCAATTTTTTTCTAATTTTTATCACCTCTCTACATCTGTCAGTGTGTGAAGAACATCAATCACCATTAGAGATGGGTTAACGATTCGGCCCAGAGATTTTTGAGCTCCAAAAGAAAAAAGAAAAGATCCTCCGTTCGGGGGACACCCCCGCAAAAACGGCTGCTCTCACCCGAGACCAAATGACTTCACACTTTTTCATCATCATCATCATCATCACACAAAATGACAAAGTGACAATACACTGACTCAACTAAAAAAAATGGCTCTAAACATTATGAAATAACGTCGGAGACAAATCAAGATTATTTTCTTTGCAGCGCGATCGCCAGCAACAACAACAACAACAGCAGGCGCTCGTTGAGGCGAGTCTCGCACAACAGAGACAACGCGACGCCGCCGCCGCTGCTGAGCAACGACGCATCCGTGACGAGCAGGACCGTCTTCGCGCGCTTTTCGAACGCGAGAAAGCGGAACGCGAGCGATTGGAAGAGGAGCGTCGGCAGTTGGAGCACGAGAAGCGATTGCGGCAGCAGCAGGTACGGTAGGCTGGAGGCAGAGAGGTCGGAAGACTTGCCGGGCTGTGAGGGTACGGGTAGACGACCTGGTACGGCTCGTTGCAAGCATTAAGACCACTCGTGCATTCAGATCATTCGGATCCAAGCATCCCTAGGTTCTTAGGTTATCTAGATTCTTTGGATTCTTAGAATCTTCGGATCTTAGGATTTTAAGCTCTCAGGACTCGTAGGGTTTTGAGATTTTACGGATCTCCGAATCTCAGGATCTTAGGTTCTCGGAGTTTACTACCAGCTTACCCAATTCTCCGTTTTCCAGCAGCAAGAGCTTTTCGAACGCGAAAAGGCAGAGAAGGAGGAGAGAGCCCGACTTGAGGAGGAACGTCGTCGTTTGGAGCACGAGAAGCGGTTAAGGCAACAGCAGCAAACTCAGCCTTACCACCTCCAGTACCCCCAACACGAGCCAGTTCATCACCATCACCACCACCAACAACAGCAGCAGCAACACCACCATCAACCCCATCAAGCCTGGCAAGATTTTGAGCTAGTCCATCGACCTCAATACGCTTCTGACGAGTATCAAGAACCACATTACGCGCAGATCAGACCCCAGCAGCAGCAACAACAACAACAACAATACCATCATCGTCAAGAAGTATCCCATCAGAATCTCTACGAACAACACCGTAGACAGCAGCAGTTGAATAGAGTGAGTCGTGGCCCAATTTTGAATTTCCAGTCGAGTTTCTGTATATAAATGATTTCAGGAGCAGCAACTCTATCAACATCAACACCACCATCAGCAGCAGCAGCAACAACAACAACCGGAACAACAAGCCCAGTTCCATCACTTTAACCAATATCAGCAGCATCTCAGAGAGCACCATCAGAACACAATGCCGGTATTCAGACAGCAGCAACCTACCCAAGTTACTGTAAGTTCACCCGGAGGCTCCACAGACGCTATAGACCACATAGAGTCTATAGACCCCATTGAATCACTATCTCGTTGACCCCAAAGAACCGTTCATCGTATTAACTCACTTTCCCATTGACCCAGTGGCCCAGTGAACTGACCCATCGTTAATTGGCCCATTGATCCGATAGATCTCATAAGTCACCCTGACCCAGTGACTGAGTGACCCATTAACCCAGTGTCCCCATGGACTCCATTGGCCTCATTGACTCCCTGGACTCCTTAGGCTACTGACACCCCCAAAACCCCGGTAGAATCCATAGACCCAGTGACCCCATTGACCCACCAGACTCCCATCTACAAATTTTTCAGAACGGCGGACCAAAAGCAGCAAATGGTTCCGCGAAAACCGCCAACGGGTCAGCAGCAAACGGTTCAGCGAAGAACGGATCCGCCGTGCACGCAGCAAACGGCGGACCATCTTCACAATCAGCAGCACGCGGGCACGAGCACGGAGCAGCACTCGTCAACGCCCGACCACCACAATTCCTCGTCCATCCACAGTCCGTCGCAGCGAAGGCCTTCGAGACAGTAACATTCAGCGCGAAGGTCGTCGGCACACCGACCCCACAACTGACATGGCAGAAGTCAGACGGGACGGTGATTCAGTCGGGTGGCAAGTACAAAGTCGAGACGGGTCCCGACGGCAGCGGTCGGCTCATCATCGAGAAGGTCGACGCGCACGACGCCGACATGTACATGTTGGTCGCCAGAAACGAGGGAGGATCGTTCCAGAGCAGGTTCTCATTGAACGTTCTTCGTAAGTTTGAAAGTGATGCTTTACATATTTTATAACATAATCCGATTCCAGAAGCAAAGTCACCGGAAGCGCCAGAATTCACCGGCAAATTCCAGTCGACCACACTTTATGACGGGGACTCTGTGAAGCTCTACTGTAAGGCAGCCGGAGAGGGTGTGAGCTTCAAATGGTTCAAGGACAATGAGCCGATCTCATCGGGTGGCAGTTATGCGTAAGTTAGGTTGAGGGCGACCTCCACCAATGTCATTTTTTCAGCGTTGACACCAAGGGCAACGAGACTACCCTTCACATCAACAACGCCACCCTCAAGGAAGGAGGATGGTATCGGTGCGATGCCACCAACAAACACGGCACCACCACACTCAAAGGACGAGTCGTCGTGAACTCGCGCCAAAAGTTCACAGGCCCCGCCCACCGAGAAATGATCACACTTCGCAAGGTGGATAAAGTGGAGCGATCGAGGACGCCAGTCAACCAACTCCAAGATGTGTCCGCTTCCAAGTCAGCGCCAAAGTTCGAAGGATCCCTGCAATCCCAACAACTGATTGAAGGTCAATCTGCCAGACTGGAAATCAAGTATACGCCTGTGGATGATCCAAACTTGAGGATCGCTTGGTTGCTGAATGGAAAGGCAATCCTCGCGTCCTCCAGAATCGCCACCGTCACCGACTTTGGAATCGCCGCTCTGGAGATCAACCCAGTGACAGTGTTCGATCAAGGAGAGTACACCATTGTGGCAGTCAACCCATTGGGTGAGGCTCGTGTCGCCGCTAACATCGCTGTTGTCGGACATGGCAACTTCATTCAACATCAAGAGGGACAGTCTGGAACCCAATTCGGAGGCACCACTTATCAATCCAAGGGCGCCGCAGCACCAGCTGGAGTGCAATTGGACTTGCCAAACTTCCATTCGGATTTGAGGTCGCAAGAGATTTTCGAGGGACAGCCGATCCATTTGGAGACCAAGCTGACGCCAATCAACGATCAAAACCTGAAGGTTGTTTGGCTGATTAATGGAAAGGAATTGCCGAACAGCGAGAAGTATCGTCAATCGCTATCACATGGATTTGCCACTCTTGACATCCCGCAGACTTCCAAGGATGACAGTGGCTACTACTCGTGCCGCGCCTTCAACCAACTTGGCGAGGCTGAAAACCAAGCCACCATCATAGTCCATCCCAAAGTCGAGCTCCATCAATTCGAGCAGAACCGTCAATTGGACGTCGATGATGTCCGTGAGATTCAGTTCGCTCACTCGGCGCAAGACCTCACGCCAAAGTTCTTGTCCCAATTGAAACCCTTCCATTGTGAGCAAGAACTCGGGCGATCCATCTTTGAGGCTCGCATTCAACCGATCAACGATCCATCTCTTCGTGTCTCATGGCTCAAGGACGGACAACCACTTCCAAACGCCAACCGGATTCAAATCTTCCAGAACTTTGGAGTGGTCTCCCTCTCGCTTCACCCAACTTACCCGGAGGACGCCGGCGTCTACACTTGTGTTCTCTTCAATTCCCATGGACAGGCTCAATCGTCGGCCGAGCTGACGACAGTGTGGATCGACACTCTTCAACTGGACTCCAAGCATGCCGATAGTCTTCCGATCATTGGCTACTTGGACAGCCACCAAATCCACATTGGACCACAATCCGTCGATCGACCAGAAGAGTTCAACTCCCTGGAAGCCCCCAAGTTCGCCAGAGAGCTCACCGGAAAGATCGAGGTGATGGAGAACGAGCCAGTGCACTTCGAGGCCCGCATCCAACCAGCCAACGATGTGAAGATGACTGTCGAGTGGTACCACAACGGAAATCCACTACCAGCCGCCCATCGCTTCCGTCCAATGTTCGACTTTGGATACGTTGCGCTGGACCTTCTCTACGCCTACCCACAAGACTCTGGAACCTACACTTTGGTGGCCAGGAACGAGTTGGGAGAGGCTAGAAGTAATGTGGAGTTGGTCGTGGGTACCGAGAAGGTGCTTTATCTGGAGCCCCACCATCCGGAGGGACTCGAAAGAATCAAGGTGAGCATAAGACAATTGACGATCAATATTGAGATTCTAGACAAAAAATATAATACATGCAATATGTGTGGAACAAACAACATCAGACACAAACATTATAGTCGCATCCCGTCGGACAGCACTTCTTCCCCTTGCAGTCCTGGTCGGTAGTGCACCAGCTGATCGGGGTGTACACCATACACTTGTAGCCAAGTTGGGTCGGGGTGGGGCAGGTGCCAGGCATCGGGTGACAGCAGCGTTGGGTGGAGAAGTCCAGGCAGACCTGAAGTAGGGATCTTGATTCTGGCTGTCCAGTTTAGATGTGCATATCTCTGCAGCCAGTGGGTCAATTTTGATGAAACTTATATGGATCGAGAGAGAATTTTCTAGGGATTCTTTTGGCATAAAGCAATTGCATCTGGTGTTATTAAGGATCGAGAACGTCGAGTATAACGGATCGCACAAAATCAACAAGGAACTTGTTTATAGAGTGTTTCATCTCAGCACCCAGTGGGTCAATTTTCATGAGAATTATACACATCGATAGAAAATTTCCGGGCTTTCTTTCGACCCAATCTTTATCCACTCACCGTTCCTGATGGACACTTGGCTGACTTGACGCACGACGCAGTGAGAAACTTCAGACGACACACTGGCAAACCAACTGAAAATTCCACCTCATTTTCGATCTAAGCTCTCTTCAAACTCACTCTCAAACGATTCCTGCTGCTTGTTCTGCTCGTAGTCGTCCATCAAAATCTCATCGGTTTGACACTCCTCGCGATACACACCAAGAATTTTCCAGTACTCACAGAGAGGAATGGTTTTCGGTTTCTGAGCAACCCGTTCCGGAGCGTAGTAGCGCGGCTCATCGGTGAACGGAAGATGGAGACGAGGGATACGGTACTGGGATAGACGAGGTTGATTCTGGACCTGGTAACAGTAGGCGATAGAGCAAAAGAGCAAGGCGAGCACGAGATGCATTGTTGAATAATGATTAGGAGCAAAAGGGGGGAGGAAGGAGGGCAACAGTTTTGGCGGGAAAACAAAACAAAGAAGGGGGGAAGTTAAGTGGGTCAATAGGGGGAGGGAAGAGCGTTTTGTTTGTTTAGGCATATACTTTGCGCACCTTATATAGTATTGTTTTCTTCTCAATGATAATGACCGCAAATCAAAGAGATGCAATTCGATAGGAGAGTGTAGCTGGAGACATTGTGAAAGTTCCTTGGACCATCCTCACCTTTTTTTTACAGGAACTTGAACAAGACCGCCGCCAGGGCATTGCCGAAGTCGAAGACCGCACCTGTGATGCAGCGCCAAAGTTCCTCAGCGACATCCCCGACATTGAGCTCCACGAGCACGAAAACATCCATGTGGACCTTCGTGTCACCCCAGTCAACGATCCAACCATGGTCATCGAGTGGTTCGTCAATGGTCGCCCACTGCTCACCGGAAGTCGCGTCAAAACTCTCAACGAGTTCGGCTTCATCGCCCTGGACATCAAGGGAGCCATCGCCGAGGACAGTGGCACCTACTCTGTGCGCGCTAGCAACATGCTCGGCGAGGCGATTCGTCAATGCCAGATTACTGTCATTCGTGAGTGTATTTGGGAAGCTCTGAACCTGAAAAAAGACTTTCAGCTGCCGGCCAAATCATGTCCGAGACTCAACACCAGGAGTCACTCGGCAAGATCAACTACCTCGAGAACCTCAACAAGTACGGTAGAGTGGAGATCGAGGACAAGGGACCAGAGGGACCACCAGTGTTCGTTGTCCCACTTCAAGCCGATCTTGGAGATGTAAGATTTTGAAATGTGGAGGTTCAACGAAAACTTTAAAAATGTGCCTTCAGATTGAGGAAGGCGAGCCAATCCATCTCGAGTGCCAGGTGAGCCCAATCAACGACAACACCTTGAAAGTCACCTGGCTCCGTGACGGACAACCAATCCCGCATGGACACCGATTCCGCACATTCTATGATTTCGGATTCGTGTCGCTGGACATCCTTGGATTCTATGCTCAAGACGCTGGAACCTACACGTGTAGAGCTCAGAACTCACTGGGACAGGCGGAGACTGTGGCGACGATCAGATGTGCACGTAAGTTTTGGGATCCCCTAATTACGAAACAAATCAAGATGTCTTTTCTCCTCCACCACCTACGCTTTGCTCCTGTGCTCGCCTAGGAGCAAGCATCTCGCCGTAAAACTATGTTGAACTTTAAGCTTATTTGATTCCTACCGCCGCCCGTGGGCCCCCGGGCGTAACCCAATGCCTTCCTTTCCATCTCACCATTCGCACTGTTTTCACCGCCCCTCCACTACTATTAAGCAACAATCTTCTGCACTTCTCCTTCCATGAGCTCCAATAGATATGTATTCGGGGTCAACTATGGTCCCAAACCCACAGTACCCTCCGCCCCGAGCAGCTCATCTAGTCTTAGTGGGATGGGGCACATATTGAGAACCAGTGCGAGCACAAAACCGAAAAAATCGAATGGAATGGGATTGTTAAATTTGTCGAGTTCAGCAAAAGACGCCATCCTCGGAGCCGTTCAACATCCGAGAAGTTACGCCAGGATTCAGGAGATGGAGGCGCCGAAACCACCACCACAAGAGGTGCCAGATCTTCCGCAGCAGGTTAGTAAAGGGCTATGAAAAATCTGAAAGTCTAAAAAACTCAAATTCTAGCCACCAGCATTCGTCAAGCAGCTAGGACCAGCCATCCAGTGTATGGAAGGGGACAATGTCTATCTGGAGGCCCAAGTCACCCCAACCGACGATAACACTTTGACAGTGAGTTGGTCTTTCAAATTTCCGCGCGAAAAATTTTCACATGAAAACCTTGCTTCTGAGATTCGAATTTCTTGCCAAAAATGTTTACTATAGTTTTTTTCTAAAACTCCATATTTGTGGTCACCAATGTACTTTCAATACTCTTCCTTTGGCAAGCGTTCAAGGTTAAATAAAAGGAAGCCCTCCGGGGGGGAGAAAAAAGAAACACGAAAAAAAAGTGCAAATATTGGTTTTTGAGATGACTAACAAATCTTGCGTTTTGGCAGGGAAAATCAGGGTAGGAAAGAAAATAAGACAGTGGTAATTGAGGATGAAATTAAAGACGATAATAATAAGCTCCGCCCCTTTTTTATAGAAGAGCTCCAAAGCTCTTTGCTAGTTTTTGGCACTGATGAATGGAAATTGCTTTTTTGACCAACCAATGCAAAAAAGGGCGCGAAAACTTTTGCACCAAAGATGAGATGGTATGAATGTCGTATTTATATTACTTTTTCAGTACGAATGGCTCGTCAATGGACAGCCATTGATGAAGGCCAGTCGATTCGTGCTCTCGCAAGACTTTGGCTACATTGCTCTTAACATGCTCTACTGCTACCCGGAGGACAATGGAACCTACACTCTCGTCGTCAGAAATCGTGCCGGTGAGGCCCAATCTTCAGTCGACATTCAGTGTGGACACGTTGGTGGAAACGTGAGTATTTTTTGAAGATTTAGAAGTTCTGTTTATCTAGTAATCGGATCCATTTCAGTTCACAGACTCGTTCCACCCCAACTCTCTTGGCAGAATCGCCGAGCTCGAGGCTCCAATCCAGCGTGCCGAGCCACTTCCGGACAAGGAGAAGGAGCTGCCGAAGATCGTCAAGGCTCTCCCACCGACTATCGATTCGGTCCATGAGTCTCAGACTCTGCACTTGGAGGCTCAAGTCACACCGATCGACGATAACTCGTTGAGAGTGAGTTTGAACTCTTCCGCTCCAATATTCTTGCTTTACATCACTAACAACTCATTTTCAGTACGAATGGCTGTTCAACGGACACCCACTCAAAGCCTCGAGCAGATATCGTGTGCTCAACGATTTCGGCTTCGTCTCCCTCGACATCGACTACATCATCGCCGAGGACAGCGGCAAGTACACTTTGGTGGTGTACAACTCCGCCGGGCGCGCCGAGACCTCTTGCGAGTTCCAAGTCGACCGTCTCAAGTCCATTCTCTCCGACACGGCTCATCCAGAGTCGTTGCGTCGCATCCGCGAAATGGAGCAACTCCAACCAGCTAAGCCATCCGACGACGATGGACCAGCGCAGCCACCAGTGTTCACCCAGCAACTCACCGGACCTACAGAGCCACTCAAGGAGGGACAATCGGTTCATATGGATTGCGTGGTGCAGCCCATCAATGATCCAAGTCTCAAGATCGAATGGTTCCATGATGGAAAACCACTCATGTTCGGATCTCGCATCCGCACCATTCACGATTTCGGATACGTCGGTCTCGAGTTCCTTCACGTCCATCCAGAAGACACCGGAACCTACACCTGCAAGGCCACCAACCTCATCGGAGAGGCTACAACTGACATTCATCTTGAGTGTAAGTCACGTCGCAACATCTACCTCGACACTCACCACGAGTCCTCTTGGGTCAAGATCCAGGAGATCGAGAACCGTGTCGATGAGCGTGAGCCAACTCCAGAGCTCACCTTCCAGCCACCAACCTTCACCGAGAACCTGGCCGACAAGGATGACGCTCAAGAGGGACAGGCGATCCGTTTGGAGTGCCGCTTGATTCCTGTCAACGATCCAACGATGAGAGTCACCTGGACGCGCAACGGGCAACCACTTCCAGAAGCCTCGCGATTCATGCCGGCTAGAAACTTCGACTACGTCAACTTGGACATCTTGGCGCTTTATGGAGAGGACTCTGGTGTCTACACCTGCAAGGCAGTCTCCGCGTTCGGAGAAGCCGCCACGTCATGCACCGTCAAGTGCGCCGCCACCAAGTCCCTTCTCCTCGACACCATGCACGATGCTTCCTGGCAACGCGTTCAAGAGATCGAGAACCGTCCGAAGATGGAGGCAGTCGACGATGAGCCCGAGAAAAAGGCGCCAACGTTCGTGACCCCATTGAACTCCTCTCTCGGAGAGCTTCAAGAGGGCGTCCCAATTCATATGGAGTGCCAGGTGGAGCCAACCAACGACAACCAGCTCACCGTGCAATGGTACCACAACGGACAACCACTTGCCAATGGACATCGCTTCCGCACTCGTCACGACTTTGGATACGTCGCCCTTGACATCCTCTACGCCTTCGCTCAAGACACCGGAGAGTGGGCGTGCGTTGCGAGAAACGCTCTTGGCGAGGCCCAAACTGTTGCCAACTTTACTGTGCTTCCACGCGGCACCATCTACACCGACTCGCAACATCCAGAGAGTTGGCAGAAGATCCAGGTGCTCGAGGCGCCGAAGGCTGCTGCTCCAGAGCAACCAGATGCCGAGCATGACGCTCCACAATTCATCGAACCACTCGAAAGCCTTGAAAGAATCGAATTCCAACCGGCGCATTTCCAGACCAAGGTCACCCCGCAGACGGATCCAAACCTCAGAATCCAATGGTACAAGGATGGCCAGCCGCTGAGAAACTCCAACAGATTCAAGTTGACCACCGACTTTGGATACATCTCCTTGGACATTGCTCACACCATCCCAGAAGACTCTGGAGTCTACTCTGTCAAGGCCAGCAACGCCAAGGGAGAGGCCGAGGTTCAAGCGCAACTCACCGTCAGCGGAAACGCCTCGATCCTTGGCAACACTCAACACGAGCAGTCGTGGCAGAAGATCCAACTCATCGAGGCTCCAAGAGCTCCGGGAGAGGAAGCGCCGGATGTCAAGCATGGACCACCAAAGTTCGTCACCCAGCTTCACAGTTTGGACGGAGTCGTCGAGGGTCAACCATCTCACTTCGAAGCTCAATTCATTCCATTCTCGGATCCAAGAACTTCGGTGCAATGGTTCCTCAATGGAAACCCACTGTCCGCTTCATCCAGAAGAATCCTCAGAAACGACTTTGGATTGGTCTCCCTCGATCTTCAATACACCCTTGGAGAGGATGCCGGAGAGTACTCAGTCGTCGTTAAGAATTCCGAAGGAGAAGATCGCACCTCTGGAACTCTCTCATGCACCACGAGAGCCGCCATTCTCGGAGACACCCAACACGCTCAATCGTGGCAGAGAATCCAGGAGATCGAGGCACCACGAGCGCCGGGAGCCGAACCAGAGGGACCGGTCTACGAGAAGCCATCGTTCATTCAGCCACTTCAATCCGTCGGAGACCTTCCAGAAGGATCCGTGGCGCTTCTCGAGGCTAGACTCGTTCCTGTCAATGACCCGAACCTCCGTGTCCAATGGTTCTTCAACGATCAACCTCTCATGGAGTCCAACTGGATTTCGACCAGCAACGATTTCGGATGCGTCTCGTTGAGAATCGCTCCGGTCTATGCTAGACACACCGGTGTGTACTCTTGCAAGGCATGGAATGATAGTGGAAACGCTGTCACCAGTGCCAATGTTGGAGTTCAAGGATCCGAGAGTCTTCTTTTGGATTCTTCTCATCCAGTGTCGCTCCAAAAGATTCAAGAGTTGGAGGCCATCGACAAGTACGCAAGACTTGATGCTCCGGAGAGAGAGTTCGACAAGCCCCAATGGGTTCAAGGATTCGAGAACTACGAGAACGTTGGAGAAGGACAAACCGTCACTCTTCACGGACTCGTCGAGCCATCCGGAGATCCAACTCTTCAAATCGAATGGCTTCTCAACGGAACTCCACTCAGAAACGCCAACCGATTCCGTCAAGAGCTTGAGTTTGGAAACGCCATCCTTACCATCGTTCATGTCCTTCCACACGACTCTGGAGTCTACACCTGCCGCGCATGGAACATTCACGGAGAGGCTTCCACTTCCGCCACTGTCACCACTGCCGGATACGAGAAGATCCTCTACGACTCGCAACATCCAGTCTCCTGGGAGAGAATCCAGGAGCTCGAGGCTCCGAAGATTGTCGAGGAGATCGAGGAGGTCATTCAGAAGGAGAAGCCAAACTTCATCACGCAACTCGAGTCTGCCGATAATGTTCCAGAAGGGGCCGCCCTTCATTTGGAGGCCACCTTCCAGCCAGCCAGAGACTCCGATCTCAAGGCTGTCTGGCAAAAGAACGGACAACCGCTCGGAGCGTCTCAGCTGGTTCAGACCAAACACGAACTCGGATGGGCCACTTTGGACATCTCATCTGCCAACGAGGATCACAATGGAGTCTACACCCTCACCATCTCCAACAGCGAAGGCGAGGCGGTCTCGACTGCTTCCATCAGAGTCGCCGGAACTGGACCAATTCTCGGAGACACCCGTCATGAGGAGTCCTGGAAGAGAATCCAGATTCTTGAAGCACCAAAGGAGGCGGAGCCAGATGCACCAGCGCCAGTCTACGATCATCCAGCCATCAACACCCAGATCGAGGATAAGGAGTGTAACGAGGGAGAGCACGTTCATTTCGAAGCTCTCATCACGCCAGTCAACGATCCACGACTTCAAGTTCAATGGATCCGCAACGGAGTGCCACTCGCCCACGGATCCAAGTACGCCATCCAGCAAGACTTCGGAGTCTGCACCCTCGACATCGCCTACACCTATCCAGAAGACGAGGGAATCTACCAGCTCCGCATCTGGAACCCAGAAGGTGAAGCCGTGTCATCTGCCACTCTCAAGTGCCACGGAAAGGACGCGATTCTGGGAGACGTTCAACACCAGGAGAGCTGGAAGAGAATCCAAGAGATCGAGGCTCCAAAGCCAAAGCTCGAGGAGGCCGATCCAGAGCCAAAGGGACCACCACGCTTCATCCAACAACTTTCTGCTCCAGGAGAGCTGGTTGAGACTCAGCCAGCTCACTTCGAGGCTACCGTTGAGCCAGTGGATGATCCAACTCTCACTATCAGCTGGTTCCTGAACGGTCAACCAATGTCAGCGTCGTCTCGTGTCAAGATGATCAACGACTTCGGATGGGTCATTATGGACATCGCTCAAACCGAGCCAAGAGACTCTGGAGAGTGGAAGTGTGTTGCTAAGAACGCCGCTGGTGAAGCTTCATCGACAGCTACGATCTCTGTCCAAGGAAAGGAGGTCATTCTTCAGGACTCTCTCCAACCACAGTCTCTCGATAGAATCCGTCAAATTGAAGCCGGAAAGCCAGCGCCAGAAGAGCGTCCAGACCAAGTCTTCGAGGCGCCAGTCATTGTCAACGCTCTCCAAGTTCAAGGAGCTCTCGAGGAAGGCGGCAGTGCCCACCTTCAAACTCAATTCACCCCAGTCGCCGATCCATCCATCAAGGTCGAATGGCTCAAAGATGGACAACCAATCTTCCACTCCAACCGTTACAAGATGGTTCACGACTTTGGATTCGCTGTGTTGGATATTTTACATCTTCTGAAGCACGACGCCGGCGAGTACACGTTCCGAGTGTCCAACCGCAGCGGTGACGCTTCAACATCCACTAGCTTCCAAGTCGACGAAAGCTCCGGACTCATTCTCCAACCACAAAATGAGCAGAAGGCCAAGGCTGTCGAGATTCTGGAGGACAACCTCAGAAGACGTCCAGAAGAGATTGAGCAAGAACTCAAGGAGGCTACTCCAGTGTTCATCGAGCCACTCTCGGCTCCAGTGGAGACAGAGGAGGGAGGCCGTGCTCACTTCACTGCTCGCTACGAGCCAGTGAATGACAACCAGCTCCAAGTGCAATGGTACCATGACGGCAGACCACTCAAGAATGGATCCCGCATCAAGACCATCAACAGCTTCGGATACGTCGTCCTTGAGATCAGCCCGACCTACCCAGAAGACAACGGAGAGTACACTTGCCGTGCCGTCAACAGAGTCGGAGAGGCTGTCACTTCTACCAAGCTCACATGCTCACCAAAGGAGGGTATCATCAGTGCCACCCAGCTTCCAGAGCGTATGGCCGGTGCCGGAAGAAGAATCGCAGAGATCGAAGCACCAAGACCAGCTCGCGAGGATGCTCCAGACGCCGATCACGGACCACCAAAGTTCACTTCTGCTCTTGCTGGACCACCAGAGTTGCAGGAAGGACAACAGGCTCATTTGGAGTGTCAAGTCACACCAGTCGCTGATCCACGGTTGAAGATCGAGTGGTTCCATAACGGACAACCAGTGAAGCATACCAACCGAATGAAGGTGATCCACGATTTTGGATTCGTGGTGCTCCAACTCACTCCAGCCGAGCCACAAGACTCCGGAACCTGGACTTGCAAGGCCACCAACCAACATGGATCAGACGAGGTGTCCACTGAGATCAAGGTCGTCGGAGGTGGAGGTGTTTCCTATGAATGGCAGAGCCCTGCTCAACGCAAGGAGAGAATCACCGAGCTTGAGGACTGGATCCATAGACCCAAGGAGGACCTTAATCTCCCAGCTGTCGACTATCCAGCACCGACCTTCACTCAAGATCTTACCGACCTTGGACAACTCAACGAGGCCGACGCCACCGCATTTGTTTGTGTCTTGGAGCCAATTGGAGATCCAACTCTCCGAATCCAATGGGAGCACAACGGACACCCGATCCCATACTCCAACCGTATCTCTTGCACCAACGAATTCGGAGTCGCCACATTGCTCATCAAGCATCTCATTGCCGCCGACGCCGGAGAGTACAAGTGCATCGCCACCAACGCCAAGGGATCCGCCACTTCCGTCGGACATGTCGCCGTTGAGTCTGCCACCCAGATTGATGCTCCACAAGTTGTTCAAAAACTGGTCGACAGTGTGGAGAACATTCTTGAGGGAGACTCCGTCCATCTTGAGTGTCGTGTGACTCCAATCAACGACCCACGACTTCGTGTCGAATGGCTCAGAAATGGAGCTCCACTCCCAGAAGCGTCCCGATTCAAGCCGACGTTCGAGTTTGGATTCGTCAGCTTGGACATCCTCTACGCGTATCCAGAAGACAATGGAGACTACGAGCTGGTGGTTGTCAATGATAAGGGAGAGGCGAGAACTAAGACCAAGCTCACCGTTCTTCCAAGACCATCCCTTGACTACACCTCGCAGACCCATGGAAACCAACAAGACTCACTGGAGTCGCACTTCAAGCAACACTCTCAGGCCAAGCTTCAGCTCACCTCTCAAGACATTTACAACGAGAGTGACAAGCGCGCTCCAGAGTTCCGTACCCAGCTCCAGAACATTGGAGTCTTGGAGGGAGAGTTCTGCCGTTTCGAGACCCAAGTCGCCCCGATCAACGACCCATACCTCAAGGTGGAATGGTTTAAGGACAAGAAGCCAGTGCTCCTCGGACACCGCTTCCGATCCACCCTCGATTTCGGTTTCGCTTGCCTGGATCTTCTCTACGCGCTTCCTGATGACACTGGAGAGTACCACTGTGTTGCTACCAACCGTCACGGTCAGGCGATGATCAGTGCCAAGTTGGCTTGCCAAGGAGCGTCCCACGTCATCACTGACAGTCAGATGCCACAAGGGTTGAGAGTGAGCAATGTGAAGAAGGATAACAAGAACATCTACTGGAGCGAACAAGGAAATGCGGTTCAGCCAAAGCAGAAGCAACCACCACAGTTCACGATCCCGGTCAGGAATCTTCAAGTCACCGAGAATCAACCAGCGAGATTCGAGTGCGCTGTCACCGGCTACCCAAGACCCAAGGTCACCTGGTTCATCAACGGTAACCAATGCCTTCATGGACATCGCTTCAAGCTCAACTTCGACGGACTCCACTACCTTACCGTCAGCAAGTCGAGAATCTCAGATGCCGGAGAAGTGGTTGCGATCGCTAGAAACACCGAAGGAGAGACCATCTCCACTGCCACGCTGGACATCTTCCAAAACGACGACTTCAGACAAGCCAAGCTCCGCCCAGCCAACTTCAAGACCTCAGAAGAGCTTCGCGAGCGTGAATTGCAATGGCAACGCGACACTCTCGGATCGCTCGGACCCGCCTTCGAAGCCGCTCCAAAACCAGATGCCCAGAAGCTCATGCATGTGGAGAGAGCACAAAGTCCCATCGAACCACTCGAGTCGCAAGAGCTCATCCAGAAGTTCACCCGCCCACGCGACGATCAATTCTACAACAAGCTGTCGTACGTGGAACTCCAGAAGCCACAGTTCAAGGGAATGGAGTTGGAGGCGGTGAACCTGAAGGCCGGAAAGGTGGAGAAGTATCAACCACCAGTGGAGGAGATGGAGAGAGTCAACCTCAAGGCTGTTCCAGACAAGGAGCAGAAGGATGTCGATTGGGAGCGACCAGATTGGGCCGGACAAGAGGGTGCATCCAAGTTGCCAGGAGCAGATGAAGGACGATTCAAGAAGTTGCCAACACCACCACCAGAGTTGGACGTTCCGGCTAGAGATCAAGTCAAACTGAAGACCGCTAAACCAACCAGAGGAAAAGATCTCGAGGCTGGAGAACGCGTGAAGTTGACCACAGAAAAGGCCAAGATCAAGGAGATCCAACAGAAGCCAGAACAGCCAAAGGAGGAGCCAATCGTGCACAAGGATACTGTGCAGTTGAAGGTGAGTTCCAAGAAGTTTTTCTCATGCTTATCGCATCACAATCCCTCCACCTACAATGTCCCCATCCTCCACCAGCATCGTGATCCCTCCCGTTTCAGACCCAACAACTACCGAAGACCGGTGTCAAGGGTGAGCACTTCACTGTGGATCGTGAGAAGGACCTCAAGGAGACACCAGCCGTGGTGAAGCCAGCCATCGAGGAGACCAGAATCAGTAATAAGGTACTGTAGGCTTCTATGTACTAACATGTTCTGAATGTTTTGCTTGGCCTGTTAACAGTAGTGTGTTTGATAGCCTTCTCGAATGTTTCTTCCAGAGTATTTCAAAGAGTTCGAGCTCCAAGAGCACTCGCTTCGAGACTTCTGAAACCTCACACTCCTCAATCTCGCATGACCATGGTGCTTCTGACGAGTACACGTCTTCTTTCTCCTCCCATCAGGGAAGAGTCACCTATCAGGCCTACAGAGAGCACAAGGAGTCCTCGTCTTCTGATGTTTGTGTCTTGTTGTTTTCTGTCTTGTTGTATGTATGTATGTGTTCAGGTGTACTTGAATGTGGATACGGGCGCCGATGAGTTCTTGCAAGTGCAGAGGTTGGAGTACAGCCCGAGGAGTCCGAGAAGAGAGCGAGTCATTGGATTCCATATGATTCGGGTTGGCATGTTTGATTTGTACTTCTGAATGTTGTAGACTTGTTGACTGTTCTTGCTCGATAGCACAACTTTCCCTCCTGGAATTTTCCCTGTTCAAACTTCAGCCCTTTTCAGCCACAACCCACCAAGATCGGACAGTCCAAACAAGCGCCACCAACGCTGTCCCAACAACTCAAGCCACTCCAAGGAGAGCTCGGCAAAGCCGCCAAGTTTGTCATCGAGTTCGCCGGAGCCGCGCCTATCAAGGTCACCTGGCTCAAGGATGGCAAGGAGATCAAGAGCACGTTCAGGTCACAAGTAAGTAGTGCAGAACAGAGAGGCAGATCTTCACAAAAACGTTTTTCTTTAGATCACCACGACCCCAACAAGCTCCAGCCTCCATATCGGACGTCTCGAGAACTCGCACGCCGGCGAGTACACCGTGCGCCTTGAGAACGCCGCCGGAACCGTCGAGTCTCTTGCTAACCTCACTGTCGCTCCACCATCGACCACAGGAAAAGCGCCAGACTTCACCGCCCGTCTCAACGACCTTCGCATCCAGCAAAACGGCCCAGCCGAGTTCTCATGCCAGATCGGAGGAGAGCCAAAACCAACCATCCAATGGTTCAAGGACGGACAACCCCTTCCCAACGATGACCGGTTCCAGGTTGTCGAGGAGGGCGGAGCCTACAAGCTCAAGTTTGCCAGCATCCTGCCAACAGACGCCGGCATCTATGAGATCGTCGCCAAGAACGGAGCCGGAGAGGCTCGCTGCAAGGCCCGACTCAACGTCAACCTTCAGAAGACCGGAAAGGGAGCCGAGGAGGGACCACGCTACGAGGCGCCACGGTTCACCTCCCAAATCGAACCCATCGTGGTGGACGAGGGCAAGGGCGCTCAGTTCAGTGCCAAGTTCTCTGGCTTCCCAGAGCCAACTATCCGGTGGTACAGGAACACTGAGCCCGTCAAGCATTCCGACGGCTATGAGATCTCGCAATCCAAGGGAGAAGCCATCCTCAGGATATCCGGAGCCAAGAATGAAGACGTCGCGGAGTACAAGGTCGAGGCTAGCAATCCAGCTGGAAAGGCGTCATCTGTGGCCAATCTTGTCCTGACTCGTGAGTACCTACTTTTTTACTAGAGTTTTAAAATTTCAATGTTTCAGCACGCTCCGGAAGAATCGCAAAGTCAACGATCTCTCGTGGCGGATCTGCCGCTTATCAATCAACGGATAAGGCCGCCGCAGACGCTCCACACTTTGTCGCCAAACTCTCGGACATTTCTGCCCGACAAGGACACACGGTGAAATTCAGCGCCGAGGTCGACGGAAATCCGGAGCCCAGTGTCACCTGGCAGTTCAAGGGAAAACCAATTGCCGCGTCGAATAATGTGAAGGTAAGGGAGCTAGAGGGTTAGAGACGCAGAGTGATCTCGCTTCTCTGCGTCTCTCGTAGCGCTACTGGAGTAGGTAGAACCAGAGACGCAGAGAAACGAGAGCACTCTCGCTTCTCTGCGTCTCTCACTCACACCAGTGAATCGCCTATAACTCCGTTCTCGTCAGAGCTATCGAAAAATTTCCAACTGAAAAAGTGATCCTCATCTAATTTCAGATCTCCCGGGAAGGCAAACGTGCCATCCTCGAGTTGGCGCGCGTCACACCGGACAGCGCCGGCGAGTACCAGATCGTCATCCGCAACGACAAGGGAGCCGCCACGTCGCAAGCCAAGCTCACACTCAGTGCGTAGATTACTCGAGGAAAAAGAAACGAAAGAGAGAAAGATTCCTGCTGAAACCTTTGCTGAAAAACTGAAAAATTTAAAATCAAAGCGCATGGCATCACACATTTTTATCCGATCCACTTCTTCTAGGGCCAAATGTTCCGAGCATGAAAACAAGTTCTATCTCTTTCTGAGCCTTCCGCTTGATGGTCATCCCCAACGCCAGCTCGTCTAAAATGCTCCATTTTCTCCCTCTAACCCCACTCTCCCTTGGCAATAATTCATCGTTTTCAGGTCGCTAAAAGCACAACAATATATATCTTCTCAAATGCATATATCTACAGTAATCATCATCAAATCAACAACAAAAAAAAAATCGATACCATGGAAACGAGTAGTTCTTTTGTTTTTCATTACATGCTTTCTCATAAGTGCCTTCTCCAATTTGCTCCATAGTCATTTTGTTTTCAAAAATCCCGCTGAAATTTTCCCCCTTAACTTCTCAAAACAATTTTCAAATTGCCGCTTTTTCTCTCTCGTAACTATGACGCTTTACTTGTTTTAGTACCTTAGCTTTTAGACTTTTTCTTTGATCTACCACTTTTTTAAAGGAAATTTTTGGAACTTTTTGAAGTTTTGACAGATTGCTGCCCTTTGTCAAAACTTCATTTTTGTGGAAAAATCGAAATTGAAGAAAGAAAAGAAGTTCTAAGAATTGCTGCCCCCTTAGAATTTCTCGTTGACCATCTGACATTTTCTGGAAAATCTTGAAACTCTTGCTGCCCATTTCTAGGTTTTCCCATCGTCGATTGTTCCCTTTAAGTTTTCAAATTTTTCTCCTTTTTTTACTCAAAAATTTCACTGTCATCTTTTTTTGTATATAAGGCTGTGGTACTGTTTTCCCATCCATCTAAAATCTAGTCGATTTCAAAACTGCCCTCTTTTTCTTTTTGTGTCTTAATTATTTTTTTTTCGTGCAACTTTTTTCAAAGTTGAGATTTTTGAATGAATCTTTTTGAGCTTTCAATATGACTGTTCGTCCTTCAAAATTAGATAAAACGAAGTGAAAATTTTCAAAAATTTATAATTTCAAGTCAGTTTCCAATCTCCCCCAGTGTTGACTGCCTGCCACCAGTGTTAACTCTGCCTCGTGAACTAATCGTCGTGATTTTAGTGGACAACAACTTTCGAATTTCTGTAGACAAGAGAAACGAAAAGCATGGCGTGGCGGCTCCAGCGAAAATTTCAGACTGAAAAATTCGATTTTTGAACGAAAAAATTTCAAATTCAAATTACCGCATTGATGATTCTCTTGACGATGAAAGCAGTGGGTAACAGGAAAGAGATTGTTTGACAATAAAGGAAAACCGTTGAAGAGGTCTGAAAGCTGACACCTTTATTTAGAGATGGAGTATTTTTACCTGGAATAAGATGAAAACCACTATGGCTTGAATCAAGACCCTCCTTTCTTGCTTATTAGGCGCCATCTTTTTCATGGCGATTATCTTCAGAATCACAGCAAAATAAATCACGAGTATGAGCAATGGGATACCGAACTGCAAGCCTAGCTCCATAACTTTGATTCCAGTGGGCTCGGGTAGATCAACTATACTTTCTGAGTATTCACATTTGAGGAAAAAGTGTTTCACTTGATCGGTGTAGATGTACTTGCACTGATTGTACACCATGACAAAAACCAGACCGCTAGGGGAGATCCAAATGAAAAAGAGCCAAAGGTAGATCAAAGGCGCCTCAAAAACTTTGGATTTGCGGAAAAAGAACACTGAGAATCTTTGAATCGCAATGACCAGGTTGGAGAATAGAATTGCGTAGTGAAGATAGTCCATGGTATAGGAGAGTGCTGCGTAGAGTTCTGAAGTTTTGACAATTGGAGAATGTTTTTTTTGAATTTCGCGGGGTACCGGAAGCCACAAACTCTCTTGTGATCCATGAAAACATGGTTGCCGGAACATTAACCACCAGATTCAGGGTGGCAAGGATGAACACAGAAATTGTCAATTGTGTCAAAAACCAGTAGTATTTGATCTACAAATCAGGTTTTGGCAGGAAATCAAATTTTATTCTCACTTTTTTGAAATGATCCCATAGGAGCACTAGAAGAGTTAAAAACGCTCCTGTGAGTATGGTAGCGGAAATGATGGATAAGACGAAAAAAGTTATGACGGTATAGTAGAGGACCCCTTTGGACTCTGGAGGGACTTCGGCGAGGAACTGGAAATCAAAAGAGAATTTTCAAGAACTGTTTTTAAGGTGGCAAACTAACGAATACAAATTTGCCTGGAGTGAGAGTGACATCAGGAAGCATTTTGAGATTTAGAAATATGGGAACCAAGTAGCGAAGGAACGATTGTTGCTCAGCTACTACTATCAAGCTTCTCATACATTTGACTAGGTTCGTGTAGAGTTCTTGAGTTTTAATCTAGCCTGAAATGTGTCAAGAGCAATCGGGAATGTGCATACATGTGTAGTGTGAAAAACACTCAGACACCTCGCTTTCTGTGATACCATTATGAGGTCCGCACTTTCACGTGGGCGTGTATTCTCGAGGTGATTGCGTATCGGGCGTCATACTTTACGTGCAAAATGAAATGCAACTGACATGAAGTATTGACTTGATGAGACAAAAATGTGATGGGATCATACACCGAAAAGTGTAATCACTGAGCTCTGCCACCTGGGAAAGGAGCGTTGTTTCCATAGGGGATGTTTTATCGGTCCTAGAGTTCAAGAGTTCTATACTAGCTATCCGAAAGAGAACAACTAACAAAATGTTTATCATGTTGTCATGAACATTTTGTTAGTTGACAACTTTGGGATAACTATTACAGAAACCACGGTAAATTGTGTTAAAGTACCGGGACGGCTTATTAAGGGACATACAGCCGTTCAAAGCCTGAAATGTGAAAATGGTGAATCAACGGGAAACTTCATAACCCAACATTGTCATAAAATCGGAAAAAAAGGTTCAATTTTCTATCTCCGCCAGTGTGGATTTTCTTCTCTCCAGTGTGTTCGGCTTTCCCTGGGAACTGATTGCTGTGATCTTGGTCGACAACATTTTTCGAATTTCGCGCGATGTGAAAAACGAGAAGCACGGGGTGGCGGCGCCGGCGAAAATTTCTGTCTGGAAATATAAGACTTTTGAGGTTTCCTTGAATTCCAGGTTACCGTGCTTACGATTCTCTTGATGATGAAGGCAGTGGATAGTGGGAATATAAAGATCTGGCAGCAGAGGAAGATAGTTGAGGAGATCTGAAAGTTGACACCTCTTTTTTGGAGATTGTGTAATTTTGATCTACCTGGAATAAGATAAAAACCACTATGGCTTGAATCAAGACCCGCATTTCTTGCTTATTGAGACTTGTCTTTTTCATTGCAAGAATCTTCAAGATCACCGCCAGGTAGATCACAAGTATGAGCAATGGGATTCCAAATTGTAGAACTAGCTCCATGGCTTTGATGCCAGTGGGCTCAGGTAGATCAACTATACTTTCTGAGAATTCACATTTCAGAAAATAATGAGCAATTTGTACAGTGTAAACGTATTTGCAATTGTTCGACACCATGACGTACATAACGGAGCATGGAAGGAGCCAGATTAACATGAGCCAACAGTAGATGAAAAATCTAAAAGTTAATATGAATATGAGTATTTTTGAGGTGACCTACGAATCGAAAACCCCGGACTTTGAGAAAAAGAAGACTGAGAATCTTTGAATGGCGATGACGAGGTTGGAAAATAGAATCGCGTAGTGGAGATAGTCCATGGTGTAAGAGAGTGTAGCATAGAGTTCTGAAATGAAGATATTAAAATGTTTTCCTTTTTTTATTAAATTTGGCGGGTACCCGAAGCCACGAAATCCTTTGTGATCCATGCGAACATGGTTGCTGGCACATTAACAACTAGATTCAGAGTGGAAAGGATGAATACGCAAATCGTCAACTGTGCCAGGAACCAGTAGTATTTGATCTACAAAATTTGATTTTGGCGGGAATCCAAACTGTTCCTCTTTACCGTCTTGAAATGCTTCCACAAGAGCACCAGGAGCACCAAAAATGATCCGGTGAGAATCGTAGAGGCAATGATGGATAAGACGAAGAAAGTGATGACGGCATAGTAGAGCGAGTCTTTGTACTGTGGGGGCACTTCTCCCATAACCTAAATTTTCGAAGTTTTTGTTGCGTGGATTTTGATTCAAAACTCACATAGAAAAATCTGTCATTGGGGCTTGAAGACATGTTTTGAAAGAAGCGGGAAAAGAGGGAAAATATCGCCTTTTGCTCACAGACAAATGTGCTCAAAACAGGGGTGAGAAGAAAAGGGTACCAGCGTTTTGATTGGATTAAAACTTCGGTTTAATCAAAAATCGCCAGTCAAATGTATTGGTTAATAGACCAATCAGAAATAGAAATGGGTCTGGGCCATTTGGAAAGATCAGGTTCAGAAACTTAACAACAACATTCTCCTTGTAAAAGGTAGTATTCTTTGAGGGTCGTGTTTCTGAAAGATTCGAAAATTACACGGGGTCTCGGTAGAGCGCATTATGATAAAAGTATTCGAGGCATTTCTGAGGTCCAGTGAACCTCTCCTAATCAACACAACACTCGTTGTTCATGGTGAGGGGTGTATGAACCCCACTCGTTGTGCATGGTGAGGGTGAGGATGTTCATGGTGAGGGTGTTCATGAACTCGTTGTTCCTGGTGAGGGGTGAATGAACCCCTCACTCGTTGTTCCACATATACAGAGTGTCTTTTCTCGGAACACTAAGTATCTCTCTCTTTCAAGAATGATCTAGTCTGATGAGAAAAACACTTGCTTGTATTCACGATCCATGAGACAAAAAAGATGAAAATGTATCTGTTTCCAAAAATTGTTTATTATTTTATTCACATTGATAATTCACCGATAGATCATCCCTTCTTTCACACAAATCTCCTTTTACAAAAACATTCAAAAGTGTATCCTCATCCTCGTCTTCACCAGTCGACCATACTCCAACTCCTCCAATATTCTTCTCTATCGCATATCTTACTTTTTCCTTCAAACTTCTCTCGTCTTCAATGTGATATTGAGTTCTTGTTTTTGGGTCCCAAATGTAAGAGGTCTTGGATTCATCACTCCACTTGGCAGATGAGAGCTTCCATCCGTTCCGTTTCATGTCCCTCCACCACGACCAGCCTCCATGTACAGTACCATTAATCTTTTCAGCTGTCATCCAAATGTTGTCCTTGGAGTCTTTCGGAGGTATCACATTGCTCCAATATCTTCCACTAAACGCAAATATCATCACCAACCGATTCGGCTTCTTCGTCAAGCAGCTGTAATGTCTCAAAGTGTCATGCACATTCCTCTCGGTACCATTTGGATGCCAAGAGTGCAACGGAGACGCGGGACCAGTCAAATGGTTCCACTCAGTTGGGAACCACGAGCAGTAATAATGAGAAATGTCCAGGTTCAGAAAATCGACGCTTTTCAGTAGAGTGTTAAAATCCAACGCTAGCTTGGTTTGTGGGACCAGGAGACTGATGACATATGGGCGGGATCTTCCAGATGATTCCGCCAAGTCGTTCAGATTTTTTCTGATGGATTCGCACATCGTGGTCAGGTGATCAAAATCGGTATGAGTTATTGGATCTGGCAATACAATATTGACACCGTCCAGTTCATGTGTTCCGATGAAGGATGTGATGGCTTTGCTGATGAGTCTGAAAATGGGGGTAGTGATTATGAGTATGACATAAAATGGTTTTCCAAACATGTTTAGATTGCAGAAATCTGTTTGTGAAAGGTTTCTCAGATAGAAGAGTACTTTGTGAGCTCAAGATAAACATTATTTAAAGTTCTAAATGACTGAGTTTACCTTCCGTGATTCATAATCGTATGAGAATTGAGGCTCTCCAAATTGAACATTTTCACCAAGTCGAACCGTCCAGATCTTTCCAAAACTGCCTTGAAAACCTTTTCATCTTCACCACCACGGTACTTGATGCTCTTTTCATGCTCTGAATACCAAAACGACGAGAAAATGACATGTGTGAGCTTTGACAGTTGAGATTCTCTAAGTTCTCCACCGTGACTCAAACGAAAGTATCCAACGACTTTCTTCTCGCATTGCTCTAAATCTGAAAGTTTAATATGTAGGTTGATTTTTTGTGTAGGTTGGCCTTACCTGTTGACCTGATGAAAGTCTCGATGCCTGCCCATATGATGTGTGATAATCCGAGAGCGATGATACACAAGACTGCACTCAGAAATAGTCCCAGAAAGAAGTACCTGACTCCTTTGTTGGTTCTACAATGGGATTCAATGGAAATAACAGAAAAAAAAAAAAATTAAAAACTCACTTGGTTCGAGTTCGATATCTATCGATGAACGGTATCTCTTCTGTGTTACTCATTTGAAGAAGGCGCAGAAAAAGAATAGTGATAAAAAGTGACACTTTCAACGAGATAAATAGATATTTTATAATGAGAGATACAAATGCCGTGTGATCTGAAGGTTATGATAAGGAATGATGGTTGTCATTTTGTTGATAGCAAAACGACAAAATGATTCATAATCAGCAAAACTAGAGAATAGATTGGTTGTCCATAGTAGCAAGGAAGTGAAATCGGGAAGGAACTCAAAAGTCGGAAGACCAAGTTGGAAATCCGCTTTCCTAGCAAATATAATGGTAGCCATCAAAACATTTTTCCATATTCCTTTGGTTTGGCTTGAGATCATTTATGAACGTCCCATGAACGACGAAGGTACCGATTCCTAGGTCGACAGTACGACGGGATAATGTTAAAACGTGGGTGACACTAGAACCCATTACGCTGGCACATTGAAGGAAAATACGAATACAGTGCTCATCAAAAAAGGTATTCTTTGAGAACTTGAAAAGTGTAAAACTCGCTGCGCTCGTAGAACCACCGATGAAAAATAATTGATAAATAAAGACTACTGAACTCAAGTCTCCGGATATAATAATCTTCGAACTGTGTGGATCACTTTTTTCGTGTATAAGAAGGAAAAATAAAAATTGTGCTTCGAACCTAAACTTAGTTTCCTTTCGTTCAATTGTAACTATGACTCGTTTTCGGGGAAAAGATTCCCAATCGAATTCTGATTAATTGAATTTGAGTTCAATTTCTTTTCTTCTGCCACAAAAAGTTTGGCGTGTGCTGACTTATGAACTAATGTCGTACAACCTATTTGAAACTGAACTCACTTTTCTCCCCCGTCTGTTTCTGACTTTTCGCGAAACTCGTGACCTTTATTCCAAAAACTGGACCTTAGGCCTATGAATTGCTCCCTGCCCGCTCCATGGTTCTATGTGTAAGTTGTTCTTTTTTTTTCCCCAACTAAAACCAATTCAGATTCGTAATGCACAACGGTCACATTGGCAGCACCCCAACCTATATCATTGCCCTATTCGCCTTGTTCAGAGAAAAATCTCAAGTGTTTCAGACTTACAAATACTATGTTATTGCTCATATTATTGCGTAAGAATACTCCATGAAAGAAAATTTCACGAAAATACTTATTTTTAGAAATTTGACCTCCGAGTTCTACGTGTCCTTTTTGTGGCTCCCGATGACCTACCTACCGTATGATGTGTACCGCCCAACTGGATGGTTGTCGCAGTGGGGCGTCAGTGGGATACTACAGTTTTACATTTTGGCTCAGTTTATCATGGGTGAGCTTAAATCCGCTACTCTCGAAACCTCGAATTTTCAGCCATCGGGGTATCCGTTCTCGAAATGTTCCATTATCGTTTCCAAGTGGTCGTTCTTCACAGAGCTGGAAGTTTCATCTTGAAACTCCCAACATACGGTTTATACATATTTCGCTTTCTCTTTCTTGTCCATTTGTGCACCATAACATGGAGCACTATTGACCCCAATACTATGAAATATCAGCAGAATAAGAAAGACGAGTTATTTAAAGTGAGCCATCAATCTTCTCAAAATCACTAAACTTCCAATTTTCTTTCCAGAAAGTTCCCGACCTGCCCAAAGAGCTTGGGTGCTATACCACTTACATAATGGCTCTAGAAGACCCCATATTGAAGACCAATATTGTTTTGTATGGTACTTTGGTGGTTCTGGGTTCAGTAGTCGGATTGAGTACAGTAGTATTTATCAATTCATTTTTATCGGCTGCAAGGAATTTGTCTAAGGAGACGAAGAAGTTGCAGAGGATGTTGATTTTCAGTCTTTTGGCACAGGTGAGAAGAATGAGGTCTATGGAATACACGAGGTCTCTGAGGTCTACGATGTCTATTTCAATTGTTTTGCCTATTTACAGGGAGCAATCCACGTTGTCATGATAGTATCTCCACTTGTTTTTCAAATCTATCAAATTGTTTTTATCATGTATGATAATCGTGAATGAGGTTCACTTCCTTTGCTGTAAAATTAACTTTTCAAATTTGCAGAGTTTTCCTTACTTCTCTTATTATCCGTTGCCTACCATGGTTTCTTTTCAACTTGCGCCATGATTGTGTTCACGCTGCCGCTGCGGCGCAGAATTTTCGGTTATCTGAAATGTAGCCGCAGGAGAGATCCGCCTCATTTGATGGTTAGCCAGAGGCCCGTTGGTCCCTCGCCGACTTTTGTGGAGTAGCCAAGTAGTAGAAGAGTGATTTTTGAAACTTTTTTTGCTTCGACTTCCCATGTAAATAAAGTGTGTTCCTCAAAGTATCCATTGAATGACACAGATGATGCATCTAATGCAAAACTTCATTATCAGGAAAAATTATTCTTTGATGCGAGATTTGGGACTTCGCACTGTAAAACAAAACGCAAAGAAAGACACTCATAGAAAGAACGTGATGCAGGAGAAATTTATGATGAGGTGTGGTAGTTTTCACCTTTCCAGTATAACATTCAACTAATCGATAAAACTATTTATTTTCAAGAAGAACTCGTAAAGATCATTTATGCATTTTTAAATATTCAGATCGCTCAACATAGTTCAATTCTCCGCAAAAGTAGTCGACGGACCAATCTGGCTAACTATCAAATGAGGAAGATCCCTTCCGTTGCAACATTTCAGATAACCGAAAATTCTGCGCCGCAACGGCAGGGTGAACGCAATCATAGCACACGTCGAGAAGAAGCCATGGTAGGCAACGGATAATAAGAGAAGTAAGGAGAATTCTGAAGTTTGAAAGTTATTTTTGCAGTAAAGGGAGAAAACCTGATCACTCACGATTATCGTACATGATAAACACCATTTGGTAGATTTGAAAAACAATTGGAGACACTATCATGACAACGTGGATTGTTCCCTGAAAATAGGCGAAAAATTGATATAGACTTTGTAGACCTCGTAGACCTCAGAAATCTTCTAGAGCCCATAGACTCCGTGGACCCCATCGACCTCATTGGTCTCACTGGACCCCAAATAGACATTGTAGACCTCAGAGACCTCGTGTATTCGATAGACCTCTTTGATCCCATTGACCCCCCCATACCCAATAGACCTCATTATTCTCACCTGTGCCAAAAGACTAAAAATCAGCATTCTCTGCAACTTCTTTGTCTCCTTAGACAAATTCCTTGCGGCCGATAAAAACGAATTGATAAATACTACTGTACTCAATCCGACTACTGAACCCAATACCACTAAAATACCATACAGAACAATATTGGTGATCACGATTGGGTCTTCTGTAGCCAATATGAATACAGTATAGCACCCGAGCTCTTTGGGCAGGTTTGGAACTTTCTGGAGGAAAATTGGAAGTTTAGTGATTTTGAGAAGATTTTGAGAAATTTTCGATTTCGCAAAAGTTGATAGTCGGCCCACCTTAAACAGCTCGTTTTTCTTATCTTGCTGATATTTCATAGTAGTATCGCTGTCGATAGCGCTCCATGTGATGGTGCACAAATGGACTAGAGAGAAAAAGTGAAATGTGTATAATCCATATGTGGGAAGTTTCAAGATGAAACTTCCAGCTCTGTGAAGAACAACCACTTTGAAACGATGATGGAACATTTCGAGGATGGAGACCCCGATGGCTGAAAATTCGAGGTTACGAGAATAGCAGATTCTAGCTCACCCATAATAAACTGAGCCAAAATATTAAACTGTAGTATCCCACTAACACCCCACTGGGCCAACCATCCAGTGGTTCGGTACACATCATACGGTAGATAGGTCATCGGAAGCCACAAATAGGTCACGTAGAACTCGGAGGTCAAATTTCTGAAAAAAAAAATCGGGTTTATATAAAATTTGCCTTCACAGAGTATTCTCACGTTATAATATGAGCAATAATATAGTATTTGTAGGTCTGAAAAAGTTGAGATTTTTCTCTGAACAAGGCGAATAGAGCAATGATATAGACTGGGGTGCTGCCGATGTGACCGTTGTGCATCACGAATCTGAATTGGTTTTAGTTTGGAAAACACGAAAAGAACAACTTACACATAGAACCATGGCGCAGGCAGGGAGCAATTCATAGGCCTGAGGTGCAGTTTTTGGAATAAAGGTCACAAGTTTCGCGAAAAGTCAGAAGAAATGAGTTCCGTTTCAAATAGGTCTTATCGAATTAGTATATAGGTCTACACCCGCTAAACCTCTCGTTACGGAAGGAAAATAATTGAACTCAAATTCAATCAATCAAAATGTGATTGAGAAGTTTGCCCCCAAAAACGAGTCATAGTCACAATTGAATGGAAGGAAATGAAATTCAGGGGGAAGTACACAATTTCCCTTTTTTTCCTATCCATAAGGAAATGGTCTACGCAGTCCAAAACACTTATCTAAACCTACAGTGCTGGTCAAAAAGATATAACGTTCGAGCAGTTTAAAAATGGTTCCCAGTTTTTCCATTCCTCTGAAAATTTCTGTGTTTGTTAAGCAACTCCAGATTTTGTAATTAACAACTTTCTCTGACAAAATTTATCAAAAACTGCAGTATCAGAAGCTCGTGATACTATGAACTTGAGTGTGCAAGACTTTGCTCAGATCAATGCCAACCATGAAAAACAGCCGATCTCGAAGTGGAGGCAAACATAGCATTATAGCCAGTGGGTCGAGAAATGAGAATGTGGAGATGGCAACAGAGGAGACCCAGTTCAAAGGGCTGCAGTTTCACGGTTGTTTTGAAAAATTTTCAGCTACTTAAACCCACCTCAAGAAATCCAAAGAAAAAGCGGATCCATACAAAGTGATGGCACAAGGCGCGAAGCTGACACAAACTGGAATAAAGGTCTGAATGGCGAGTGCCCAAAAAAGTCGTCGTTGGATTTGAAGAGTTTTGTTGCTCATTGTGACAAAGCCTTTGTTCAAACCGGACATGATTTTATAGCCCAGGAAGAGGTACAACGAGATTGAGTAACCCGCCAGGACAGTTTCACATATGGTGCCCTTCCATGAGCGACGGATGAGCTCGGGAGAGACGCCCTAAAAAGGTTATATCTAGAGACGCAGACACTCTCGCTTCTCTGCGTCTCTCCTTACCTCGAACACCGCCATCTTCATATTGACACTATCAATGTTTACGCCAAAATTTTCCTCGAACGCTTCCTTCACATACCCCCTCATCTCGGGAACCGAAGCAAAGGCGTGAAAGTTAACAACTTCCCAAAATGCCCAATGAAACAAGACCCAGTAGAAAGCAAGGATTAGGCCGTATGGGTTGAAGTACTGTACGATGATCCAGTTGTAGCGAAGAGAGAGGAATCGATAAACGAAATGGGAGTTGAGGACTCCATAGGTTCCAGCGATGAAAGCAATGCGGGCGGGGACCATGAAATCGCCGAGAAGGGATCTCTGAAATATTATAGTATCAAAAAGTGAGAGGGAGGAGAGAAGCTAGAGTGTCTAACTCACCTTCTCGAAAAACCCATCAGCCAAGAAGACCACCGTAGCATACTTGTAAGTGAAGACACCCTGAAAAGTAGTACTTGCAGATCTAACTCCATAAACCCGGAACTCACAATTGGCACCAAGACATCCACCAAGGAGGACAACATGTTGAAAGAGGCAAAAAAGTAAAGAAGATATTTGTAGTCGCCGAATGGGAATTTGTTCTCCGTGGAAATTAGATAGACGAAGACTGGGTTGGCGATGTAGGACAGGATGAAGAACAACTTTGGGATCAGA
Source organism: Caenorhabditis sp. 40 LS-2015 (assembly GCA_900536305.3). Lineage (NCBI taxonomy): Eukaryota > Metazoa > Nematoda > Chromadorea > Rhabditida > Rhabditidae > Caenorhabditis > Caenorhabditis tribulationis. Next base: position 268,170 of record LR544757.1, on the reverse strand, counting down.
TAGTGAGTCCAGTTGATGAACATTTTGGAGATCTGGGAAACTGCAGTGCTTCGAACAACGGACAGCACGGAAATTTGAACAGCTGACCAAGTTCAGCTTTACGATTTTCTTAGAAAAAAAATGGGGGTCTGTCTATCACGCCACCCTCCCCCCATCAAAAGGATCCCTTGGGGTGTCATGCTTGTTATTGGATGAGGTATGATAACATTCATTGGAACGGGGGGAAAACGGATGAGTCAGATCTACGGAACACTATGTACTTGATTCGACGAATTCGAGTCCAGATGAATCCCGAATTTTGCGAATAACCTCCGTCGCAACGCCGGGAGACACAATATGATCGCCAGAGGGTCGAAGAATGGGAATGTGGACACGGCGATGGAGGCCAAGATGTTGGAGAATCTGAACGACTAAATGTTTTTTCTCGTCATGAGTTGTCCTACTTTACCTCCCAAAGTCAAGCTTGAAAGCCGACCCGTAGAGAGCTAGAGCGCATGGCATGAAGCTGACACCAATTGGGATGGCTGTTTGGATGGCGAGAGCCCAGAAGAGGCGTTTTTGCATTTGGAGGGTTTTCGGGCTCATTTGGAAGTTATCGGCGTTGAGGCTGGACATTATCTGGAAAAAATATATAAGAAGGTTTGTGAAGGGTAGTTAGGATAGTTATGAGGACAATAACACGGTCTACAAAGAGAGCAATAAAGCAACCATACAGCGCGGGACATTGGGTTCGGAACAAATATGAGAACTGCGGCGTTCGAGGTGAGGGTTGGAGAGACGCAGAGAAGCGAGAGTGTCTGCGTCTCTCGCTAGAGATGTCAAAAGTTGAAAAAAAAAACAATAGAGAACGCTTATGACTGTTCGAAAACCAACTCTAACGAAATCACATTGTTTATGGTGATGGGGGTTGTATACCTTGAGAAGTTTTGACAAGTCATGTTTCGGAAACGTTTTCCAGTATAAAACTGGACATAGCAGAGAAAGATGAACAGGAAAGTCGTCATGATTCTCTTCCGATGTTTGCCTGTTTTCGTTATTTTTCTGATTGGGGCGAATGGACAAGGTTAGTAACGTTTGTTGGCCCCAAGACCATTTTCATGGCCGGGAACCCTTTTCTCGGACAAAATGTGGAACAAAGTGGAAATATTTCTATCGAAACAGTTCGAATCTCGGTTTCACTTTTTTCATAGGCAATGAAATCGGGTTGAACTGTGCAAAGGACCCCTCGGTATATGGGTATTTAACGGTCAAGTTGGCACGAAGTTTTTCAATAGCGTGGAATTTTCTTCTTTGTAGCCGTCGGTCTATTTTCAGAGAACCACGAAACCGATCCCTGTGGTGATGACGGCGAGCCGACACCTCCTGCTAGCGCGACGCTGAATTCTACCACCAAAACTTCAACGACGGCGCCCACCACCAACAGTACCACTACCACCACTAACACTACTACTACCAAAAAACCACTCATTTGTAATGGTATTGGATTTGCATTTAAAAGAGCCAATGGATGGTGGTGCACATGGGTGAGTCCTTACTGTAGAAAAAAGACACTGTAGCCTCTTTGAAAACTCTTGTGAAACGAATGAAATTCTCTATAAGTACCTGTACCTTACCGCCCAAAAGTATATCGAGTTTGTGAGTTTTCTGGGCAAAATGATCAACTCAAATATTATTTCAGTTCCTCACTGCAACTGATCATTTGTACTATCCATATGACCTTGTAAAAAGCAGTTGTGAACTGAATGGATGGGTTGTGAGCAGTATAGAGTCTGAAGAAGAAAGGGCCGCTTATGACATATGTGAGTTTGTGAATGGAATCAACTGAAGTATCCGAAAGTTACAGACATCAAAACGGTGCGCCCAGAAATTACCGGATTCTTTGTCGCAACCGCTTACAACACGTCTAGTAAGAGCTATTATTGGAATGATGGACATGCTCTCCCAAAAGCGATCGATCCTCAACCAAGGGGCGAGTATAATCCATCCGAAGAAGTCGCCTGGGTTATAAACACCAATACAAGCGCACCAGAGTTTGGATATCTTGTTGTTCGAAACGTAACTGGGATAGGAAGCCCTACGGTCAACTCGGGTCTCTGTGGCTATCCATCAAAGATTTGAACTGATACCTTTTCCCAAGAATCGCAGAATAAACTCATTTAATTCTTTTGTGCAATGTTCGTTTTTAATCGGATCTCTCAATCTATCAGACGGTGTTTTTCTACCATGCCTAGGTTTCAGAATCTAAGTCGGTCGTAGAACCTAAGCTCTAGGTAAAACTTTTCCGTCTTGGGACTATTTTTTTCATCTCGGGAACATGAATCCAAAAAGTGAAAGTAAATTCTAAGGACAGAAAAAAGTCTAACAAGGATCAAGTAGGGTTAAAATTTTTCTCATAATCTCCGTCAAGGTAAAATCGACCCCCTAGACTAGAAACTAGAGGCTTCAATTTCAGATTTTCGAATAAAAACCGGTTAAATTTCTCAAAATCTTTTCCGCCCAACACTGGTAATCAAACTTCGAAACATCTTCGATCGAAGGAGTTCCAAAGTTTTTTTTGGACTGTTGAAAAATGTATCACGATCGGAGTCTTACTCGTTTTCCTATTTTTCTCACAATCAGATAAAACTTAGAAAACACATTTTTCTTCAGCCAAATGATTTATGATTGTTCGAAAACCAACTCAAACGAAATCCCATTGTTTATAATGTCAAGGGTTGTATAACTTGGGAAGTTTTGACGAGTTATGTTCCGGGAACCTTTTCCACTATAAAACTGGGCATAGATGAGAAAAATGAACTGGAAAAGTGTTATGATTCTCTTCCGCTGTTTGCCTATTTTGGTTATTCTCCTGATTGCCGCAAATGGACTAGGTTAGTAAAGTTTGTTGGCGCCAAAACCATTTACATGGCCGGGAACACCAATAAGGAAAACTATTTCGCTTCAAACTTCAATTTGATTTCCAAGTCTTCATCTCATAAAATATCTGACATTCTATGTCGGTCTTTTTTCAGAGAGCCATGAAAACCGTCCATGTGAGGAAGACGGCGCGCCGACACCGCCTGTCAGCACGACGCTGGATTCTGACATCAAAACTTCAACAACCAAGACCATCATTCCGTTCACATCCACTTCTCGAAACATAGATGTTTGTGGCAATACTGGATTCTTTCCGATCAAAAGAGCCAATGGATGGTGGTGCTCGATTGTGAGTGTTTCCTTATTTGTTCACGGGCAGCAAGAAATTTTTTTAAAAACTTTTTTCCAGGCATAATTTACCAATTGCAGCTATACATTGTTTACTCGTATACCCCTACACGGTACGACATTTCGAAAGTGGAGTGCGAAATCAATGGATTCACTCTGAGCAGTATTGAGACAGACGAAGAATGGTCCATCTATTACAACCGTGAGCTGTTATCAAGTGAAAGGAGCTAACGTATTATTATTATTTCAGACATTCAGACTCTCTACCCAAAAACGACCGGAGTTTGGATTGAAACCGGATATAACACTTCTAGTAACACTTATTATTGGAACGATGGTCACTCCCTGCCTACGATCAATCCTCCACCAATTGGGCAACCCAATCCTAACGAGCGAGTCGCCTGGATTTTGAACAAGGACCCAACCAAAACTGGAAACGGACATTATGAAGTTCGGAACATATCAGGAAAAGGAACTCCGACGATCAACGCCCATCTTTGTGGCTTTCCCGGAATTCGAATCGGCACATAATTTGTTTCATTGAAGGCACTTGAGATAAACGTAACTAACGCAAAATAGAGCCCCTATTTCGAGATGTGGACAAGGACAGTCTTAACAACGTTGACAATTTTGGACAAGGACAGTCTGGAGAGAGGACCGTCACAGTCTTAGCGATAACGACGATGGTATTAGTTCGGCAAGAGGGACAAAGAAAAAAGTGTGAGAGAGACAAGAGCAGTCTTGGGATAGGGACAAGGACAGTATTTGTGGTAGAGACAGACAAAATACACAATCTCACCTTATACCCCAGAACAAAGTACAATACTGTGGAGTAGGAAGAAACAACTGTCGCGAAGATGTTTCCAAACCAAGCCCGATACTTCACATCATCGGACACTTCCTGAAAACCGAACTCTATTCACCAGAGACCAATAGTTTTCACAATACCGAGAACACTGCCACCTTGATGCTCAGATTTTGCATACTGGCTCCGAATGACTCCTCAAACGACTGCTGAACGTACTTCCTGGACTCCGCTACTGGTCCCATTGCGAAATCCGTAGCGACTGCCCATGACAGCCAGTGCACAAAGACTAATAGTATGGAGGCGATGAGACCCCAAGGTTTGAAGTGCTCGACAACAAAGTTGTGATAGCGAAGGGACAGAAAACGGTAGAGAAAATGGGCGTTGAGGATTCCATAGGTTCCGGAGATGAAGGCGCATCGGCAAGCGACGATGGCCTCGTTGAAACGGGATCTCTGGAAGAATCTTCGTATGTCTGAGTCTCCGATTCTCTCTTTCTCTCTCCCTCACATTACTGTACCAACTGATATCACTCACCTCGGCAAACGGCCCATCCACAGTGAAAACCAGTGTTGCGTACTGATAGGTGTGAACGCACTAAAAAAGTGTACATCTTCTAGGTTACTGTACCAAACGAAGAATAGACTTACCACTGGCACCAAGGTATCCACCAAAGACGCGATCATGTTGTAGATGGCGAAAAAGTAGAGGAGATGTTTGTAGCTTCCGAACTGGAACGACTTCTCGGTGTGAATGAGGTAAATGAACACCGGATTCGCCACGTAGGAGAGGACGAAGAACGATTTGGGGATCAGGTAGTGAGCCCAGTTGATGAACATTTTGAGAAGAGAGTCTGAAGAATTTGATTTGTGGAAAATTAAGGTGTACGATAAGAGGAAAAGATTCGGCTGCATGAAAACTACAGTAGCCGAGACTCAGATAGCCGAGACTCAGATTGAGCTAACAGTGATGACAGTGTGTTATCATTGTTTTCGTTTTGTTTTGCTTATATGAGTGACGTTGACCCCTTCTAGACACCTAGACAGGCATGACAGGGTCCTTGTGGGACCTGTCTAGGAGGGTCTGCCATAACTAATTGAAAATTATGTGTCAACCAACACAATCATCAAGCAGTTATGATAAACCTACCTAGACAGGTCCCCAAGACTGCCAACGAGCGGCTAAGATCTTCTGGGTTGAGTATCTTTCAACCAGGGGGACCGGGCCTGGTGGTCGAACCACGGCCGGGACCGTTGACAACCCTCATGTTGACAGCCTTGATCTGGTAATGAGGTTGAACACACAAAACACAAAATGAGGGAAAAACTTCCGGGTGAAGCAGAAAGAACAAAGCTCATTGAATATACCAGAGAAGAATCTAGTTATGATGATTTTTCTGGAAGAAAACTATTATAACAAGACGAAATTTTGCACAGATGGCTAATCGTGTAACCGCCAAACGTTCGGCGACTCTGCCATACACGGAAGCTAGTTTTGGTTAATGAAACTTCTCCCACACTCACATGCTTCTTTTTTCTTGTTTGTTATCAAGGTATACATGTAATGAGCTCCTCACAAACGTGTTAGTCACTTCTGACAATACTCAAGGATCAAGGATCATGGCATATTACATTCCCCCAGACTGTATTCGCCAAACATGGAATTTGTCTAGAAGGTCCCCCTGGGCCCTAACTTGTGGTATTTTTGTGATTCATCATCATGATAGAAGATTTTCTCAGAAATGTGTTTTGTTTTAGGTGTCTGCGAAGAGCGGAGGAATGTGTTTATCAGATAATCGGCATAATGGGGGTTTGGTTGGAAATGTGAAATTTTCGCAGTAACCGAGGTACATAGATGAATGTTCGATTCGGAAGAAAAGCAGCGAAGGTTTTGGGTATCAAAATTTCTGTATTTCGAAAAATCCTAATTGGAGAAGTAAGAAACGCAATAAAGTGTTTACTTGCGCATAAAATGAGTCTTCGTACGTATAGTCAAAAGGAGCCTTTATTCAAGTCACCGGAACACTATGAATCCGGTTCGAAGACGCTGGCGGGGGTAAATTTACGCCAAACTTCTGGAACAGTCTTCGACGAAGAGCAGGGAGACACATGGTGATAGCCAAGGGGTCGAGGAATGGGAAGAAGGATACAGCGATGGAGGACATCCAGTTGACCCAGCTGAAACGACTGACAGTCATATGAATTGTCTGCGAGAAGTACACAACGACGGCATTACCTCAAAAAGTCAATCCTCATCGCTGATCCAAACATGACCAGTGTACACGGTGTAAAACTGACACATATCGGAATAGCCGTTTGAATCGCCAGCGCCCAAAACAATCTCCTTTGCATTAGAAGGGTTTTGTTGCTCATAAAAGACACCCCTCTGCTTAAATATGACATTATCTGAAAAATGAACAGATCGAAACTTCATGACTACTACTGTAACATTTTTGATTACTTTGTATCCGAGAACGAAGTATAGAATCAGAGAGTAGGAGGCGAGTACGGTAACAAAGAGGGTTCCAAACCATGAGCGACGTATAACTTCTGGAGGGACTTCCTAGAAAAACGATACGTTCGATAATGCTTTTTGTGCTCCGTTACTACCCCAAACGCCACAATTTTGTAGTTCAACTTCTCCAGATTCCCGTAGACTTTCTCGAAAGACTCTCGAACATAAGCGCTCGCCGATGGGTTCGCCAACATTGAGTAATCCGCCACCATCGCCCAAACCAGCCAATGCAGAAACACCCAAAGAATCGAACAAATCAGACCCCACGGGTTGAAGTACTCATTGACCAGATTTGTGTAGCGAAGAGTCGCGAATCGATAAACAAAGTGAGAGTTGAGAATTCCATAGGTTCCAGAGATGAATGCACATCGAGCAGCAACGAGGAATTCGCCGAGACGGGAACGCTGAAAGAAGTGGGATTGAGATCAGGGCGCTGTAAGTGGCTTACTTCTGAAAATGGGCCGTCGACAGTGAAGAAGACAGTGGCGTAGCGGTAGGCGTGGACGCACTGAAACATGCCAAAAGTTTTCATGGGTTCCCGTGTACATCTCAGGAATAATAGAACTGCGGTTGAGTTGTCCTCGAGGAGTACAAGAACTCATACCCCACTCACCACTGGCACCAATGTATCCGCTAGAGAAGCGGTCACATTGAATATCGCAAAAAAGTATAGAAGGTATTTATAACTCCCGAATTGGAACGACTTTTCTGTATGAATAAGATAGACGAAGACTGGATTCGCGACGAAGGAAAGCATGCAAAACATTTTGGGTATCAGGTAATGAGCCCAATTCACGAGCATTTTCAGACCTGAAAATATGATGTTTTTGGATTTTTGAAGATGATCTATGAAAATGGAAAAAGGCGTTAACCTATTTTATACCATTTCTCTGATCTTGTGTTCTGATCGTTTAGTTCTGGTCAGAACATTTTTGATCTACCACTAATCTCGTTGTTTTTGAAAATCTAGACATGGGTCGCTTGGGATAGTAACAATTCGTTGGAAATCATAACTTCATAACTTGAAAACTCAAAACAGAATTTTCGAAGGAACATGCGTTCTCGAAAGAAAAGCAAGATCTGGATCAACAATGAATAGGAATGAAATGAGTCTGGAAATTGTGATGAGCAATATGGGCTGAGGAATCTCAATTTCAGTTAAAGGTGATGCTCACTTGATCAGATGGGATCCTTTTGATCTACCCAACCAAACATCAACTTTGAGTGTTCAGACAGACAGGTCCCCAAAGACTTGAGTTCCCGCATTTTATTGTTCATAGAATAAAAATGTTCCGAGTGGATCACAACACAAAACTTTCATACACAAAGCATAGAATTAGATCCTCGAACTACTATGCACTCGATTCGTCAAACTCGGGGGTGAGCTGATTCTGACGTTGCAGAAAATCCGATGTCGTAAAGCCGGTAGACACATTGCAATGGCCAAGGGGTCCAGAAACGGGAAGAAAGATACAGCGACAGAGGACATCCAGTTGACCCAGCTGGAAAACTTTGAAAAGCAGGTTAGAGCGCGTTTGTAATCCCCATTATTCAGAGCAAAGCGGCTGATAGAACCGACTAAGGTCAGACCAACTACAGATCATTTCTGGCCCGGTGAACAAGGTCCGACCTCGAGGCTCACCTAAAAAAATCAATCCGAAACGCCGATCCATACAACACGAATACACACGGCGCGAAGCTGACACATATCGGGATCGCCGTTTGGATAGCCAACGCCCAAAACAATCTCCTCTGCATTTGAAGGGTTCTATCACTCATATAAGCCAGACCTTGATTCAGACTGGACATTATCTGAAAATCGGTTTCTTTTAGAGATCATTTGGAAGAGAAATCAGCGTACCTTATAACCAAGCACAAAGTACAAAGTAAGGGAGTAGGAAGCTAAAACGGTCACGAAGAGGGTGCCGAACCAGGAGCGATAGATGACTGTGGAGGAGACTTCCTGGAAGCTTGCAGTTCTTGACTCACTACTTCAAACACGCTCTACCGAGAATATCACAGTCTTCATATTCAGATTCTCCATGCTGCCGTAAACCTTCTCAAAAGATTCTCTCACATAACTCCTTGATTCTGGATCCGCTACCATTGCGAAATCCGCGACTATCACCCAACCAGTCCAATGAACAATGACTAATAATACTGAGCAAATGAGGCCCCATGGATTGAAGTACTCGGTGACAAAATGATTGAATCGAAGACACAAAAATCGATAGATGAAGTGAGAGTTGAGAATTCCGTAGGTTCCAGCGATGAACGCGCAACGACCGCTTAGGAGAAATTCGCCAAGGCGGGATCTCTGAAAACCAGCGAGTTGAGATTAGGTTACTGTAGATAACTTACATCAGAAAATGGGCCGTCGACAGTGAAGAAAACAGTAGCGTAGCGGTGAGCGTGAACGCACTGAAAACAAATTGGATTTTTTGAGGGCACTTTTGTACTCCTCGTGGACAAGTCCACTGTGGTCAGAGTGTGAGTTGTCCACGAGGAGTACTCAGAAAAACATTGGGATTAGGAATAATACCATCAGTAGATGCTGTGAAAACATTCTAGACTGTAGGTCAGGCCGGTGCTTGTGTACTCGGACAATGCAGCACGAGTTGTCCACGAGGAGTACACAACGCTGCTCAAAATTATATCGCGTTATAGCTCGGTTCAGAGTGATTTTGGTGTTTTTCAACAAGAGACAAAAATTATCAACGCAACATTTTGAGTTAGAAAAGTTTAACTAAACTTAGAAAAGTTCGAAACAAAATTTTCGAAACTTTTTTTTTGGAATTTTTTTTGAATTTTTTTTTGAGTTTTTTCGCGACCTTCGCCACTTTTTTCAAAATAATTTAACTGTAGTTGAAATTGTTTACTAGGAATAGACAACAACTTTTCATATTTTGTACTACTTCACCCACCACTGGAACCAACGTATCCGCTAATGAAGCTGTCATGTTGAAAATGGCGAAAAAATAGAGGAGATATTTATAACTTCCGAATTGAAATGATCTCTCGGTATGAATGAGGTAGACGAATGCTGGATTCGATATGAAGGAAAATATGGCGAATGTTTTGGGAACGAGAAAGTGCGCCCAGTTGATGAACATTGAGGTTTAAAGGAGTCTGAAAAAAAGAAAGCTTTGGAAAGTCACGATTTCAAAACAGATGGAAACCAAAATAGTTCTTAGCTCATCTCATGACAAACTTGGGAAAGGAAAACTTGGCCAACAACATGCTGGAAAAATGACGCTTTGTGTAAGCCTAATCCATTGCCTAATACCTTGGTCTAAGTTTTGTCTTTAAGTACGTTACCCTCTTTCGTCACATGGGTACATCTTTTCCGAGGAAATGAATAAGAAATCTGAGTGTACTCTGTTATAAGAGTTCTCGAAAATTCTAGGACCTTTCTGGGTGCATGTGTCTACTCAATCAAGATCGGTGAGGCATGGAGTTTTGCGTGGGAACTTTTAGAAGCATATGATCATTTTCGTTTCGAGAACTTCCGTGTCTGCTTTGAAATTGAAAAAAATAAGCGAGTTACAATTGATAATTGAGTTTTCATTTGTTGATGCAAAAACATTTAAAAAAATTGCTAGTTCCCATGTTTCGATCCACTGTAAATATGGCTCAACGAGCTGTGCTGATGTGCTTCGATTCTGGATTTCCAGAAGAGCCTTCGACGAAGAGCAGGTAGACACATGGTGATAGCCAAGGGGTCCAGAAATGGGAAGAATGTGACAGCGATGGCGGACATCCAGCTGGTCCAGCTGGAAGGTCGCATATTTTTTCTCTTTGTCCATGAGGACTACAGGAAAACTTTTTTTGCTCTTTTTTTAATTTCAAATGTTTTGTGGTGAGATGTCATTGGGGTTGTGGATACCAGAGCTTTTGGCAGTGTTGGCTGTGCTTAAAAAGAGTGGCAGGGTTTCAGGTCAACCACAACCAGATAGTGATTTTTATACAAAATTTTCGAAGTGCTACTTGAACCTACAGGAAATCGTCTCTCGAACTGTATAAGTTTCAAATAAAACGAGCCACTGAGCGATGAGTTATGAGCCCGAAAACGAAAAGCTTACCCAGAAAAATTGAACCCAAATGCGGATCCATAGAAAACCAAAACCGTTGGCATGAAACTAACACATATTGGAATCGCTGTTTGGATAGTGAGTGCCCAAAACATTCTCCTCTGCATTTGAAGTGTCCTCTCACTCATATAAGCCAGTCCTTGGTTCAAGGTGGACATTATCTGAAATTATTTGGGACCAATGTGGTAACTGAAGCTCTGTTTACCTTATAACCAAGAACAAAGTACAACGTCACGGAGTAGGAAGATAGTAGTGTGACGAAAAGAGTGCCCAACCATGAGCGATAAATGATTTCCGAGGAGACGTCCTGAAAATGTTGTGAGTGTGCTCCATTGAGAATGAAACTTACGGAATAGACTGCGATTTTCATGCTCAAGTTTTCGAGACTCCCATAGATTGGTTCAAACGCTTCCTTGATATAACTTATTGACTCGGGGTCCGGTAGCATTAGCGCATCTGTGATGAATGCCCAAGATGCCCAATGGAGAGCTACCCATAGAACTGAACATATTAAGCCATATGGGATGAAGTAGTCAGTGATCCACCGATCATTTTTGATGGACAAGTATCGATAGACAAAGTGAGAATTCAACACACCGTAGGTTCCCCCGATGAGGGCACAGCGGCCAGCAACGAGGAATTCGCCAATTCGAGTTTTCTAAGAAAACGGAAAGTTTAAATTCAAGGTGCGAAAACTGAAACTCACATTGGCAAATGGGCCATCAAGAATGAAGAATACATCAGAATAGCGATAAGAGTGGACGTACTGAAATTTTGAATTTCTTTGGTATTTTCGTTAGGTCTTACTGTAGGTATAATTGTATCCACTAATGATACAATCAAATTGTAAATGGCAAAAAAGTAGAGGAGATATTTATAACTTCCGAACTGGAAGGATCTCTCGGTATGGATGAGATAGACAAAAATTGGATTTGCGATGAGCGTAAGGATCAGGGATACTTTGGGAATGATGAAGTGCGCCCAGTTGATGAACATGATTTTCTGGAAAGTTTTGATGAATGAATCTTGAGTTTGATGTCAGCATGACAATGTTCGAGATATTCAGTTTGCGAAGTATTAGGCTATTAGTTCTGGGTGGGCTCAAGATGTTGCTTAAGACGTGAATGGTATCTTTTGGTATTCGAAGTTTTGGATTCAAACCAGGCTATGATAGGTCGAGTTTGGCAGCTTAGAAACCCAAATTTTGAGAAACCTTGACTATAAAAAATCCAGGCCGATAAGTATCCAACCATGGGAAAAGTCCATTTGATCTCCTACATGCCTAGTCTAGAAAAGAATGAACTACTTTTTTTTGTTTTTCGAACTTTCATGTTTTAGACATGAAAGATCCTTTGGGTCTAACGACCAAAACAAGAAACCATGTGTGACCTGAATCGGAAAATTTCTTGGAATTTTATGAAATCTTTTCTTGAGAGGTACGGCATGTCATGACTGACTGACTGTCATGGATAATGAGACATAGGAAAATGACGGAGTAAAATTGAAATCGGGCTGTGGTCAAAGTTTCGAGTCAAGCCCTTGTAATCCTGATCTGATCGTGGGAGTCTTCCTGGTTGGTTGTGTGAGGTGTAGGGTACGAGAAAACTGGTTGATCAGTTTAGAACCGAATTCATGAGAATCAAATGATATGTACAAGTGCTAACAACAGATACATATGTATGTCAGTTAGTTCCCAAGTCTGGATCCACTGTATATCCGACTCAACGAGCTGTGCTGATGCGCTTCAACTCTGAACTTCCAGAATATTCTCTGACGGAGAGCAGGTAGACACATTGCGATAGCCAAGGGGTCCAGGAATGGGAAGAATGAAACAGCGATGGCGGACATCCAACTGGTCCAGCTGGAAGGTTAGATTTTATAATCAGGAGGAAATTTCCTTTCGATTCATATATTTCTTTGTGAGAATATGTCTAGCAGATGACACTAGACAATAACTGTGAAGCCTTGAATCAAGCTCACTTGAAAAAATTGAACCGAAACGCTGATCCGTACAAGCACAACACCATAGGCATGAAGCTGACACATATTGGTATTGCTGTTTGGATAGCCAGCGCCCAAAACAGCCTTCGTTGCATTTGAAGTGTCCTATCACTCATATGAGTCAGTCCTTGGTTTAGACTAGACATTATCTGAAAATATCGAGGTTTGAAGAGTTTGAAAAGCTAAGAGCACTAGCATTACCTTGTAGCCCAGGACAAAATACAAAGTGATAGAGTATCCTGATAGAAAAGTGAGATAAAGGGTGCCCATCCATGAGCGATGGGAGATGTCTGAGGAGACTTCCTGAAATTTTGCAAATTTGCTCTACTGATAACGAGGGAAATCTAACCGAATAAACAGCGATTTTCATACTCAAGTTTTCCAAGCTACCATAAATTTCTTCGAAAGCGTTCTTCACATAGCCCCTTGACTCGGGGTCCGGTAACATTGTCAAGTCTGCTATGATTGCCCAAGAGGTCCAATGTACAATTACTAATAGAACCGAACAAATTAGACCATATGGGTTGAAGTACTCGGTGACGAAATGATGATTTCTAATAGATAAGTATCGGTAGACAAAGTGAGAGTTCAGAATTCCATAGGTTCCTCCGATGAGGGCGCAGCGACCAGCAACGAGGAATTCGCCGATTCGAGATCTCTTCAAATAATGGAATTTTAAACATGTCGCGAAGAATACTGAACGCTTACAATGAAAAATGGGCCGTCCACAATGAAGAAGACCACTGCATAACGGGAAGAGAAAACGCACTGTAAAAAATGTTATTGAAGCCTAGTGTACTTCTCTTGGATCAAATGAGGATCAGCTCTTAAGAGAGCAGGTGCACATTATGATCCAAGAGAAGTCTCGAAGCCTTAAATTTCCAATCGACTCACCACGGGTATAATTGTATCGCCTAATGATGCGATAACATTGTAGATTGCAAAAAAATAGAGGAGGTATTTATAACTTCCGAACTGGAAAGACCTCTCGGTGTGGATGAGGTAGACGAATACTGGGTTTGCGATGAGGGAAAGGATCATGGAGATTTTCGGAATGATGTAGTGGGCCCAGTTGGTGAACATTGTTTTCTGGAGAAAGTTAAGAAATTTTGCGGGTTTTACAGATAGTGTGAGAAACGATGAAAAGTTGAACAAAAACTTTGAAAGAATAACTTGATTTTCTAAAATCTGGCCAGATGCGGAATTAGATATGCAGGGTTTAGATATTCCCAATGGGCATCGAAAAGTGTTCCAAGATCTAGGAACAACAGAAATTCAAATCCAAAAGTAAGAAAACCAACTCTAGCCTCAAAAATTAAGGTCTTACTCTTTGATACATCAACCTTATCTTTCACTCTTTTTCTCTTCTCTAGTAATCTCTTTTTGATCTCATTGCTCAGCCAAATACATGCACCTAGCCCTATTCATCTTCTTCAGTCTTAGGATAAAACTCTTGTTGAACTTTATCTCTTAAACATTAAAGTTACCTTAAGACTTTAAGGCCGATATATCCGGTGAGATTTTTAAAAACCAGAACAAGTATTATACAAAAAAAAGGTACATGTGCTTTGACCCAGAGTTTCTGAGAACTTCCAAAAAAAAAAGAGAAGCAAAGTCCTGTGAGGTATGATGTAGTCTCAAGACTGGCCATCTGTGACTGATGATACATAGATAACGATGACGTATTATAGTTTTCAGGGGATGCTCATTAGTTTTTCTCAAAATTTCGTTGGAGAAAATTTTTTCAACAAAATGTAATTTTTCATGTATTTTCATGTTCGGCATGTAAAGTTGTTCACATTGTGCTTCGATCGTGAGAGTTTTTCTTCTTCGAAGATTGTGAGACATTGCGAGTTGCTCAGAATGGACTTAGCAACTCGACACCAACCAAAATTGAACTCCGCCTTTTTTGATCCAAAAAACTACAATTGTGAAGCTATGGGGGTAAAATGGTCTAGCTGCATTGCAAGGTCAACAGTAACTTTATTGCAAAAAACAAAACCAATGTAAATCCTTCAATTTGAAAAACTGGGAGCCCTGGAATTCACTACTGCTGTTGCCACTGTTATACTCTGTCTTCGATCCTCATGTTTCCCAGTTAGCACATCTCTCACGAAATCTCTATAAGGTTTATAGATGAACAGAGTGCAGCATGTGCTCAGCAGACCATGATTAGCCATGATGAGCATCGCGTGGTTGTTATAGGCTGAAAAAAAGGATGGTGGATATCGGGACAAAAAGGGATACCTTGATTGTAGTAGTTGATTTTGTCGGCATACATGGAATAGGTGACCGGGAAGGCGATGGCTATCCAAGGGATTGAGATCTGCAAACTTGGATGATCAAAGAGATTTGGGATGTCTTCCGAATATTTTAGAATCCTTCAGTTGTCTTCAGAGGCCATCAAAATCTTTCAGAATTCTTTCAAATTTTCTAGAATCTTTAGAAATTGCTTAGGATCCTTCAGAAGACTCCAGAAGCCTTCAGAATTATCCAGATTGTATACACAACTTTCCAGTCTCCTCCACACCCACCTGGATCGACACATAGCCCAAAAATTTCTTCTGCAAATTCTTGGTGGCCTCCGAGATTCTTGCGTTTTTCACCACTGTTAGATGGTATATGGTGTGGAATAAGAAAAATAACGCTTGAACAGTGACGACCATGAAGCCGATTGTTATTGACCAGAATGGGATGATCTCTCCTCCTTTGAGAAGGACGTAGGTTTTGTCATCGAAAAATTCGATAGTTGGACAAGGGATGCGCTGGAAAAAAGGGGACTGAATGATTGGCTATTCAGACAAGTAGAGACAACCGCGTAGGGGACATCTTGACACAAGTACACCAAATGGACTTTAAGAAATGGTACACAAACATACATAACATAGACTCCTACAGCCAGAACGACTTCTATTGGACATCTGGAGGACCAACCCACATCACATGGATAGAGAAATACAACCAAGCATCTGGACACCTCGACACACAAAATGAAGCAGATCGACCTACCTCCAAGACAACTTTTCTCATCTCGACTTGATCTGTATCATAAACATAAAAGGGGAGCATTACTGTAAACGTGAAGAGATAGTTCAAGCCACAGTAAACCAGCCGCGTGTTTCGATTTTTGATCTTAAACTTGATATTGGTGATTTGACTTTGCCGGTTTTCATACAACATGACTAGATTCACACCCATCACTGAAATCTCCAAGTTTAATTCTGTTGTTAAAATGATCAGTCTTACTGGTCACCGACACTTGTCCCCAATACGACTGCCACTTTACACCAACCCCTAGGGCACCGAGAAGCCCAAGGGGTACACCAGAGGCACTGGGGAAGAATATGTAGGGAGCCGAGTAGACGGTGAACATTAGATCGAGATTCGTGCTCCAGACATGAGCAATGAGAAGGGGCATTTTCATGGAACGCATTCGTTTTGGCGTAACTTTGAGAATGGCGTAGAAAGTGAACAGGGATATAGGGATGGTGAGGAAAGCGGTGATGTGATAGGCGTTTCGGAGATAGTCGGCCGAGTCGAAATAGGTGTAGTTTTTGCGGCAGGAGGAGGTGGACTCGTTGAAGTCAGGCCAGCCCATGGGTGGCTGAAAATCGGAAGTTTGAGGTGGAAGTGGGAAAATGGAAGAGGAATGATGCTAGTTCTGTTTACATACGTCTCAGATTTTGGAAATTCAGTTTACAAAATGATATTAGACAAAACAAAAACAGAGATCCAGGTTTTTATGGCATGTATCACGACACAAAAAAGAACCCAAGATTGAGATGAAGCCTCTCTGTTGAAGCGAGCACTACATTCCAAACTGATTGGGTGAAAGCGCAGTCAACCTCACTCATACTATAATACTAGACCGCGGTCTCTAATGTATCAAATGTTTCCGCGAAACAAGAAACCCACTATTAGCTTATTTGATTTGTGTGCCCCCAAAACGGAGGGATACTTATTCTGCAGTTTCCAAGAAAAAAAGAAACGAGACCTCACTTTTTTTGATCTTTCATTCTGAGACACATTATATGGAGCTGATTAGTTTTTGCTGAATTGGCTGAAAGCTTGGCTCTCTTAGAGATCACATCGTACTCGAAGCTCATTTTTTGATCTACCAGTGCTGAAAATTCGCTTCGACGGTTGAGATGGAGAGCGTCATCGACCTAATGAACATCTGGACATCTGGACACACAGACCGACCACCTTTTTCTCGCGAATGGTTCATAATCAGGTTTACCATAGTCGTCAATCATTGTTTCATTTCTGTGAACGCGAAGTCTTAGATCTTTGAGCCCTCCACTTCTGATACAATTATGAACCCTGCGATTTTGACGGAAAATCAAAAGCCCAAAAATTGTGCACTTGTTCCATGAAGCAGTATAAAAATGCGTACAGAAAGAACAAATCGATGAAATAATTTATTGAGAAACACTGCCAACAGCTACCGAAACTCTCTTATGAATCGTAGATGCCCACATATTCTTCGGATCGTACTCCTTGTTTCCCATGAAGATATTCTTCACAAATTCTCGATATGGTTTGATGATGAAGAGTGTGCATATAGTGCTCATCAGACCATGACTAGCCATGAGCAGCATTGAGATGTTGTTGAATGCTGGAATGGACATCTGGACGTTTAGAGGTGTGAACAGGCGAAAGATCGAACCTTGGTTATACACATTGTTTTGGTCAGCGTACAAAGAGTAGAGGATGGGACAGACTAGAGAGGTGTAGGGGATGGTAACCTGAAAATTCTCAATAGAGCGAACTTGATACTTAGAACTGACCTGCATCGCAACATAGCTCAAAAACTTCTTCTGCAACGCTTTGGTAGACTCGGAGACGGTCGCATTCTTGACATAGTTCAGATGGTATACTGTAGTTGTTGAGAAGAAAATAGTTTGGACAGAGATCATTAATAACCCAGAAGATATGGCCAGGAATGGTAGAAGTTCTCCTCCTTTGAGCAAGACGAAGGTGTTTTTATCGTAGAAGTCGATCGTCGGACAGGGGATTCTCTGGAAAATTGTGTTCTCGAAATCCATGAGAAGCATCTCTCAAGATCTCAAGAAATCTACTCACCTTCAACACAAACTTTCTCAACTCTAACTGATCGGACTCCTCGAAATAAAACGCGAGCATCAAGAAGAATGCCAAGAAGTAGTTGACTCCAAAATAAGCTAATCGAGTTTTATGTCTTGAAATTTTCCACTTGATCCACGAAATTTGACTGTGTCTATTCTCCAGAAGCATGACAAAGTTGACACCAATCACTGGAAGATTTCATGTTGTTGGTTGTCCAGGGATGGGAATAGAAACCAAAAAAAAAACTCACTGATGATAGACACTTGACACAAATAAGCGCACGCCTTTGGGTCCACTCCGAGAAACCCCAGAAGCCCTCTGAGTGTCCCCGACGCCGACGGAAAGAACATAACTGGAGTAAGATTCACGGTCAGCAACAAGTCCAGATTCGTGCCCCAAGCATGAGCAATCAACAGTGGCACCTTCATATTCTTCATTTTCCTCGGCGTCACTCGGATTATGGTCAGAAATGTGAATATGGATAAAGGGATGGTAATAAGGGCGGTAGCGTGATAAGCGGTGATCATGAAATCGGATGAGTCGAGGTAGGTATGATTCTGACGGCATGAAGACTCGACGTAGTCTGGCCAGTAGACGTCGGGGGGCATTTATGGGATGGTAGAAACTAGAAAATGTTCGTTTTGTTGGAGCTACATGCATGTTGTCTATTAAAAAACGCTGACTGAAAAATTAGGGATCAAAGTCTTTCTTGATCAGAATTCAAGCACGAAGAGAGACACAGAGAGCTACACTTTCAAGGACCACAGATTAACTTTCACTACGTTTCTTGGAACCCGGGAAAAGTTGCGAAAATGATAAAGAGCTCTGCTATTATAGAATCAAAGAATCACAGAGCATTTTTTGCAGTCTTAAAGCAATGCGTTCGAAACTGAGGAGTTCCAGCCATTCGGAGATGAAAATAGGAATCAGGAAAAGCTCGATTTCCTAGATGATTGACGTTGGAAAAATAAACTCGATTATGACTTGTGTTATGTTTTCTGTTTGTTTTTTTTCTGGGTTGGGTTCTTTGTAGCATATATTATGAGCATTGATAAAATTTGGAAGCAAGAAAAAGTACATTAAAAAAAACGGGAAATCCTCAAATTGTGGCTCGGTGAGCCATAAAACTAGAAAATGGCATTGAAAATTGTGTTTCCAGGAGGGTCTATTTCTGCTTGATAGGGGCTCAAAAATCTATGTTCCAGCTCACTGGATCGGTTAATTATTTTTATATAGGTTTGACCATAGCACAAGGTTTCCGATGATGTCAAGCTTTCTAAATTTGCTTAACTGTTAGTCTAAGTATTGAGGTTGTTTAGTATAGTCCTGGCATTAAGTCTGGAAGAAGACAAGTTGGGTACCTCCACCAAGACCTACTCCGGTGTTGCTGACAACTTTAGGTTGGAAATTTGTCGGGTTTAGGCCGCTGTTTAGCCTGACAACAAGACCGCTAGTATTGGTTTGACCAAGCTAAGGTCCGACCAGCAGGCATCACTAGAGTTGCTGTCAACTTCCCATCTAAACTTGACGAATATCCGAAAAAAAAAAGCCGAACCTCCCTCAACTTCCGACATGAAGCTGAACAAGGTCCGGTCTCAAGTTGCCAGAAAAGCTCGAATCGCGATTTTGTCGCTCATTTTCCGACCTAAGCTGAGCAAAGTCCGACCTGAAGCCGAACCCTTCAACTTCTGTTCTGAAGCTGACCAAGATGTACGCGATGCGCAAATGGTTCATAATCAGGTTTATCAAAGTGTTCAATTATTGTTTCAATACTATGAAAAGATCTTGGAGCCCTCCACTTCTGATACAATTATGGACCCTGCAATTTTGACGAGTAATCAAAAGTTCAAAAAATGATCATTAGTTTCATGAAGCAGTATGGAAAAATTTTCTACGCATAGAAAGAACAAAACGATGAAATGGTTTCTTGAGAAATTCGACTAATTAACAGTGGTTTCAATCATTGTCGAGGCCGATGCCACTTGTGTCGCCCACATCGCATTCGGATCGTATTCTCTGTTTCCTTTTATGATGTTTATAATGAATTCTCTGTATGGCTTGATGATGAAAAGTGTGCATATCGTGCTCATCAGACCATGACTAGCCATGAGCAGCATTGAGATGTTGTTGAAAGCTGGAACGAACATCTGGACGTTTGAAGATGTGAACAGGCGAAAGATCGAACCTTGATTATACACATTGTTTTGGTCAGCGTACAAAGAGTAGAGGATGGGACAGACTAGAGAGGTGTAGGGGATGGTGATCTAAACATTCTCAATAGAGCGAACTTGATACTGAGAACTGACCTGCATCGCAACATAGCTCAAAAACTTCTTCTGCAACGCTTTGGTAGAATCTGAGACGCTCGCATTCTTGACATAGTTTAGATGGTATACTGTAGTTATTGAGAAGTAAAGGGTCTGGATAACGATCATTAATAGACCGCAAGATATGGCCAGGAACGGTAGAAGCTCTCCTCCTTTGAGTAAGACAATCGTGCGCTTGTCGTAAAAGTCGATCGTTGGACATGGGATTCTCTGAAGAATTGGATTCTTGAAATCCACCAGAAATCTATTTCAAAATATCAAGAAATCTACTCACCTTCAATACAAACTTTCTCAACTCTAGCTGATCGGTATCTTCAAAATAAAACGCGAGCATCATGAAAATTGCCAAAAAGTAGTTGACTCCAACATAGGCTAATCGCGTTTTACGTTTCGAAATTTTCCACTTGATCCACGAAATTTGACTGTGTCGATTCTCCAGAAGCATGACAAAGTTGACACCAGTCACTGAAAGATTTGATGTGGTTGGTTACACAGGAATGGGAATAGAAACAATTAAGAAACTCACTGATGATAGACACTTGGCACAAATAAGCGCACGCCTTCGGGCCCACTCCGAAAAACCCCAGAAGCCCTCTGGTTGTCCCCGACGCCGTTGGATAGTAGATAATGGGAGTAAGGTTCACGGTCAGCACCAAGTCAAGATTCGTGCCCCAAGCATGAGCAATCAACAGTGACACCTTCATAGCCTGCATTTTCCTTGGCGTCACTCGGATGATGGTCAGAAATGTGAATATGGATAAGGGGATGGTGAAGAGAGCGGCTGCGTGATAAGCGGTGATCATGAAATCGGAGGAGTCGAGGTAGGTATGATTCTGACGGCATGAGGATTCGACGTAGTCAAGCCAGTAGACGTCCGGGCGCATTAGAACCTAGGAAATGTTCGTTTTGTTGGAGCTGCATAAAAAACTATGACAGAAGGCAATACGTTCAGTAAAAAAGTTGCAAACACATGGATAATCTAATTCGGATGAAAATAGGGCTTAAAGTCTTACTTGATGAGAATTCAAGCACGGAAAGAGACACAGAGAGGAACACTTTTAAGGACCATTCGTTGAGCCACCTAAAGCTGACGAAAGTCCGATCTAAAGCACGGCCTCAAGCCGAACCCCCTTCAACTTCTGTTCTAAAGCTGGCCAAGACCCGTCCCAAAGCCGAACCCTCCTCAACGTTCTACCAAAATGTGCAGCCCGACACCCGAGTAAACCGAGACCTAGAACAAGACCGCTTACAACTACATTGACTACTGGTAAACATTGCGAACTGTTTATTGTTCAAAAGTTTTACAAAAAAAAGCGACTCAGCTCTTGTACTTTTTGGTACTCTACTCCTGTCAATGTCATCTTTTGTTATGACTCAGCGTACGCGATGCGCAAACAAAACTAACAAAGATTATTGGTCGCACAGACATCACTTCCGAATTGATACTTCTTTGTTGACAAGGTTCAGAGTATAAAAAGAGTGGCCCCGGTGGCTTTTGAAAATCATCATCGACCTCTTCAAAGAAATGAACTCCCTTGTTGTCATCTTCGCTATTCTCTCTGTTGCCTTCGCCGGACAGTATGGATGGCCAACCTTCTTGAGAGATCAGCCAAGAAATGTGCAGCAGTCTTACTTCCAAATCTCGAAGAATTCTAATCTGACTCAACAACAAAAGAACCAGCAGTTGCAGCAGTGGGCTCAAACGAACAATCTTTCGGTAGGTGGAGGGTTAGCAGCTCTATGGGTGGTTCAGTTAGCTTTTGTTGAGCTTCAGATGGACATGTGTAGGGACAAAGATCTCAGCCAAGCCTTAGCTTGGGCTTTTCTAGGTCTCAGTCCAGGTCTTAGTATTGATCTTAAGGGTCTTTTTGTCAAAGTCAAAGGTCTTGGTTAAAACTGCTCAACACAACCCGAAATTCTTATCAATTCCATCGTTTCTTTCCAGACCCAATACCAGGACTACACTCAACAACAGCAACAAATGGAACAGCAGGCGAGCCAGAACACGACTCAAATCATCTCTCAACTCTCTTCGGTTCAATCTCAACTCGAATCCATCCTGAACAACGACTCACAAACCGGTGCTCAACAACAACAGGCTATTCAGAACTTGAGCAACCAATACCCTCAAGAAGTCCCAGTTATTTTCTTCATCAGAAAGATGGCAATGAGACAGAATAATGATTGAATGTCTTGGAAATGGAATAAACAGTAATCTGACTATACATTTTGGCTAAGTAACATTGAACGATTAAAACCTGAGCTAGCTTCGACATTAGAAAAAACAAATTTCGAAACACCGGAAACTACTATTATCTGAACCAAGTATGTTTTAGAATGCAAAATGTGAATCGGGATTATCAAAACAAGACGCTAATATCGCGGAACAGATTCGAAGAAAAAATTGTCTGAAGTAACTGGTACTCAGACACAAAAATGGAATTATGTATGAGACATAGAACGAATAACGTGCCAATTTGTGTTGCTTGATAATTGAATTTAAGGAAAACGTAGAGAAATTTTGAACTTTATACTGATCTTGGTGATCGTAGAATCTCAAAATCTCAGAAAATCAGAATCTCAGAATCTCAAGACCTTATGAAGAATGTCAGAATGTGAGAATCTCATAATCTTTGGATCTCCGAACCTCAGAATCTCAGAATCTCAGAATTTCTACGTCACAGAACTTCAGAATCTGCAAGTTTGAGAAACTCCAAATGAGAGAATCTCAAAATCCATAAGATTATCAAATATTCAAACTTCACGACAGCCAGAAAAAAAACTGAAGCTCTGACTTCCTTCTTCAGGAGACGAAATTTCTCTTCCGAGCCAAATCAAATAACAATAATTTTCAACAAACCCCAAAATTATTACGTATGTACATGTGCTCAGACGTGCACATGTCCTCCACCTGGCAGGAATCTGTTCTTTAGTCTAAACCTTTTTTTGAGTCCGAATTCTGACTTTGAAAATTAAATTGGGGTCTAGGTCTTGGTTAAAAATGCTCAGCGCAACCCGAAATCCTTATTAACTCCACCAAGCCCCTTTCCAGACCCAACACCATGACTACACTCAACATCAACAACAAATGGAGCAGCAGATGAGCAGAACACGACCCGAATCATCTCTTAACTCTCTTCGGCTCAATCTCAACTCGATTCCATCCTGAACAACGACGCCCAAACCGGTGCTCAACAACATCAGGCTATCCAGAACTTGAGCAACCTATACCCTCAAGAAGTTCCAGTTATTTTCTTCATCAGAAAGATCGCAATGAGACAGAATAATGATTGAATGTTTTAGAAATGGAATAAACAGTAATCTGACTATATTTCATTTGACTAATTAACAGTGGTTTCAATCATGGTCGAGGCCGATGCCACTTGTGTCGCCCACATCGCATTCGGATCGTATTCTCTGTTTCCTTTTATTATGTTTTTAATGAATTCTCTGTATGGTTTGATGATGAATAGTGTGCAGGAAGTGCTGAGTACTCCATGACTTGCCATGAGCAGCATTGAAACGTTGTTTAGTGCTGGAAATTTTGGAGATTTATGGATTTCAGAACTCCAAACCATACCTTGATTATAATAATCGTATCTATCAGCGAACAGTGAGTAGAGGATAGGACTGCATAGAACGATCCATGGAATGGTGACCTGCATAATCACATAGCTCAAAAACTTCTTCTGTAAAGCCTTGGTAGACTCTGACAAGTTCACATTTTTCACGTAATTCAGGTGATATACGGTACGAGAAGCAAAGAATAAGGTTTGAAAGACAATAATGAATAAGCCGCCAGAGATCGAAAGGAAAGGAAGGAGTTCTCCGCCTCGGAGAAGAATGGCGGCGTTTTTGTCGTAGAAGTCGATGGAGGGACATGGGATTCTCTGTAAACAACTTAGTTTGGGAATCTCAAAATCTCAGGCTGACCTGCAATACAAACTTCCGAATTTCAGTTTGATCGGTATCTTCCAAGTAGAACGGTAAGATGAATAAAAATGCCGCTATGTAATTGCCAAAGAAAAATATCGCTCTAGTTTTTGGCCGTCTCATTCTAGTCTTGATGGTTTCAATTTGACTGTGTCGATTTTCCAAAAGAACAACAAAATTCACACCCATCACTGAAAATCATTGAGATTTTGAGAATCAATCAGCGTGAACTTACACACTACGGAAACCTGTCCCAAGTAGGCTAACCATTTTGGCGCGACACCTATGGTCCCGAGGACTCCCATCGGTAAACCAGCAGCACTTGGGAAGAACATTAAAGGCGCACAGTAGACTGTAAGCATTAGGTCAAGATTTGTGCTCCACGCATGAGCAATCAGCATTGGAACTTTCATATTCTTCATTTTTCTTGGCGTCACTCGGATTATGGTCAGAAATGTGAATATAGATAAGGGGATGGTGAAGAGAGCGGTGAAGTGGTAGGCGGTAAGAAGGAAGTCAGATGACGCAAAGTAGGTGAAATTTTGGCGGCATGGAGATTCGATGTAATCTGGCCAGAATATTGTCATCTGAATCACAATCTCCGAATCTGCAAGTTTGAGAAACTCATAGTAAGAATCAGAGAACCTCAGAATCCATAAGATTCTCAAATATTCAAACTCGACGACTGCCAAAAACTGAAACTCTGACTTCCTTCTTCTGGAAACGGAATTTATCTTCCAAGCCAAATCAAATAACAATTATTTTCAACACACCTCAAAATTATTACGTATGTACATGTGCTTAAAAGCACCCATGTCCTCCACCTGACTGAAGTCTGTTATTTAGTCTAAACCTATTTTGAGTCCGAATTCCAAGACGTTGAAAATAAAATTTCGAATAGAATCAGAATCCTTTTGACGTCACTATCAAGAAAGGTTCTGATTAGATTTATACAAGGCAATTGGTGATAAACAGATAAAAACGCTGAAAACAAGCGAAGATTCAAAAATACATAGAAAAAGTGTTTAGTCGGGGTGCCATGGTTGTAAGGGGGCGGAGTTTAACAATAAATGCGGACTGTTGTTCTTCAGTAAACTCAGTTCAACTAGCAATACTGGTCCTCATTCCATAAATCTCTGGCTTTGTGGCTGCAGTAGTCCACATATTATTGGGATCATATTCTCGATTTCCTCGAAAAATGTTCTGAACGAACTGTCGATACGGTGTGATGACAAAGAGGGTGCAGCAAGTACTCAGCGGACCGTGGAAGGCCATGGAGAGCATGCACAGGTTGTTGAGAGCTGAAAAGAAGATTTGGACTCAAAGAAACACACTTGGATTCTCAGAAAGTCGTTATGGCTATAGTGCAAACAGGGGAGGACTCTTCGGTATGTCAATAATACCAGTGGAAAGGGGAGGTTTTGAAACGTATTCTTCAACTTTCAAGCCTCTGGTCGACCTTCAGAAGTCGAGTTATGAGCTTCACAAATGGACCACCGAAGCTCATGAGCGTGGGAAAAAGCAGACTTCAGAAACTCATAACTTGGCACTGTGAGGTCGACCGCAGATTTTGAAAGTGGAGAATATATATAAAAACCTCATCTTTCCAATGGACTAAGTTTCATCCTCCAATTCGCCATAATTCCTTGTTAGCTCTCCGTACACTGTGTATTCTCACCTTGACTATAATAGTTCTTATTACCAGCGTAGAGCGAGTAGACAATAGGGCCGGCTAAGACCGTCCAGGGTATGGTGACCTAAAAACTTTCAAGATGTACTCTCGAATTCAAACTTGCTCCCTAGTACTCACCTGTAAAACTACATATCTCAAAAATCTCCTCTGCAACGCTCTGGTACTCTCCGTGACATTCGCACATTTCCCATAATTCAACTTGTAAACTGTATGAGATGTGAAGAACACAGTTTGGACCAGAATAATACCCAACCCTCCGACGGTAGCCAAAAACGGCATTAACTCTCCACCTTTGAGCAGTACAATTGCGTTTTTTTCATAAAAGTCAATAGTCGGACAGGGGATACGCTGAAGGACGGATTTGCGCATTTCCAGTTGGTCAGCGTTCTCGAGATAATACGGGAGGCATATGACGAATGAAATCAGGTAGTTGATAGCGAAATAGATGATTCGAGTCCTGAGTTTGGAAATTTTCAACGTGATCCCTGATATTTGACTGTGGCGATTTTCGAGCAGCATCACGAAGCTGACAGCCATCACTGAAACGCGTAATAAGTAGATCAAAATTTGGAACACTTTGTGATCTACCATAAGGCGCGCGAAATTTTTCATCCAAAAACTCACTCATAATCGACACTTGTCCCATGTACGCCAACCATATCGGCGGCACCTCTAACATCGTCAAAATGCCCATGAAGGAGCCAGCGGCAGACGGGGAAAACGTCATTGGCGCCGCCGTGACAGTAAAGAAGACGTCTAGATTAGTGCTCCAGACTTGAGCAATGGTCAGTGGAACTTTCATATTCTTCATTTTCTCTGGTGTCACTCGGATTATGGTGAAGATTGTGAATATGGATAGAGGGATGGAGATGAGAGCCAACGTGTGATAGGCGGTGAGCAGAAAGTTGGATGAGTCGAAATAGGTGTGATTTCGGCGGCAAGAAGATTCGATGTAATCTGGCCAAAATACAGTCATGATCGCTACAAGAGTACTCAAAAAATCCGATTCAATATGCGAGCTAATGGCAAGTGGCCAGGCACAAATGAAACCAGACGTACAAGGTTTTCGGACATAATGTATTCATTATAAGTAAAGGTAGACAGCACGGAGTTTTGATCCACTAAGTTTCTCAGAGAATGAACGTGGTTTGTGCTTCCTGCTTGGACGTTTGGAAATTGATGTTTGGAAGAATGTAAGATCAAAAACTTCTTTATGTTACAAGCTCCGCCCCTTGGTGCCCTGGCACGTCGATTGCGGCAGATACTGTGTGTTGTGTTAATTCATCATTCCGGAAGTCTCCGGCCTCATCACGGTCATTTTAAGATGGTGGGAAAAGACAGAAAGTACAGCAAAAAAAATGTGTTTATTTCACTTCCGACACACTTCCAAGTCTCACAGAAACTTGCGGAGCATTAGATGTGCCGCCAGCAAACATGTTAACAGTATTGAACTCGCTGTTTCCTTGGATCAGATTCTTGACGAAATCTCGATACGGCTTCATGATGAATAGTGTGCAGGAATTGCTGAGCACTCCGTGGATGGCCATGGATAGCATGGAGAAGTTGTTGAAGGCTGAAGAATGAGATTCGAGGTTTGACAATGAGATGAGAGTCGTCACCTTGATTATAGTAGTTGTTTCGATCAGCGTAGAGGGAAAAACAAATGGGACCGGCTAGGACGGTCCAGGGGATGGACATCTGGAATAAGTTTCTCGTTTCTCTGCGTCTCTCCTGACGTTAGGCTTTCGTAACGTTTTTGTCTGCCGAGCTATCGGAAAACTTTCAATCAACAAAATACACAAAATTTCTAGCTTATTATTTTTGCGGTTGACAGTTTTTTTCTAGCTATTCTAGTTTTTAAGTTACAAGCTTCAAAAGTTTGCTCGCTTCTCTTTTCTCTGCTCACCTGCAAAGCCACATATTTCAAAAACCGCTTCTGCAACGCCTTCGTGTTCTCGGATACGTGCGCGTTCTTCACATTATACAAATGGCATACGGTATGTGTAGAGAAGAACAATGTTTGGCCCAACACTATCGCTAGTCCTCCAGTGATGGATAAGAACGGAAGGAACTCTCCACCCTTCAAAAGGACCAGTGTGTTCTTGTCGTAGAATTCGACAACGGGGCATGGGATTCTCTGAAGAACAACAGAATTTGAATTTTGGAGGCCTTGAAGCACACCTTAAACACAAACTGCCTCAACTCCATCTGATCGTCACCATCTAGATAAAAGGGCAAAATGTATAAAAGTGCGAGGATGTAGTTGGTAGCGAAGAATGCCAGGCGAAAGTTGTTATTAGTGATTTTGAGCTTGATCATTGGAATTTGACTGTGTCGGTTTTCAAGCAACATTATGAAGTTTATAGCCATCACTAAAACCCATCAAAAATTTTGATCTACCCTGACTTTAGAAAGGCCACTCACTTACAATGGATACTTGTCCCATATAGGCTACAAATCTCGATGGGACTCCTAGAGCTGAAAATACTCCTAGAGGCAGCCCAGAAGCACTCGGGAAGAACAAAAACGGGGCGGCTAACACTGTAAAGAATAGGTCCAAATTTTTGCTCCAAGCGTGAGCAATGATCAGAGGGATTTTCATATTCTTCATTTTCCTCGGCGTCACTCGGATGATAACATAGAATGTGAAAACAGATAAGGGTAGAGTGAAAAGAGCCATGAAATGATAGGAGGTGAGCATGAAGTCGCCAGAATCGAAGTAGGTGTAGTTTTCGCGACATGAAGATTCATAGTAGTCTTTGAAGAAAATCGTCATGATGAGAAGTTAAAAATGTAGGAGAAGTTAAAGGTCACAGACAAGCGTAGTGAGCATGTTCTCTAAACGGCGGAAATCGCAGAAAAAAAATTGTTTCCGACCAAACTTTTTCTTCGAAAAAATTTCTCAGGTGTTAATCAAATTCAAATATAGCAATTTTGTGTGGTTCTTTGGTTGCGTATTCTTAGAAACAATATGTTCCGATAAAAACTTGATCTTTCGGATAGATTTTTTTATTAGGCACATTTGTAAAGAACAGGTCAAAAATCTTCAAGTTTTTCTCAATTTGAAACACTTCCAGCTCTAACTGAAACTGGTGGGTGATGTGCGGTCGTCGCCCACATCTCGCTTGCACTGAACCCATTGTTTCCTTTAACCAGATTTACGATGAATTCTCGATATGGTTTAATAATGAACAATGTGCACGAATTGCTCAGGAATCCGTGAACAGCCATGAAGATCATGGAGAAGTTGTTGAGGGCTGGGAAATAGACTTCGGTGAAGTACAAAGGAAGACGCAGTACCTTGGTTATAGTAGTCGTATCGATCCGCGTAAAGGGAGTAGAAAATGGGGCCAGCTAGGACTGTCCACGGGATGGTCATCTGGAATGGGGAGAGTGTGGAGAAGAGCCGCAGACAATCAGACACAGTCGCTTCTCTCCCAAGTTCTGATAGACGCAGACAGTTAGGCACTCTAGCTTCCCTGCGTCTGTCACAGGAGTCCCTCGACTTCAAACGGATATAATTTCCTTGCCAGCCATGCTATTCAAATGTACCCCACTAACATTGAAAAGATCCTTTCATCACAACTAGTTTTAGTGGACATCATATCCCTAGCCTTCTTCATTCTCCAGATATTATCTCGTTTCCGGCCCTCACCTGCATCGCCACATAGCTCAAGAACTTCCTCTGCAACGCTTTGGTAGCCTCCGACACTTGCGCGCCCTTCACAAAGTTCAAATGGTACACAGTATGGATAGAGAAGAATAGTGTCTGGCTCAAAACGATCACCAATCCCACTACCATGGACAGGAATGGTAGAAACTCTCCGCCTTTCAGCAAGACTACTGTATTTTTGTCGTAGAACTCGACTGTGGGACAGGGGATTCTCTGAAGCGTTTTTGTATATATACAATTTGAGTTTTGAGACTTCAAACCTTCAAAATGAATTTTCGAATCTCCAATTGTTTATCATCATCGAGATAGAATGGGAGAATGTAGAGGAATGCTAAGATATAGTTTGTGGCCAGAAATCCAATACGAACTTTTTGCGATGTAATTTTCAAATTGCTCAGTGGAATTTGACTGTGTCGGTTTTCGAGCAACATTATGAAGTTGATGGCCATAGCTGAGTTTTCGAAATTCGAACGTGTTTTTTTCGATAATAAAACTTACTAACTATAGAAACTTGACCGATATAGGCAACCCATTTGGAGGCGAATCCTAGAATTCTGAAAGCTCCCAATGGAAGCCCAGCGGCCCCTGGGAAGAACATATAAGGGGCTCCGTACACCGTAAAACAGAGGTCCAAATTGGTGCTCCAAAAATGAGCGACCATCATCGGAACTTTCATATTCTTCATCTTTTTCGGCGTGACTCTCACAATAGTGTAGAATGTGAAAATGGATAAGGGGATAGTAAAAAGGGCAGTAGTGTGATAAGCGGTCATGAGGAAGTCTCCAGAATCAAAGTAGGAATGATTCTGGCGGCACGAAGATTCCACATAATCCGGCCAGAATATGATGGTCATTTCTTGGAGAATGGAAAGTTGTGGTGTCCTCGTCAGATTTTTGATTTATAGAGCACACATGAAACGTGCAATTATGTAGGAAGAGGAAACAAGTTTGCTCTCGAAATAAGTTTTTGGCGGGGAACCCGATATTTGATCAGTCAGAAAATTTAGTTTTCTGCTCATTCTGAGAATTTGCAACATCAGAAAATGTGATTATTAAGGTTTTCTTGTGTTGACTTTTTGAACATGCCCAAGTGGCACTAAACATAATTAGACCTGAGTTGTGCACATTTGAAGTCAAGGAACCCTATGCGAGAAACGCAGAGAAGCTAGAGTGCGTAATTGTCTGCGTCTCTTGTATGCAACATTTAAACGCGGGTAACTCAAAAACAACAATACTTAGCAAGAAACTGTCAACAGGGAAAATAATTAGCTAAATATTTCCAATTTTTTGTTAATTTGGTGCGTTTCAGTAGCTCGCCAATTAGCAAAGTTATGATCGTTGGAAGTCTTGCGACCCTTGTGATTGGGGCAGATTTGTTGATTCAATTCCTTGCACCTGGCCAACACAGTTAATTTTGTTCATGCGGAACTAAGCCAAGTACCCCAAATGTTTCAAAATAGTTTCATTGGACTGACAGACACACAAAAACATTATAGCGAGTTCTCCACCGGGGGAATGATCCTCGCGTTCGTAGACCGTCTCCCGTGTCCAATATAGCTAGACGTCGCCATGGAAGTCCTCCGATCCTCATCCTCCTTCTTCCCAACTATGATTTTCTTGATCAAGTCTCGATAGGGCTGGTAGATCAAAAGAGTGCAAATTGTAGAGAAGATTCCATGAAAAGCCATGATCAGCATTGCGTTGTTGTTGTAGGCTGGAACATAGAGAGGATGCGAATTCGCTCCATTGAGACTACCTTGGTTATAGTAATTGTTCTGGTCAGCATACAGGGAGTAGATCACCGGACCGGATAGAGCAATTAGGGGAATGGAGATCTGTACCGATACGTAAGCCAAGAGTTTCTTCTGCAGCGATCTTGCTGTATCTGATGTGTTTGAATTTGGGATGAGCAATAGGTGCCAGAGGGTGTGTAGGAGGAAGAAGAAAACTTGGAAAATGAGAAGACACAACGCAGTAGTGACAGAGATAAACGGGCTCATTTCACCGCCCTTGAGAAGGATGTAAGTTTTCAAATCGTAGAACTCGATGGTAGGACATGGGATGCGCTATAAATAGGATTTAAGACTGGACACATGTGGGTCAAGGCTTCACTCACCCTTAACACATACTTCCTCAACTCGACTTGATCGGTATCCTCCAAATAGAACGGTAAGATGGCAATGAAACCCATCACATAGTTCAACGCATAATAGACTTGACGAGCTCTTCTGGACCTGATCTTGAATTTTATTGCTGGAATTTGGCTCTGACGATTCTCATAGAGCATCACAAAGCAAACGCCCATGCCTGGAAATTATGTATATGGTTTATCAAGTTTTCACATTGGAGACCAGAATCTTGGAGTGATGGCGATTGAAACCGTCACATCAAAACTGAGACCTAGAAAACTCACAAAATATGGACACCTGGGACCAATATGCTTGCCATTTCACTGGGATCCCAATCGACCCGAAGATCCCAAGGGGAACCCCGCTGGCGCTGGGGAAAAACAACATTGGAGCAGAGAACACTGTGAGCATCAAGTCCAAGTTTGTGCTGGTCACATGAGCAACTAGCAGGGCAGTCTTCATATTCTTCATTCTTGGCGGGGTGACTCGAAGGATGGCGTAGAATGTGAACAGGGATAGGGTAACGGAGATGAGCGCCGTGCAGTGGTAGGCGTTGCGGAGGTAGTCGGTGGTCCAGAAGAACGTGTAGTTCTGACGACACGTGGATTCGACGTAGTCTGGCCAGAGATTGCTCATCTTTAAATAGTAATTCATATAATGCTACATGTGAGAAAGAAACGGGGGACAAGGAGGTCGGGAAGGATCAATTGTACTGAGATCATCGTACTCCCGATTCTAACGGAAAAGGATAACAGAGTCTTAACTTCAAAAAATGTCTAGAACTTGAACCAAATATTCACTCTCAAGACTCAGTATAATCAAGTTTGTTCACCAAAAACTCCTTCTCCAACGGATACATTATTCAGTGACGAAGCACATATCTTGTTGCCTGCGTCTCTCTTCGTGCATTAACAACCGCTTGGACTATAATTATGCATCAGATTCTGAGAATGAAATTTTGATCTTAAAATTTCACGGGTGGGGGGTTTTTTTTTTGAATTGTACACTCCCACTGTTTTTGTTATGAAACTACAAACTTTATTTTTCATGCGATACAACTAGAGTCAACAAAACAGTTTGGATTACAAGTCTTTTTTTTTGCACACTCGTTATAAGACCAAAATATTATCATTTCCTGTTTTTATTTTGAAATCATTAGCAATGTTTATTATTATCAAGATTGTTTTCAAGGGACTTCTGTGGACACTGCCTCTTGCTGCGTATAAAAAGTTAGAAGTTGTAAATAAAAACGGATTGTTTTTGCTTACAATAACAGTGCGTTTCTCATCTTGCGTGCTCCTCTCTTTTTTATTCTTGTGTGTAGATTACCATAATAGATGGCAAATTACAGGCCACCTCTCCCGACCACCGCAGAGCAATGCCTCGCAAACCTGCCAATGACAAAGTTGTCACCACGACAAGTCGTCCAGCCAATCCACAGCCTGGTTTCATTGTTCATACCACGAGTCACCAAAACATATACGGAAAAAGTCGTGATGCCTGTTCCAACCAGTGCTAATTCTCAGGCGATTGAAAATCAGGATTGTAACAAATGAGACGAACATGGAAATTCTTCGATCAAAATATAAGTTTCAAAGTGGTTAAGCTTCACATTTGTCCAGCCTTCATGAAATATTTGTGTGTTTGGGTTTCATCCACTTTTTCGATTCCAATAAACGTTTGAATGTCATTAAAACAGCATTCATATAGTCTGGCCGGAGAGAGGTCATGTTTATTCAAGAGTCTGGGAAAGTCAAAATTTAAAAAGTTTGCTATATTTTGAACGCATGAACAAAGGAATAAAACTGAATAAATGACACCGGCTTTCATCATTCATCATGAAACGAATCACAATAGAAAATAGATTAAAATAACTACCAATGAAGTATAAAATCGAGTATTTCCAGCTGACTTTGTAGTCGTTTCAATACCACCAGGCAACTTTGGTGAAGTTGGTTTTGAAGAAGTACACTCAACAGGAAGAAAAGTCGTGTCAAATGGATTTTCTAAAACAAATATGGTCTCTACTTCTGAAGACTCTAAGGTCATAAGATTCACACGACATATGTAGTAAGATTTGAGGCGTTTCGAGAAGGGTTAAAGGGTTTTTTTAAATCAAATGTTTTGAGTTCCAATAATCCCAAGGTCCCAGCGATCCGTAGGTCCTCAAGATCCCAAGATCCTCATGAAGCCAAGAGTTGCGAGATGCCGAGGATCTTAAGTATCCCAAGGTCCGATTGCTCTAAAGAAACCCACGAGACACAAAGTACTGAACACAAAAGTATCCCGTTTCTCCATCAATCAAAGTGACCTCTTCAATATTTGGGGTGCTCCAAGGGAAATTTTCATGGGGTCACCTCTCCATGATTGTGAGTTTTTCGACCATTTTGAACAAAACATGTAGTAGGCTTGACATTTCACCAGGATCCCAAAGAATTCGAATATCCCCAAAGGGACTCGGCTTACTAATCTTTTGAGCTGCATTTCTAGGTCGAGTTCTTATGAACATGAAGCTCCACTTGTGCTAAATTGAAATACTTTATTTTTCTATGTTTTATGAATGTTTCTTTGTTGTGACATTTTATTCTTTATTGCAATATAAAAGTTGTGAGAAAGCAAATTTCATTAAGTTCGGACAAGTGTTAGACGAAAACCTCTTCCATTAAATATTACTCAAACGAAAAAAAATCCTAATATTTGTCAACTGTGATAGTAAGAATGCTCATTGCGGCTTGTGGACAGGTCCATTTTTGTCTACTGTGCGAAAATCTTCACGTGTAACCACGACAAGGTCGGGAGCACCGGGGGCACCAGGTGGAATGGGCTGAGCTGGGCCACGTGGTGTATTCAATGGAAGGCCGACAGCATTTGCAAAACTGCCTTCATAATTCTTGGCGACGTAAAATTGATCACCAACTTTTCCATCCATGATTTTTCGGGCAGACATTGTTTTGCAGAAGTATTGCAAGATGGTCTGAATTTTTAAAGCTACATTCACTATTTCAACATAATAAACGGAATATATAATGGGCCAGAAAGCACGAAAGTACAAAACGTTTCAAAAAATAAATTTAAAAAATTAAATCTTGATGGTGAAGGGCGAATGCAAGCAAGACTGAAGGGCGAATGCAAGCAAGGGCAATGCGTATCAATGATAATGTGATGCATTTTAAACGAAAAGGAAGGAAACGCCCATAAAAAGGCATTAAAGGATGTTTAAACACGAGTTAAAGTTAGGAAGAAAACTGATAAAACCTTTTTGTGCAAACATTTTCCCAGTTTTTATGGCCAATGAGCAGTACGTTTTTGACCAAACTTTACTTCAAAATGGAGTGGGAGGGATTGCAACCAACATTACTATTACCAATTGTTGCAGCGGAGTCGGTGGTCAATAAAGCTTCCACTTTGTCGTTTAGATTTTCGTAAAACTGACAAAAAGGAACTTGTCTTCAATTGAATGAATGATAGAATTTAAGGCTTCTTTCTATGGTTAAGGAGATAGTCAGGGGTCCAGCAGAAGCTGTAGTTTTAACGACACAGCGAGTTGATCTAGTCTGGTCAGAGGAAGGTCATGGTTACTCCAGAGAGTTTGAAAGTCAAAATCACATAAAGGAAGGAAACAACCAAGCACATGAAACCGACCTCGGACCAAATCTAATCAAATGTATATTCTTCATTTTCTTTGTTTTTTCATTTGATAGCCCACAAGCAATCGTGATTTCATTCAGACTGATTACTTCCAAACTTTGCCCAAGAAACCCACAGACAAGTACATATGTACACGATTTGTTAGGAACCGAATCAAAATAGAAAACAGATTAAAATAACTATTGATGAAAAATAAAATCGAGTATTTCCAGCCGACTTCGTAGTCGTTTCAACACCATCAGGCAACGTTGCTGAGCCTGGTTTCAAAGAAGTTTGTCCAACATAAGCAGTAGTCGTATCTGATGGATCACTGTTTTCTGAAAACAATTTTGGTCTCTACTTTTGAGGACTCTGAAATCACACGACAATGATATCCTCAGCATATGTAGTAAGATTCGAGGCGTTTCGAGATATAAAGGGATTAATTAATTCAAATGATTTTTGAATTCCAATAATCCCAAAGTCCCAGCGATCGGTAGGTCCTCAACATGCCAAAATCCTCAGGCCTCCAAGATCCTCAGGAAGCCAAGATTCCGAGGGTCTCAAGTATCCCAAGGTCCGATTTCTCTGAAGAAACTCACGAGACACAAAGTACTGCACACAAAAGTATCCAGCCATTCCATCAATCGAGGTGATTTCGAGAACCTCTCCAATATTTGGGGTGCTCCATGGAAAAATCATTTTCGATGGGGTCACCTCTCCATCATAGTGAGTTTCTCGACCATCTCGAACAAAAAGTTCAACTCTTCCATCGATTTTTGGAATGGGATCCGACGACCTGAATCATTGATCATTTAGAAATCCGGGGAACCATACTCACATTAGCACCAGTAACCCCTGACTTGTTGGTTTCTCTCATAGTGTAGATCGTTACAGTAGAATCTGTCCGGTTTACACTTTTCATATAGAAGCCAGTGGTAGTGAAGGCAGTGGTTGAGTTGACAACCAAGACTACAAAAAAAAACTAAATTGAGAACTATGTACATACAGTAACCCTTCAGCACTCACAATTCCCGGGGCGGATATCAAACGCGGTGCCTCCATTGAACGTCTTCATATAAAACGCCACCAGCAATAATGAAAACGTTTCCACGTTAGTGAAGAACCTCTCAAAGGTTGCAGTTATCATTGGGTTGGAGAATATTTAAGCAGTTTTCAGTTCCTGAGCATCCGTGGGAATTCCTGCGTAAACGTAGAGTTTTGTGTTTGATGGCTGGTTCCAGTGACTGATAATAGAAGTTCTGTAGGGGTAGACTGCCATGTTGGTGTTCAGATATGAAGTGGTAGTGTCTGGGGAGTCGATGCCTAGTGGGCCTTGCGATTGAGCAGCAGAGACATCTCGGACATGGAAGTTGGCTGGAAAATTTTAAATTGAGAGCCGAGCTGGAAGAAGGTTCTCACCATTCTGAAGTTGTCTCGCAAAGATGACACCATTCAAATACTTCATCTGGTAACTGGTCAATGATGTTGTGATGTATGCAGAGCTGTCGATGATACAGACTTCGAAAGATGGTTAACCCCCGTTCATCGACGTATCGGATAACTGTACCTTCTTTTTCTCTTCTCAAGACCACTCTATGTACAGGGTGACAAGTAATTATTAGGTCACTTGGGTTCCAACTTCGGATTTATAGTGAAGCTGTGCCATAGCGTAGAACAAGCCCTAAAGTAGTAATTATAATTTCCCATATTGTTTTTCATATTTCTACCAAGTTTTAGATTAATAACACAATTATCAACAAAGTTACAGCAGTTTTTATATGGATGCATATTTATCAAAGCGCGCGATGAGGCACGCACTCAAAGGTTGCGTACGGCATGAAACGATTCTCGCTGTAGAAGCCAGTGAGAATGACCAAATCTTTTAAATAGTATCAACAAACTATCACGGCACTTGCATCAAAAGAAAAAATGTAGAAATTTCGTCCTGCCTAAGTTCTGTGATGGTTTTTTAAAAATTGTTAGGAAAATCTGATTCTGGAGCCACATCTAGCTAACATCATCATGTGAATCACATATTTCGGTGGGAATTTTTACCCTGATTCAATTCACATTTTAGAAACAACAATTGAACATTCCAATCAAACGGGTGCCTGCACACCGAGTAAAACAACGCAACCGTAGTGCAAAGACCTTTTCATCCAAACCACGACTACCTAGGAAAAAAATTGTGTTACGGCTTGATATGAACATGGCGGACTATGCCATTGTAAGATTTTTAATCTGAAAGGTCCTGACAAAAAACTGTCCAAGTTTGGAAGACCAGAAGACACTGCTTCTAAAGTTATGCGATGATTTTCCACCATTTCCCCTCGTGCCGAAGTCGACGCGCACCTGAAGCGTCTCGGGCTGCCACAACATCAGAACAAAAGCACACAAATGTTTTTTTCTGAATACTGTTTCTATATCGTTTCAGGAAACTACTATCAAAATTTCATGATGATTGAACTATTTTCAGAGAAATTACACCTATTCCAATGTGTCCTAATAATTACTTGTCACCCTGTACAGTGCTAATCCGATTGTCCTATCTATCTCTGTATTTTTACGACGGTCCCTTTTCATTGTTTTTCATGAGAACTCCTTCACAGTCACTCACCATGTCACGCGACCCACCTTCACATTGCCTCAGTGTTCTTGTCAGGACCACCTGTACCGTCAATGAGGGTATCTAGGTCAGACATCCATTATTTGATATTACTCGTCGTCTACTACTTTTTGGTTTATTGGTTTTTCTTTGTCTTCATTTAATCGGTTTTTACTTGGTCAACCCTCTCTTCTTAAACCTTGATGTATCCTTATGTTTCCAGAATCTATTTTCGTTCGACATGGCTCATCAAGTGCGCACCATCGCGGCCCCAGCAGAATCCGAGGCCCAAATCACTAATCTCCGATCTCAACTGAAGGAGCTGGATCTGAAGGGCTCGATGCAAGTCATCCGGGATGCTCGTTTTCTCAAAGGTGACCCTGGAGTCCGTCACTATTTGATGGCTCGAGCTGTGGAAGAGAAAGCAGACGCTGCGATTCGATGTGAAAAGTTGAAGTTTGAGGAGACCATCAGAAGAATGGAAGAGAAGCACCAGATGGAAATGGAGCTTCTCAAACAACGCCACCAGGAGCAACTCAACGCCGAACGGTACCAATGCAACCTGATAATGGACGCGCGGCATCTCGCAGTGCGAAATGAAGCGGACGCGGAAATTGGGCAAGTCAAAGAAGAGGCAAGGAAAATGGTCCAGGAGGTCAGAGATAACTGTGAGAAGTGTATGGAGAGGGAGGATCGGGAGGAGCTGGCCGCTGAAATCGAGATTCCGAAATTCAAGGCGCCAGTGAACGAAATGTTCTACCACGATTACTTCGAGGACCCTGAGGAATCGGACGACGAAGGACCAGAGCCAACGGACGACTTCGACATGGTGGATGGTGGAGTCATCAAAAGTCAAATATCTGCCATGTCTGCGATGATCGCCAAGTTGATAGAGCAGGTCAAAAAGGAAGACAAGGACCACGTCCAGGAGGACAAATTCAGCCATGAATTCTCAAAGGAAGTGTTGGAAGCAAAAACTTCGGAGAAGCAGAAGACATTCAAAAGTCAGGTAGAGCTTGAAAATGAGATGTGCAGATTGATGGATATCACGTTCTTGGAATCGTTGATCTAACTTTTTGTTTTTTCACCCATTTGAATAAAGTTTATTTTTATTATGTATGTACAATGTTCACGACAAATCAAGCCACCTAGGAAAATCTAAGAACTTAATCTGATCCTCTTAATCCTCCTCCTCTTCATCCAGATTCGACGGTGGAAGAGTGGTGAATCGAGTTGGCTCGATAGTAGTCTGTCCAGGGACGTGAACGGGTTTCGGGCAGCAGCAGATCCAATCTGAAACTCCCATTTCATAGGCCCAGAGTCTCCAAAATGCAACTCACGAAGGATAGTCTTTCGATAGTTTTCCACGATGACCAGGGTCGGAATCGGATCTACAGCCGGGTAAATGGCAATCGTCATGGAGACAATCGCACTGTAGACTCCCAAGTCGATGTCTAGGAAAACGAAAGCGAACATCATACCAACTGGGATGTGCATTAGAAGGAAGGGAACGAGGGTTTGGATGACGAGAGCAAAGAAGAGTTGACGCTGGAGACTTCTCATTTTGAGAGAGTTCACAGTGGTGACGACGATGTTCTTGATGCGGATGTAGCAAAGGATTCCGAAGGTGAGCACGATGATGATAGAGGAGCACTGAAAGAAGTTGTGATATGAGAGTCTGAGAAACCATAGCTTACAATTGTGCCCGAAATGATTCCCAAGCCAATGAAAGGTGCCACATACACGACATCCGTCCCATTCTGATCCCGATCGTACAGAAACGGACCCAAGTAGACGTAGTCTTCATGCTCCAAACCCAACACTTCTCGGATGTTGTCCCTGAAACGTCACTCGATTTTATCTAACTTTCCAAAACCGTCTTACTTGATGAACCTCGAGGTGTTCTCATTTGGGCCACACAGAATGTACCCGGTGCATACCCAGGTGACACCGTACCACACTGGCACTGAGAACCAGAGACAAATTTTCCAACCGTTGAAAGTTTTCAGAAGACGATGTCTGGAAAGCAAGCTTTAGAGACTCAACACAAGAAAACGGTACGAACTCTGACACCACGAGCCATCTGTAGACAAAATGAACGGCGAAGACTGCCATAGACGCGCCGAAACAGCCCCAGTAGAGAGTGTTGAGAGCTTGGAGAATGGTTGGGCTGAGGAATTTGTCCTTGGTTGGGACGATGACCAGGAAGGTTGGGCCGTGGGAGAAGTGTTGCTGGGAAGATGAACATAAGAGAGGATCCTGGTATCTCTGGATCCCTATAATCCCAGGTTCCCTAGGAACACAGGGTACCTCGGATCTCAGGATCTTTACAATCTCTTGATCCTCAGGGTTTTTAGGTTCACTAGGATCTCAAAAGTCCCAGAATCTCAAAACGTCTAGGGTCCCATGATCCCTGGGATCTCAGGATCCTTAAAATCTGGGATCTATTATAGATCTAAAAATCCCTAGAGTCTTAAGATCCTTTGGATCTCAAGATCCCCAGTGTCACAGACTCAAATCTACGGGTGCTGAAAGCTCACCGGAACCATGATCAAGTCCAGAATCGAGTAGAACATTTCGAAAACCGAAATGTATATCATCAGGTACTTGTACGCGCCAAGTTGCGGTGGTGACTTTGTCAGAATCATGCCGATCAGAAAACTGTTGATCGCCAGGGACACACAAGCGGCAGTGTCTTGGATCCACATGAGCAGAACGCTCCATTCTTTTCCAATCATTTTGAAACTGTTTGAAGTGATTGAAAGGGCTCTAGTCCGTAGGCTCAAGAAAACAGAAAATCGTATAGTGAAGTGTGGGAAGAAATAGTGGGCTGGCTTTGTGCCCATCTTGTGACTGTATTTTTATTCAAAACTGCATGTGTCTTCCGTTACAATTTCCTCTATTATACTTTATGGTACATTATAAGAAAAAGTCATTCTATAGTTCCTGTTTTTAAAATGAGATTTGTGCTTTGGTAACGGCTGATTAGATTCTGTAACTTTTGAGATTCGAAAACCTGGAGAATGCTCAAATTATGACAACGTTTAGAGTGAGTTCTTGAAGATCCGAAGATCTAGAAGATCCTGAGATCTTGAAGATACTGAGACATTGAGAACCCTACAATTCTAAAAATCCTGGTATCTTGAAGGTCCTGAGACATTGAGAAGTTTGAGATTCTGAAAATCCTGGGCGTTCAAGGATCCGAAAACACTGAAACCCTGAGATTCTGGTAGATTCTGAGTTTTTCAATCTTATATTTCCAATATTTGGACTCCTGAAAGGTCTTCCACTTTCACAATTTGTCCACTCTTCTCTTTTTCCACCCTTCTCTTTCTCAAAAATACCAAAAAAACCTAAAACAACCGGATTCCCTGTCTCCCCTTGACGGATCTTATTCTTCTCTCAAGAAGCACCTTTAATCTTCATTTTCGGATCTCCGAAAGTGGAGTCCAAGGGACAAGATTTCTCCTGCTAGCAGGTTTTGACGCGGACAAAAAGATGCCAGCGAAAAATCCGAAATCTTTTGGATACATTTTGTTCCTTTTTGAGATTCAGTTTTAGATCGTTTATTTAGAAGACAAACTAGGAAGGACAGAACTACCTGAACAAATGAGGGTCAACATCGAAAAGGAACAATTGACTTAAAGCTATTACAACTCTACATAGCAACTTCGCTCTACTGATAACATCCGATTTCATTGGTGAAGAATGCGTCAGTGGCCCAATGGAAGGTGATCGGAAACATGGACGGTCCGGAGTGATACGTGGCATCCGAATGAGTACAAGGCATGTCGGGTCGTTGTGGAAGCTCACAGTCGAAGGCGTTCACACATGTGACGTCGTTCATAAGAGTGTGAGTGTCTCGAAGATGGTAAAACGAGTCGTTGTAGCATTTGAAGATGATGGGCATGTAGAAGTCGTCCTTGGGGAGGGTGGAGGATAGTTGTGCGATGGGTTCCAATGAGAGAATGCTGGAAACATGAATCTAAAGTATGTTGATAGATACAGTAGCGGCCAATGAAATATCCCCTTTTGTGATTTTTAGTGCAAAATGGTCAACTTTGAGCAGTTGAAAAAGTATGTTACGATCACTCGATTTCTATAAAACTCGGTGAATGTATCAATCAACTTTAGATCTTCATTTTTGTAGTGGACAACTTTTTACGAAAATCACGTTCAAGACTGTTATATCACGTTAAAGTCCAGTTACCCAAAAATTCTTGAAATTAGTACTGGAAAGAGTCGAAATTCGAGGTGAAGGTGGTTCTAGGCGATATAACTGTCTTGATATCGATTTTCAA
This sequence comes from Caenorhabditis sp. 40 LS-2015, assembly GCA_900536305.3. Taxonomy (NCBI): domain Eukaryota; kingdom Metazoa; phylum Nematoda; class Chromadorea; order Rhabditida; family Rhabditidae; genus Caenorhabditis; species Caenorhabditis tribulationis. Next base: position 226,177 of record LR544757.1, on the reverse strand, counting down.
AAAAAGTTGTCAATTACAAAAATGGAGATCTAGGCTTGTTCAATACATCTACCAATTTTTAGAAAAATTGGGTAACTGGAACATACTTTTGCAACTGCTCAAAGTTGACCATTTTGCACTGAAAACACCAAAAGGGGATATTTCAGTGGCCGCTACTGTATGCTTATTATATTAGTTGGATTCTAAGGCTAATGGATCCCAAGCTCCCATAGATCCTAAGATCCACTGGATCTCAGGATCCAACGGTACCCTCGAACCCCAAGATCCTTTGTTTCCACTTTCTATAAATACCATGAACCCAAGAATCCCACATACCTCTTCATCTCCGCATCAATCTCCGCCAAATGTTGCTCACTGATCAATTGCGTTATATTATCCCCAGGATTCAGAGGCACCGCACCATCCCTCACATCCGTCAAATTCGTCAGGTACATATTCTTCAAATGGAAAATGTTGTTCTGTCTCATTGGCCTCTTTCTCATCATAAGTGGCACTGATTGGTTCGGAGTCCAGTACATTGGTTTGTTATCAGAGTTTCTCGAGAAATGAGACCAGGAGGAGTTGAATCTCTCCGGACGGACGAATGACTTTCCTTGATCTTTGGTGGGCAATCGTTTGGCGTTTCTGACAATGTCTGTAATGCTCTGCGACTCCAGCTCGGCCACTTTAATCGTTTCGAAATCCGCCTTTCCGTATTGAAGTGCGCTAATGAACCAACTTCCACCGTACTCCCTCTCGAACTCTTCATAGTAGGAGTTGGCATTCATCGGGATCAAAATATCATCCATGTCTAAAATTCCAACAAAACTGACTGCCTCCTTATACATCAGAATACAATCGGTATGGGCGGCCGCTTGATTTCGAAGTTCCACATTTCGATTGGGCTCCAAATAAGGGCCATCGGTGACTGGGAACTTGATAGTGAGCCATGGTTCAATGGAGACTAGTCCCAGTTTTTCGTACTCCTTGATGAGCTTGTAGTAGGATTCCACCATGGAGACGACGAAGAGTTGGAGATGGGCTCCGTATCTGGAAAAATGATACTGAACTAAACTTGAATCTGGGATCAGGTACTGTACCTTTTGGAGATGTGCAACTGAGCCAAAAAGGTTTGCCATTGCTCAGCAGCGAACTGCGGTGAGACGCAGAAGACCACAGGTTTTGGAGCAGAGTATTTTGGCATTTTGAATGGGATCTGAAACTTCTTTCCGGGTTTTCACAAAGTTTCGAAAAGTCTCACTTCTGTCAAGACACCCTCCGACTCGATTTCCAATTTGGTCATCCCGGCGAACAGGTTGGATTGAATGAGTACTTGTGAGTAGTCGCACCGATCGTTGAGGAGGTGCTCGCTGAAGTTTTCGAAGTTTTTGAGGATCTTTTCTGTGGTACGAACGTTGTTAAAGTTGCCACATTGGTCATTCGCTTCTTCAGATGACTTCCATGCACTTTGATGGTGTAGTCTGTGATGATGGGAACGGTTCTCTTGTTCATAGTTGTCACTATGGCGATGGCGTTGTTTCCGAGTCTGGGAATGGAGAAGGACGATTTTTTTTTCAAATTTGTCACAGTAGTTTGGACTTGAGTCAACCGCAGAGGTCAGGTTTAGTAACAGTACAATTAGAACTTTTGAGAATTTTCTTTTGCAAAATTCCGAAGTTTCAACTTTGACATGCCATAACTCCACAAGCAGAAGGCTGATTTTGATGAAAATTGTACAGATCGAAAGGTATTTTATTATAGATTCCCTTGATGTATGAAGTTTCCAAAAAATAAGCTGATGTTCTGGAATTCAGAATCTAATCGGCAAAGCAGTTTTTTTTAAGTTGAACTTTAACGTAAAGACTTTTCAAGTTATGGAATTCTCGAAAGTTTGAAATTGACGTCTTCAGGATTTTAGAAACTGCCCGTTATCTCAATTTTCAAATCATCGTCAATATCAATGACAGTTTTGCGAATTTCAACGACGATAATATGGTCCAACATTTCACGCTCAAATCAGTTGTTACATCTGGTAGATCAAAATTCCGTCACCATAATATAAAGTTCAATTCGATCTACCGATGCTACACTTTGCTCCAATGATCAAGATATCAAAACTTTTAAAACACGATAACATTTTCAAGAAAATTTTTCAAAAAACTTACGACTTGGAAACTGGATAATAATAAGCAGAATGAACGAACGCATGTGTTTGTTGCAGTATCACAACTTCCTTCGGTCCCTCCACTACCACTTCCTTGTGCCGGAAAACAGACGTGCCCAATAACATGAACAGAATAATAAAAAATGCAACCACACCAACTAGTTTGAACGCTCGTACTGGGTTGAGTTTGTATCGGTACTTGCGTAAACTTAGCAAACTATACGCCATGGGGTGCAAAAAATTGTTCATGGCTTGTGAAGTCGGGCAAATAGAGATGAAATGAACGAAATGTTCTACGCCTGGGAAGGACTGGGAAGCCGTCAAAAACGGAGAAGATGGGGAGGAGATAACCGTGCGGCGCAAAGAAGGTGTCCTGTTATGGAGTCGTCCTTAAATCCTCCCTTTTCCCATGCTAGCCTTCTTGTCCAAGTGACGTATATGTATCTAGATATGGGGCATTGAAAAAGGGACGGAATTTGGACGGGGGTACAAAAAACCATGTTGTGATGTTGCGAAAAATCAGGCGTGACATTCACGTGGGCATCTGGATTGGAGGATGTACACAGATTTTCAGATTCTTGGGTTTTGAAATTTTGAGAGATTCATAGACTCTGAAAGGTTCCGATGAATTCTGGAAGATTCCGATGAATTCTGGAAGATTCAGATGAATTCTGCAGAATTCAGATGGATTCTTAAGAATTCCGAAAGATTCAGATAGGTTCTCTGATTCTTCTCGATTTCGATGAATTCAGAATTATGATTCTGAGATTCTGAATTCCTTCGACACCTAATGCTTTTCGTGCAGTATCCCTTACTTTCTCTTCATTTCTTCATTTCTCTTCACGATCTTATCGTCTTCAATTTTTTGGAAAACTACATAATTTTTCTCTAGGATTTTGATAATTTTTGATCGTCTCACTCCGACTGAACATTTTTTGAAGAAAATCTTGTTCTGTGTTTTTCAAAGAAGACCTCTCGAAAAAAAAATTGCGACGATTAAAGAACACCCGATGTTTTGAGAGATTGTGAGAGAGATACTGTTCTTCGGAATGCCACTGATTTTCTTATCTTCAGAGGAATATCATGGAGAAAAAGTGCCCTGGTCTTTGGTTTGATGATTTTGGAGAATCTGGAAATTTCAGATATACGAATCCATCCGAAAGTGTAAGTTGAAGATTCTCAAATATTTCCCATTTCTCCAGGATACTTCAGTAAACTTTCAGAGTCTTTGAGATCCTTTCAGGCTTTTTCAGAATCCTCCAATGATCATAAAAGTACTCCAGAACCCCTCACAGCCCCTCCCAGAATATTCTAATTTTCCAGAAATCAGGACCGCGCATCAAAAAGTGTTCTAGATCTCCCTAAACCCCTCCCCAATAAAATTTGTACCCATCCCTCGCTGTCAACAAAGCGGAGAAGAGATTAATGACTTTCGAAAAACTGGAAAATTTTCCGCCCCCACAAAAGTTCACAACAAGAATGACAGATTCTTATCGAGCCATATGGTGAAGAAGACACATTTCGTTCCTGGCAAACCAAAAATAAGAAAAGTGAAAAAGGAAGTCCAAAATTTTTCATTTTCCGGTTGGATGAATACGATACAAATCTTGGTCTGGATTTTTCGCGGACATAAGATCAGCGTCGGATTTTTGATTTCGTAAGTGTGTGTAGTTTGAATGGGGCGAGAGAAATGTTGAAAAAGCGCTCTGCAGATAGCTCATTTCTAGGGAGACGAATATTTGAAGTTTTATTGTCCAAGGCACAAAATGAATGCGGATCCAAGTTTATCAAAATTTTCCCGGTTTCACCTCGTGAATAATCGAATCTGTCCTCCTTGCAATCCTCAAACACTGTTCGGTCATCAACACAGTAATCGGCCAAAGTCGTAACGTAATGAAGAGAACAAAAATGTCTGCGAGGATGTCAGAAGCGATGAGCTGAAAATTTTCAGGATTATGGAGGATCTCGAAAAATGACTATACCGTTTCGTGATTGATTCCTTCAGTGACAGCAAGATAGAGCAAGTTGACTAAGCATAGCTGAAATGAAAAGTATTGCATCAAAAAAAGGGGAGGTCGATCAACTCACGAGTTTGAAGAAAAAATAGAAAAAAGCATCGGAGATGATCATTTTCTCATAGGTACTCATTTTGCTAATTGGCTTACTTCCAGGGGCAAGTTGAAGGATGATGGGGAGAAGGAGCAGGAAATGAAGGGACAAGTGGAGCCCCTAAAAAACAAAAGTTTGATGATGTGTAGCATCAGAAACTCACAAAGTAGAAGTGGATGACTTGTGGGGTGTACTCCGGCATGAAGAAGTAGGTTACAGTGAGCCAAAAGATCATGGCGTACTCCTTGATGAGAACGAAGTATCTGACAACTCCGATAACCGAGAATGTCACAGGCTCGGTCCACTCCCACGTGGTACCTGTGAGGTGGGACAAAGAAGTGGTGGCCGGGACGAGAGACACCATGATGGTCTGAATCTCAGTGAAACATTTGGCTTCGACAAAGAACAATGCGAGTGGAGGCCAGAGCCAAGAACCATAGGAAGTGCTTATAAAATTTTTGACGGAGTAGTAGACACAGAAGATGACTGAGAAAATTATCAGAGTTAGTTCAGCATTGAAGGCGAGCTTGGTGAGATACGAGAAGTTAGGCGATTTGTGTTCCCGTGTCTGTAGAAAGTTGGACTATTGTATTTGACCCTAACCCATGACCTACTTTCTTCCTGAAACTTTTGTCAATCACAGCGAGAAGCATGTGCACCAGCACGTAAAACCCATAGAATGCAATGTAGGAAAGAATTAAAGTCTCCAGTCTTTCGACATCCTTGGTTGGGATCACAAATGAATCCGAATCGACTGTGGAGTTTCCAACGGAAGGTTCATTCATTTCGAAAATAATGATAAGAAGAAAAAAGCCTGGGTTTAGGAGAAAAGTGAGCTGTTGTCACGGGCAACGCGTTGTCTGCGGTCTCTTCAGAATGTCTGGTGTATCTAGAAAGTGTGTGCTCTCTTGTTTTTACTGGAATTTCTAGAAGGTGGTGGGTGTTATGGCAAAATAGCAGTTCGAGTTTCTTCGCACTAGAATCTGAGGCATTTCGAGCTCTTTGAATCAGAGGTTCTCTGGACCGTCCGTAGATTTTGAGGCTGAAAACTGTCCATTCGACATCTACTGTTATCTTACACTGCAAGATTCCCAATATACAAGTCTTTATTGTCGATGTTACAACATGAAAAGTTCCAATAGATCAAATTTTCCCAGGCTTCATCTCATAGATAATCGAATCAGTCGCCCCGATGCATCTTTTGCACAACTTGTTGATCAACAAACAGAGTTCCAAATATCGGACGCTGATGAAGAGCAAGAAGATGTCGACGACGATGTAACAGACGAAAGGCTGGAAATTCACATCATCAAAACTTCCAGACCTCTTGGAGTTTTTTACCATTCCATGATTGGTTCCGTGGGTAGAAGCGATCACAAGGACGTTGACCAAGACTGGCTGAAAGTTTCAGAGTTTTGAGCCAAAAAACTTCATGGAATTACCAGTTTGAAGGTCACGTAAAGGAGCGCTTCGGTGAAGGCCATTTTCTCCGAGTCACTCATTTTGCTCATTGGCTTACTTCCAGGGGTGAATTGAACGATGACAGGAAGAAGAAGTAGGAATTGAAGAGAGAGGTGGACACCCTGAACCTCGAACTTCACATGGTCTAGAATACGCAACTTACGAAGAAGAAGTGGATGACTTGCGGCGTGTACTCCGGAATGAAATAGTAGGTCCCGAAAACCCACGAGATCATGACGTACTCCTTGATGAACACAAAGTAGCCGATGGCTCTGATAACCGCTCCGGTTACAGGCTCCGTCCACTCCCAACCGGTTTTCGTCAAATGAGATAGATAAGTGGAGATCGGAAAGAGGGACATCAAGATGGTCTGTATCTCGGTGAAACCTTTGGAAGCGAACAAGAGAAGTGTGAGGAATGGCGGAAGCATGCAACCGCAGGAAGTTTGAATTCCGTACTTGATGAAGTAGTAGGCACAGAAGACAAGGGAGAAAAGGATGACGATGAGTTCAGCGGTGAATGTGAGTTTGGAGAGAGCGGTGGGAATGGCGGGTTGCTCGTCTTCCCAGGTCTTGAAAAGTTGGATTACTGTAGTTATGTTTGGGACGCTTACCTTTTTGTTACATCCTTTTACGAGCGTCTTGGCGAGATAGTGGGTAAAAATCACCAGGGCGTAGATCACAACGCATGTCAGAATCCAGTTCTCCAGTTTTCTGAGATCCTGGGTTTGGATCTCAAATGAGTCCGAACTCGAATCCACCGTGGAGTTTCCAACGGAAGTCTCGTTCATCTTGCAAAGAAGGTCAAAAGGAAGAATGATAGGAAAAACTCAGGTTGAGGTGAAAAGCGCGTTGTTGTCCTGGGCAACGCGTTGTTGGTTTTTTTTTGTCGGAATGTCTGGAGTCTCTCATAATGTACCGCTTTTTCGCAGACGCTGGAATTTCTAGAAGACGTTGAGTTGTCTCGAGACTCCAGGAGTCATAACATTGGGCATGTGGCGAAGAAAAGTGGAAAACAGCAATTTTGAATTTTGAAGTTTTCAAAAAAAGTTTTTCATGATATGAGAATGTAATCTGAAACATCAACAAACACTTTTCGCTCAAACTTCAACGCGAGATCAAAACAATCTAAACATAACAAGTACGCTCTACTGATAACACCCAATATCCGTACTGAAAAACGCGTCAGTAGCGTAATGAAAAGTGATCGGAAACATGGACGGTCCCGAGTGATACTTGGCATCTGAATGGATGCAAGGCATGTCTTCCCGTTGAGGAAGTTCACAATTGAATGCGTTGACACATGTGATGTCATTGTAGAGCCATTGCGTGTCGCGAATGTGGTAGAAGGATTCGTTGTAGCACGAGAAGACGATGTCCATGTAGAAGTCGTCGTGGGGAAGGCTGGAGGAGAGATTGGCGATGGAGGGGATGGTGAGGATTCTGGAAACTTAATGGTACAACTCGACGCTTTAGAAACATCATACTCACTCCTTCAAATCCGCATCAATCTCTCTCAAATGCTTCTCACTTATCAACTCGGTGACGTTATCCCCTGGATTCACAGGAATCCCTCCTCCCGGCACAGAATCCACGTATCGCATCTTCTTCATGTGGAAAATCCCATTGTTCTCTATTAATTTCCTGGACCAGTAAATAGGTTGCTGGCCCGCAGTGAGATAGATGGGTTTGTGATCCGAGTTTCTTGAGTAGTGAGACCAGGTAGAGTTGAAACGCTCAGGACGGAAGAATGATTTTCCCGCGTCTTTGGTCTTGAGCCTCCGAGCGTTTTTGACCATGGATGATATTGATTGAGTCGCGAGATCTCTCGTTTTCACAGTTTCAAAATCGAACTTGTCGTAGTGAAGAGCGCTGATCTCCCAACTGCCACCGTACTCCCTCTCGAACTCTTCATAGTAGGAATTGGCATTCGTCGGGATCAGAATATCATCCATGTCCAGAATCCCTACAAAACTGACCGCTTCCTTGTACATCAGGAGGCAATCTGTATGGGCGGCTGCTTGATTTCGAAGCTCCACATTTTTATTAGGCTCTATATACGGGCCATCGGTGACAGGAAATTTGATAGTGAGCCATGGTTCAATGGATACTAGGCCTCGTTTTTCGTACTCTTTGATGAGCTTGTAGTAGGACTCGACCATGGAGACGATGTAGAGTTGAAGGTGGGCACCGTATCTGGAAAATGAAGAATACCTAATTTGAGATCAAGTACTGTACCGTTTCGAAATGTGCAACTGCATCAAAAAAGTTTGCCATTGCTCAGCAGCAAATTGAGGGGAAACACAGAAGACCACACTTTTGGGAGCGTAATATTTTGGTTTTTTGAAAGGGATCTGAATTCGGAGGGTGGGAGAGATATTCAGATTCAAACTACTCAACCTCCATAAGTACTCCATCGGCCTCGATTTCCAGCATTTCCATACGATCCACTAGATTTGTTTGAGCAGTGATAAGCGAATAGTCACAACGGTCGGTGAGGTCGTGTTCGCTGAAAAGTGGCTCTTCAAATGTACACCTCTTTTCACAACTACAGTAGTTAGATCCGCAGGTCTTACGTTGTCAAAGTCGCCTCCTGCTCCATCCTCATCGTCTTGTTCGTTCCTATCAGTTTTACACGGTAATTTGTGATCTTGGATACTGTACGCTTATTCATAGTGGTGACGATGGCAATGGCATTTTTACCGAGTCTGAAAATTGTCAACTTCAACGGATTTTTCTGAAAAAGTAACCAACGATTTTGAGAACGGATAATAGTAAGCAGAATGAATGAAAGTGTGTGTGGATTGAAACACATCAGCTTGGGGTCTGAAAAACGTTCAGAGGCAACATTTATTTTTAAGGTTTTTGAAACTCACCTCTCCTCCGACGGATACACTTTAATCCATAATAAGAAAAGGATTACTGTAGTTATAGTCGCCCACTTTACAACTCGTTTGAAATGAACCTTGAACCTATATTTGCGAAGACTTGAGAATAAAGCTAACGTCTTCTGAATCAAAAAGGACTTCATTTTCCGTTTCAATTGAACAGAAATTTGCGGAGCGGATTCTAGACGAGGGAGAGAAAGATGAGATAACAAAAATCGTGTTCAGTGACTACTCCCAAACCAAAAAAAAAAAAGAAAAAACTCCGAAAAATTTTTTAGGGATGCGCTAGATATTGCAGGTATTCTTTATTCAGGATTCGACAAAAATTTAAAACGACAAAAATATCTACTCCATCTGCTTCTCAAACATTTGAAAGTACAAATCTGTATGTACGGATTGTCCACGAAGCGCCATAGTGATGTTGCGTCGTTGTTCGCCGTCGAGGATTCTAAGCTTCCACCAGACACCCATGCAGAGGATGATGCCGTAGAGCGGGATTGCATGAGTTACTGTAGATTGAACGGGTTAAAAAGGACTTAAAACTCGGCGGTTCAATCTTCCCGCAAGTCAATGGTAGACCAAAAATGACCCTTGTGTGAGACTTAGCGTTGCTAGATCAAACGCGAGCTCAGTAGGATGTAGCGTGGTTGGTAGATCAAAAACGAGCTCTAGGGATTGCGTGCGGTTAGTAGATCAAAATGAACCGTGTTGGCGGCAAAATTTCATTGGAGCGCACTTGCGACTAACTTACATTCAATGATAGCCATGTAGTTTGGTTTTGTAAAATACGATGCTGTGAAGTGAAGAAGAACCAGACCCAGAAGAATTGTGGAAACCATGAGACAGTTATAATGGATAAAAGAACGAAGGGCGGAGAAGGATCTGAAAATTACAAGGGTCACTGTATAGAAAGCCAACAATATTCACCTTCTCCCCTGATCCAAAGTGTACCGAGTACTCAAATTGATGTCAGCGATTTGTCGAAGTCTCTGAAAACGTCTAGTTTTTTTCTTTATCTTTATTTCAACTTCAAACCTTATTCTTGATCTCCAGGAATCGGAAAACGAAGAATGACACAATTTGAGACACAATTATCATTGATAGTGGGATTATAGTCTCCGCGGTAGAGATTGTACTCGAGACGAGGGTCTGAAGTCTTCGAGAGGTGAACGATTTCAGGATTTATCGGCTCACCTGGCAATAGAAAAATGTGAAAGTCGACGGTGTAAAAGCTGCATGTATATATCTGGTTGTCAAATAACAAATGGCCAAAACAATTTGAAAGGCTCCCAAAAAGATGCCCCAATTTATCGAGCAATTCTCATAGGCTCTATTGTACCGGACAGCTATGAGTCGTTCTAAAGTTATCGATATTGGCGTCATGGAGACCACAGCTTGACCGGAATTGTACAAGAATCGAAAGAATAGACATCTGAAATTCAACAATGTGGAATGAAACAATTGAAAGAATAGAGTCACCTGTAGAAGTTGGGTAGAATCTCACATCCATTTGTGTAAGGATAGAAGTAGTTGAAGAGGTCGGCAGTGTGAAGAGAGAATCTGGAATATGTGAGGTTTATAGGGTGTTTTGTCCAGGTGCTCCAGGTCATTGGGTGATCGTGTCCCTGTGAGGTTTACAAGGTTTTGGTGATTAGAGAGTGATTAGTGTGAGAGATCCAGAGAGCCAGTGGAGCAAAGTGCCACTGGTCACTGGGTCACTGGGTCATTGGGTCACTGGGTCACTGGGTCACTGGGTCACTGGGTCACTGGGTCAATAGGTTACTGGGTCACCGTGTTATGTCGTTTGCAACCCTCAAGAAACACTATCACCTAACTTCCGATACAATGGATGATCAACGCCCCAAGATGAATCGTGATCTGCAGTTGTGTATTCCTGTGAAACATCCTTTGAGTCAGTGAATGATAGAAGGAGTAGCCGATGATTGGAAACGATGGGAGCAGAATGAACCAGTTCAAGATCAGCGACATTCGGAGTTCCACAGACGTGGCGTAGGTGAGCATGGTTTCGCAGGTGGTGTTGTTGAACATTTTTGAGTTTTGAGTTTTTGAGAGCGCTGAAAATCGACTAGAGCTCACAATTATTGAAAATGAGATTGGGAATAGTCGCTAGTTTGAAGAACAGATATTTGAAAGATCACTGGAGTTCGAAGACTCACTGGAGAATGAATGTAGTGCGATCTTCTGTTTTCTGACTTTGAAAATCCAGATTTCTGTTTTCTGGGAGCACGATTTTCTGCTGAACTGACTGATCTGAGTAATCTTTTTTTCATGTCAAATACGAAAAACAGACAAAATGTCATCGAGAACCGGAATGACACCCAAAACCAATAATTATATCCCAAAAACAACTAGAATAAAAAGGAAATGGAGATGTGTCTGTGTTCTAGATCTCTGTGTTTTTGATAACCGCGATGATTTGAGTGATACGGTAGTTTTTAACGCTTTGAGTTTCTAACATTCCGAAGAGTTTGAGTACTTTTGAAAGTTCTGATCAGGTTCTGACCTTCCAAACTCCAACTTTTCGAATTTGTGATTTTCAACAACACAAAGTTCGAGTACAAAATTAACAAGTCAGGCGGGACGACACATCAAAATGGAAAATGTTCGAATCTTTTGAATAGAGGATTCCGAAAATCTCAGAATCTCACAATCTCACAATCTCAGAATCCAAGAATCCAAGAATCCAAGGACCTTAGGATCTCAAGATATCCATTAGAATTTCAAAATCTCAAAATAAAAAGTATGAGACTTCCCATATGAGTGTCTTCACACTTCACATCATCTCCTCAAAATTCTGAATCCGTAATATGCATGAAGTTTCGAAGAGAAAAGCTCAAAAATTTTCAAAAAGGAGAAGACGAAGAGGAAGAGATACAAAACATGTCTAGATGCCTGAGACAGGTGATACTTATGACTCTGCCCTCTCACAATTGAATGCACATGAACTTTTGATTAATAGTGACTTTGATTCCAGCTAATATTCTGAAGAGAAGATATGATGACGAAGACAAGGGGATGAAAGATCAGCAATTTTCATCGTTGAGATGGTCCAAAAAGATCAGGTTGAGGTTAAAAGTGTTTTGGAAAATTCTTGTTCATTTCAGGAGATTATGGGACACTTTGGGACATTTTTAAATGTTTTGCAGCGTCTGAGGATATCAAAAGAAATTTAGGAACAATGACCTTCAGAGACTTTTTGGCACAGAATCCATATCATTCAAGATTGTATTGAAAAACTTTGATTTTCAAAAGTCGAAATTTCACCTGCTCGCAAATTCATAAAATTACCAACCTCTCAAAAATTTTGCAGAGTATGAAAACTTTTCTCTCTTTTTGCAGTTAAAAAACCAACGGAAATACTTGAAAACAGCAAAACAAGACTGAGAAAGTGAGAAAAAAAAAAAAACCAAAAACATTGGCTCACATTTTAATCACAATCTAGACGGACAGAGACAAAGTACAACCATATTTCTGATTTTGAAAAGCAATTTTGTAGGGGAGAAGTGACGATGTTAGAAAGCATTTTTTGACTAGATTCTACTAACAACGCACAAAAAAGTAGTCCGAAAAATATGAATGAAAAATATGTATTACCATTGCCTTCACAAGTCTCGTTTTGGTACAGATATGTCATCTCTTCTAATTTCCGTTGTACAAATTGATTGCGAGCATTGTGCATTCTGTTAGCGGACAGGAAAGATATCGCATAATGTTGACCTTTTCATGGAAAGAAAAAGTTCAACCATGTGGCAACGTCGTGTCTCGTAAGTTGAGTGAATGAGGAGTCTAAAACTTTGAAAGCGTGCTGAAAAAATATTGATATCAAAATTCATGCAGATCCGAGGTTGGAAGTTCCCGAACAGTGACTGAAAATTAGAATGGCACAACAAGAAAGCGTAATAAAAGAAGGTGTAAAAATTCTGAGTTTCTGATGGATTCTGAAATGTTGACATCGAAAGTTCTTTACTCCACATGATTCTTAAATAATTTTTGCTTCACTCTTCTTCACAAGTGATTTTCGAACTGTCCGCAAAGGACAGAATTGGAATGTTATTCGGAACAGGTCCGTGCTGGATGTTTTGCTAACCATCGTTTGCATACTGGTCTGTTATTGTTTCTATTGGGCGACCTGCTCGCGTGCATGCATTAAACAAACTTTTATGGATGGTTCTGTTAAGGATGCATAACGGATCCACATATCATTCCTTTTTTATGTGCGGATGAATCGCGAACAACCCGTTTTCTACGTTTTGTGTATTGCTCAAACCATCATGTGTGCCAGTACACCCAATGTTACACCATATTTCCTTTCCAACCAATACACAACTCTTTTTGCCATACTAAACAGTTTTCTGAAACATTCTCAGTGCTGATGTTTCATGTCACGAACATACATCATTTCAGTGCTATCTTCCTCTTTTCCCCCACTCTCGTTTCGTTTCCTGACTATAATTCTCAGTTGGAGCAAAAGTCGACCGCATTGCCGGCACGTGTGATTTGGTCACTTCAATGTACACACACGCTGACAAACAATGATATTGGAAGTGCTTGTCTTCTTTTTTTTCTGTTTCAGGCGACTTCTCGTACAGAATGAGGGAACTGGTGAAAAATGATAAATAATAAATTTGGGAACCCTCAAGCCAATTCATACAAGTCTTCAAAGTACTCAAAGTTCTTAGTGCAATCCAAGATTTTCAAACCTACTTCTGGTAGATTCTGTTGGTTTAAATAGGCTTCAATACCATGGCTATGTGGAAGGCTTTCAAGACACAGTACCTTATGAAATCCAATCTTATGATCCCCGTTCTACATCTTTAGTGCCTCATTTTCATCCATCTTCTGAACAGAGTATCCGTCGAACCACTTAACTTTTTGGACCATCAAAAGTAGTCTAAATAGTCTCAACGCTTATCATCAATTTTCCATCATTGATTCTCATTATTATCACCTCTTATCACTTTACGTAACTCTGCATCGTACCTTTCACCTTTTCTGTACCCATCTCGAGTCCTCTGAAATCAAAATTTTACCCCCTTCGCTCCCCTCCAGAACCCCACGTTTGGGAGGAGCTTAGTGTCCGACGACATGTGCTCTCGGTATTAGCAAAAACGTGTCCGGTTTCCTTATAAAAGGCAAACTGAAAATTGATAACTTTGATAGTCTCAAATGCACCGATTACTCCTTATTGCACTAGTCGCCCTCAGTTCAGTCGGCGCCGATTTCGATGTTACTGGGCCGTTGACGGATGATTTTCAAGCTTGGTTGGCACAGTAAGAGACTCAATGGTGGAGATGGGTATATGTAAATACCACAAGTTTCAGACACGACTACTCTTCATATGACTTCGTGCGCGCTGACTACGGTACTCAGGGAAGCTACGGAGGAAAAACCGCGAGCACGCCGAAGGCGGTGAACACCCCTGTGGTTTTCATCCATGGAAATTCGGACGCCGCTCTGAAGCACACCTCCATGGCTACCGGCTGGTCAAACTCTATCGGATACTTCTTGCAACATGGGTACACCACCGCTGAACTCTATGCGACCTCCTGGCAAGACACCAACGCTCTGAACGCCGCCAAGAGAACTCACAACTGCAACGATCTGATGCGCCTTCGCAAGTTCCTCGAGGCAGTGTTGGCCTACACGGGGGCCCCCAAGATCTCGGTGGTCAGTCACAGTATGGGAGTCACCTTGGCTAGGAAGATCATCAAGGGTGGATCACTAACGGCGCCGGATGGTAGCTGCAACTTGGGACTTCCGTTGAACAAGCAAGTCGAGGTGATGATCGGAATCTCTGGTGCCAACTACGGACTGTGCAATTGTGAGGGTGGAAGTGCGTCGTTGGAGAAGACGTGCAACAAGAACAATGGATTGTGGCCCGGCGACTCTTGCGGGCTGAACTATTTGGATTGTGGGTTGTACCCATTGGTGTGGCCGTGCAGTGGGGTGAACTATTCGAGCTTCTTGATGCAGCTGAACTCGGATAAGAACAAGGAGGGTGACTATGTGTTCAGCATGTGGAGTTTGGGTGAGTACACTTTGTTAGGACGCTTGATGTTGTTGAAATTCGTAATCGGGTAGTACATATTGTCATTTCGGTTCGCCGCTTATGAAACCACATTTTTCTGACCTTCTCTTTTCCAGCTGATGACGTCATCGACTACGGAGACATGGTCTGGGGACGCTCCACCTCCTTCATCCCAACCTCCGACGGAAAAGCCGTCTACCACGTCTACACCCACATGGAGACCAAAGAGCTGACCTATGCGGATCAGTACCAGATGGTCAAGGATCACACTGTACCCAATAACGTGTAACTTTGTCTTGTACTCATCAACCTGTTCATTCATATATCTATACATATTAGTCCGAACATTCTGTACTTTATACATATGTAACAAAAAATGCAATTCCCAATAAACATTTTGTACATAAAGCGTCTTAACTTGTTTGCGACCTCTTTTCACCGGCGGATTACTTCCCACGAAGACAGATAACGATGGGGAGTTAGAGTATGTGTATTGAACATGTGTGTGCAACAATGTGATGACAACGTGGGGTTTGAGTTATGATAGTTTTGTTGAGACGAGCAGAACACAAAGACTCCGAAGAATCATCGTTTTGAAGAGCATGGTGAACATGTGTAGCAGGGTTCGGATAGATTCTGGAAATACGCTCCATTGGAAACTCAAGGACTAGAGAGTAACCCGAAGTACATGGAGATCATGTAACTCCATGGAGATCATGTAACTCCGACATATGTCATTGGAAAGCTGAAAGAATTTCCAATCCAGTCATGTATTTTGTTTTTGCGGCGGCAACCATCTACTCATGGAAATTAGGCTTGAAGGACTGAAAAGCAATTCGATTTGCACTGAAAAAACACGATTTCATTTTCCTGGCAAATTTATGCGTGGATTTCAGTGCCTTTTCGTACTTCAAACCTTATTTTCACGAGTTGACGGTGGCCGCCGCAGAAACAAAACACATGACTGGATTGGACATTTTTTCAGCTTTTCATCATGTAACTCCAAACATTACACACACTTTTCTGAGTATTTTTCTGGATATTACATTTCTGGAAACAGATCGAAAAATCGATAAAAGTAGAGCAAGAAAATGCGAACGATTAGAGGTACATAAATGTGAGAATGAGGTGGGAACGAGGCAGTCTTCACA
This sequence comes from Caenorhabditis sp. 40 LS-2015, assembly GCA_900536305.3. Classification (NCBI taxonomy): domain Eukaryota; kingdom Metazoa; phylum Nematoda; class Chromadorea; order Rhabditida; family Rhabditidae; genus Caenorhabditis; species Caenorhabditis tribulationis. Next base: position 210,377 of record LR544757.1, on the reverse strand, counting down.
TCACCTTTCTTCTGGGTTAATTGCGCAGTTGTAAAACCATTTTGTGTACTGGAAGAAAGGTGATGACTCAATGGACAGACTTCCAGAAGCACTTTCTTCAAGGACGGAACAAAAAATGGCTTGCTACATCTGCTGTGCGCAACATTTCGCACTTGGTAAGTACTTTAAATTACATTGAAAATTTTGGAATGGTTTTTGGAAACTGAAAATTGGGCGAAATTCTTCGATCGCTAAATTAGTTCTAGTTCTCTTTTTAGTCTCCCACCTCTTGCATCCTTTTTGGATCCAAGAACATTCCGATCAACAATCGAAAACTCAATATTTCAAAATCGACTGGTACATCTTGTTCAGAAAGGAAGGCTCCATCCACAGGAACCCTCGAAACCGGCATAACGGGACAGGACAAAACACGGCTAGCTGTAAAGGATATCATTACGGATCGAAAACACGTGAGTTAGTGGTAGTGGGTGGTCATCCTGGCATCAAGTGGTTCTTCGAAACCTGGGCCCTTCGTGACCCCAATCTGATGCCAGAGGGGTCTAGAGTCTAGGGTGGTGGTTTCGATTAGATGTACCAGAATAGCAAAGATATCTTCAACAACAGTGAAGTCCTCTAGCCGTCTCACCCATGTGCTACCTTTCCTCTTATCAAAACGATGCAACATTTAATTTGATAATAAAAAATTTTCTTTGGTCTTCTTGTTTTTGTCATCTTTTTCTGCATTTGCCGTGTCTTCGTTTATTCAGTTTTCATTTCTGTTGTCCAAAAAAGAATGACCAAAACCTATCCGTCTTTTATAATTGACGCATTCACATCCACCCCTTTTGCGGGAAACCCAGCGGCAGTTTGTTTGATCCCGAGGGTGGGTTTTGGCTTTTTAGAGATTTTGGGGCAATTAGAGATTCTGAGGTTATTGAATTCTTTGGATTTGTGAACTTGGAATTCAAGCATTCTAGGTTTCAAAGAATTTCACATCATTGAGAACCGGGAAATGTACAACGCCCATTTTTCAGTCGCTCACCGACTCGGAGCTTAAAAAAATCGCTGCCGAATTCAACCTCTCTGAAACCGCCTTTCCCGTCCCAACTGACCCCTCTCTGGACTATAAAACCTCTTCAAGTTTCTCCCTCCGCTGGTTCACCCCAACCAACGAGGTCCCCCTATGCGGTCATGCAACACTGGCAACATCTCATGTCCTTTTCAACGAGATTGGAAATGTGAACAATGAGCTCAAGTTTGAAACCAAGTCTGGAGTTTTGACAGTGAAGAAAAATGAGGAGGGGAGTGTGGAGATGAATTTCCCAAAGTATGAGCTGATGGCTCTTAAGATTGACGATCTTATCAATCAAGCCGAGGGAGGGCTCCCGGAATCTAAGGCTCCAGATTTCGTGATGGATGTTATTCAGTGCCTGGTTCCGAACAAGGTAGGCAAACAACATAAGGTCATCCAAACACCTGAATCTCCCCAAACCAAATTTTCAGATCACCATCGAATCCGTTGTACATGCTCCAAGCATAGGATTCATCATTGTCTCACTCGATTCCAACCTCACCAAATCTGAATTTGAAGCTTTGAAACTGGACGTCTCCAGAGCCCTCGAACTCCATGATGGCAGCTTCTTCAGAGGCCTAGCCATCACTCTCCGTCCCTCGAATCCTATCGCCCAAGGATTTTCGGATGCTCACAAAGAGCCCTATGACTACGCGTGTCGCTACTTTGGCCCGTGGGATGGAGTCAATGAGGATCCGGCGACAGGATCCGCTCAATGCACCATTGGACCGTTTTGGGAGAAAATGACTGGGAAGAAGGAGTTGTATGGATTCCAGGTGGGTCGGAATTCCGCTTTCCGCCAATCACATGCTTTATGGGAAGCCTTAAAATCGTATATTTTCAGGCGTTCCCAGGTCGTGGAGCCCAATTTCGTCTGAAGCTTCAGGAGGATCGAGTAGTCCTTACCGGATCTTCTCTTACAGTAGTCCGAGGAGAAATCATTTATCACTAGGTTTCAGGAAATTATTTCTCAACCTCGAATAAATAGTTTGCAATCGTTTACACAGTTTTCGAAAAAAATACGCTAATTGCTATCTTATCAGTTCAGACAACCACACAAAATAGACAATAACGTCATTTGGGGATTGTCATCGTTTTCATTTTTCTATTTAAAGTCTAGTTCTTTCCAAGCCTTGAACATTGGTGAAAATGTCCGAAACTTACCTGTCGTTCATTGTGGATGCATTCACAAACACTCAATTTGGAGGAAACCCGGCTTCTATTTGCCTAATTCCAAAGGTTAGTTCTTAATGAAATTTAGCTGTTGGCTGAGTCTCAAACGATTCCCAAATATGTGCAAACAGTATACGAAGTTGTAGAATACTTCCAACGCAGCGAGTTTTTGAATCTAATTTACAAATTTCCTCCGTGTTCAGTGAGGGTGGGGATGTGCAAACCGAAGACCCCATATCACCGTCAAAGTGTAAATGGTCCAGTTTTCAGTCCCTCTCCACCTCTGCCTATCAAAAAATCGCCGCTGAGCTGAACTGTCCCGCCAATGCCTTTCCCGTCCCAACTGACCCCTCGCTGGACTATAAAACTGCTTCAAATTTCTCCCTCCGCTGGTTCACCCCGGCCAACGAGGTCCCCCTATGCGGTCATGCAACATTGGCAACATCTCATGTCCTCTTCAACGAGATTGGCAATGTGAACAAGGAGCTCAAGTTTGAAACCAAGTCTGGAGTTTTGACAGTGAACAAGGATGAGAAGGGGAATGTGGAGATGGATTTTCCAAAGTATGATTTGCAATCGATCAAGTTCAAAAAGATGGAGAACTCGTTGGGAGAAAAGTTCGCGGAAATTGATGCCCCAGATTTCTTACTGAAGCTCATCAAGTGTGTGGTTCCAGAGGTAAGTCAATGCTTAGAAGTGTAGATTCCTGTCTTCTCAAATTCCAGACCCGAATTCAAGGTGCTCTTCTTGCTCCAAAAATCGGTTTCGTCCTCGTCATAGTGGACCCCAAAACCACCATAGCAGAGTTTGAAGCTTTAAAACTCGACGTCTCCACAGCTCTTCAACTATTCGACCGCAACTTCTTCAGAGGACTCATTCTCATTCAACCCACGAACCCTATGGATAGGGGATTCGTTGACTCCCAAGGCAAACCTTACGACTATGCGTGTCGTCACTTCATGCCATGGGATGGAGTGGTAGAGGATCCCGCAACAGGATCTGCTCAATGTGCAATTGGACCGTTCTTGGAGACGATGACCGGGAAGAAAGAATTTTATGGGTACCAGGTGGGTCAGGCTATACAGCAGATGGAAGGAATTCCGGTTTCCGCCAATAGCATGTCTCTGATGTGAAGCCTTACAATGGGATATTTTCAGGCGTTCCCAGGTCGTGGAGCCCAATTTCGTCTGAAGCTCCTAGAGGATCGAGTCATGCTCATCGGATCTGCAGTTTCAGTGGTCCGAGGGGAGATCGCATATTATTAATTTGCTTCATGAATCACTCTTCAGTTCTGTGAAAACTCTGAATAAATGGTTTGGACTTCAGATTATGGAAAAGACCCCCACCACAAAATCAAAATAAACTAACCTTATTTTCTCAAGGACCCTCAGTACTTGATGATTCTACCCTTCTCTGTCTATCCTTACGTGCAGCCATCACTAATTGGTTAGACTACAGGTAAAGAGAATAGACTGAATCAACAAGATCAGGGGTATAAAAGAGAACGCATTAAGATCAGGTTTTCTGCACCTCATTATGTTTTTCATCTCTGTTTTTATCGCTATTACTGCTATCCTCGTAGCCTACTGTAAGTGGATTCACACCTATTGGAAGCGAAGAGGAATCCCTGGTCCGGTTGGCTTGCCAATTCTTGGCTCCTACTACGATCTAGCCGATGAGAAGCGTCCACGATGTTTCACTCTCCACGAATGGACCGAAAAGTTTGGCAAAGTTTTCGGCTACTATGAAGGATCGACACCAGTACTAGTAGTCAGCGATTTGGATATGCTACAGGAGATGTTCATCAAGAAATTCGACTGCTTTTATGCGAGGAAGAGTACGAATCGAATTCACGGAGACCTGGAGTCTCCCGAAGAGGAGCCGAGGGTTCATTTGTTCGCGGCTCGCGGAGCCAGATGGAAGAGGTTGAGAGCTTTGGCTTCGCCAGCGTTTTCAGTTAAGGCTTTGAAGCAGGTGCATCACACCATCGAGGATAGTGCTCTTCAGATGATGAGGCATATGGAAGTTCATGAGAATACGGGTGCACCATTCAACATCCACGAGTACTACCAAGAGTACACTTATGACGTCATCTCTCGTTTGGCTATGGGACAGCCGGAATCTGAGCAATTCAATAATGAAGGAGTGCAAATCGTTAATAATGTAAGCCTTTCATATTTTTACTCTATGACAACTAATATCGTTTTAGATCTTTGCTCGAAGCAACAGGACCCTTCCCTGGTACTTGACGGTGGTGTTCCCCAGGTTCCAGAATTTCATAAAAAACTGGTACTTCAATCATGAATCGATAAATGGTGGAAACATCGGGAAACTTTTCCTGTTTATTGAGAAATCGGTGACGGAGAGAATCAAAGAGAGGGTAGGTGTTTCATAGAGACTCCAAGGTCTACTTCAGGTCTAACCCATGACATTCCAGGCCGAGAACGCTCGATTTGGAATCGAAAACTCCCAGAATGACTTCATCGACATGTTCTTAGACTATTACACTGAATCCGAGATTCATGATGAAGAATTCGGGAAGTCCCCTGAGAAGAAAGTCACTGCTGAAGACGTCATCGGGTCTTGCTTCGTCTTCCTTCTCGCCGGTTTCGACACCACCGCCAATGCTCTTGCCTACGCATCTCATCTCTTGGCGTTGCATCCAGAGAAGATGAAACTGGCTCAAGCGGAAATTGACAGTGTCTGCACGTCGCCAGAGATCTCTTATGATGAGATGTCAAAGCTCAAGTATCTAGACGCTGTTATAAAGGAAACGTTGAGGATCAGGCCTGTGGGTTGGTTGTAAGTCAAACATTCCAAACTGCTACTTGGTGAGCCGATTCATTTTCAGCGCCTGCTCTCGGGAATGCGTCAGGACCACAACCCTCGGAGACATCGTGGTGGAGAAGGGTGTTCGTGTGGAGGCTGATGTGGCCGCTCTTCATTTTTCCAAAGATGTCTGGGGTGATAATGCGGAGGAGTTTGAGCCTGAAAGATGGCTCACACCAGCACCTCGCCATACCATGTCTTGGATCCCATTTGGAGCGGGACCCCGTCAGTGTGTTGGGATGAGAATGGGAATGGCTGAAGCGAAGATTGCACTAGCTCACTTGCTCCGGAAATGGTCCATCGTTGCTGGTCCAAAGACAGAGAAGATGCTTCAGATTCAAGGATGCACCACGACGTCTCCCGAGAAAGTTTCCCTATACTTGAAGACTCGAAATAAATCTGGTTAATATGTATCTTTTCTTCCTGAAACATTTTACATGTTGTGTTCTAGTCCCCAACCAATTTTTTTTTGTTGATAGAAACTCAAACACCTGCCAGCCTCTATTTCTATGAAGTTTGCTCTCTTCTGAAAATAAAGGTTTTTAAAGAAAATGGCATGTTTCCTCGCGCACTCTTGGTATCTATGGGTACCAGATGTCAACATCAAATTTGAATGTAAAGGTGATGTTGAAAAAGGTTGGAAGCAAAAAACGATGTTTGTTAGAGAGATTGAATAGGGATGAAGATAGAAGTTCTTGAAATGGCACAAAAATGAAGAGCTGGAAAACAGAACAATGAGGAAATGGAAAACAGATTGTGAGGTCAATATTCTGAAATTCTAAAATTTTGGGATTCTCAGTTTCGCAAGATCTGAAGGCTCACAAACACCCCGAGATTTTGGTTGATTCTTGGATTCTGAAATTCTGATATTTGGAGATTCGGAGATTTGGAGATTCTGTAATTCTGCGGTTCTGAGGTTTTTAGATTCGGAGATTCTGAGATTCTGAGCTCTCAATGAAATTGGAGATTCTGAGATTCTTATGGCATGTTCGAAACGACAAAAAAAGACAAAAAAAGACACAAAGAGATGTTCGAAATAGAGGGAATTTTGCGTCTTTTTTTCATAGTTTTCGGAAAATTTTACGTTAAATCAAACTTTAAATTAAGGCTAGTTTTCATTTGCGTGATTTTCGAGTTTGATTTAGCGTAAAATTTTCCAAAAACTCTGAAAAGAAGACGCGAAATTCCCTCTGTTTCGAACGTCTCTTTTTGTCTTTTTTAATATTTTTTTGTCGTTTCGAACGCCACATTACGGATTCTGAGATTCTGACGAAATCTGATATTCTGACGAAATCTGATATTCTGGGACTATGCGATTGTGAGGTTCTGTCATTTAAATTCTTCGACTTCCGGATTCTGAAGTTCTTACATTTTTGATTCTCAAATTCTGAATTTTGCTTCATTTTCTATTTTTGGAACCACGAGCATACACGATTGCGTCAATCCAATATTTCCCTATTTCCCAATTTTTCCAGTGACTTTTCATGCGTCAAAACCTCCAAAATTCATCTTCATACATACAAATTTATGTACAAACGTCCCCCTTGACAACCTCTCAAAATTCCATCTGATATCATTCAGTTTACTGTTAGAATTCGAGCTATTTTCAAAAACTTCAAAGCCATAATTAGTATTCCTCTCTTTCCCTTCCCCCGAATTCGAATTCCAAACACCACTTTTCGCTTCCGCACACAACTTGTTCTCATTTTAAAACATCAACTTTTTTTTCCAGCCAAGAGTAATTTTCCTTTTTCTCAGAATCTCCTCTCGATTACAGCTGTCTTTGGTGCGCATGAAGGAGAAAAAAAGAGTGTAGTTTGGCAGTTGAGAGCCGTATAAAAAGCGGCAAGAGCTCTGGCAAATCTCATTTTCTCCAACTTGAAACTTTTTTGGCTCTTTCCTCGCTCACTCTCCTCTACGCCAACCAAATCTGGAACATTTCCAGAATGCCCAAGGCAATCTCAACGACTACAAAGAGTAGTCTATATAACTTTGGGAACGTCAACTTTGGAACACCGACGAAACAACAGACAGTATATGAGCAGTTTGAAAAGCTGCAGATTCTGGAGGAGATTGATACCAAGAAAATCGTCATCGCATATGCCGTCACTTTTGGACCATTGGCAATTTGTTTTCTGGGCTGTCTCTTCCCGTACCTGTCGGCGTTCAGAAGGAATCTTCATGCTCATGGAGGGGTGAGTCAAGTCCTCGAGGTCACAGTCAATCAGATTTCGGTTTGATGATTGCTTATTTTGGGTTACTGTAGTGGTGGTCACAGTCATATTAATGATCTTAGAGCACTGCCAACATTAAACTGAAGTCTCACGATACTCCCGATTCCAGAGTCCCCTTCTACCAATGATCACCCACACCTACCGTACAATCAAGTTCAACTACACCATGTTCTTCGTCTTCGGAATACTAACAGGTGTTTTTGCAACAATTCCCAATGGATTCGCGTAAGTAACCATCACATGGTTGTCATTCAAATCCTTCACTTCTCCAGCGTCGTCAATTTCTCCCTCCGGATGTTTTTAATCTTCGCCTGGGCTGTCACCTTGTACGTCTCCATGTACCAGTTGGCCATCTCGATCCTCTCCATTCATCGCTTCATCAACAGTCGTCAGCCAGAAGAGCTCCGTGGAAACTTGACCCGAAAGAATGTGATCGTTCTGATGGTCGTTATTTTCTTGGTGGTGATTCTGAAGGATGTCGCTTGGGTTGCGTATTTCATTGCAGCTTTGATCAGTGGAAAATCCGAGATGATCGACACTGTGCTGATGTATTACTCGGTGAGTTTTGTGGGAAGGCACGCGACGCGACCGCAACGCATTCCTCGTTTCAGATGATCTACGTGACCTATCAAATCCTTCTCTTCATTGGCATGGTCTTCCAGTTCTCGATTTCCGAACAACCAAAATCGCACTCTGAATACTGCATCGTCACCCATACCAAATACATTGGACTCACCAAATTGGTAAACAATTTGACACTGGGAAACTTGACATCTTTGATTTCCAGATTCTCGGCGTCACCTGCTTCGTCTGCTACATCCTCCGCATTGAGACTATGCTGGTAAGGATTGCTGTAGTTCATGGGACCTCTCTACAGAGCACATTTACATTCTCCGAATGGAATGTTTCAGGCCTCCATGCTCTTCTTCTCCATCGACATCTTCCTGGTGCCAGTGGTCGTGCAACTCACCGAAATCCGGGCCAACCCGAATGTGATCATTCCGACGGAAATGAAGAAGGTCGCAATGAGCGCTTGATTTTGGAGCTGGTTGATTTGATTTCAATCTGTGATTCAAAGCAATGAATAAAGTTATTTGTGAAGAACCTTGAGTTTACAGAACCGTATAAGTTTAGAATCATAGAATCTTAGAATCCATCAGACAGCCTTTGAGTACTTCAGAATTCCCCAAGAGAACACCGAACTCTCAAAGTCGATCAGAATCCAAAACCCCCCATCTCGAATTTCCCTGTTTCAGAATGTTTTCGCATCTTAAAAATTAGGTCCATTCATTTTTGTTCCGCATAGCTTTCTTACAAAAAAACAAGAGATGCAGAGAAAAAAGGCGAACAGAAATATTCTTGTTTCACTGTTTGTTGATCAGCCGACACAAGGAGGACAATAACAAAGTGAAGAAAAACGGAGTATAAATAAAATACAGGTTGGTAGTGTGGGAAAACATACCCAACTTTTTTTGTTATTTGTTCCATTTTTTCTCGACCAAAAGTCAAAAAGTCTGCAAAAATGATCATATTGTTGGCCTTCACAACTTTAGTTATTGGAGTTTTGAGGTGAGCAAATTTTTGAAAACTTGCCCAATTTTCTCAATCATTGCAAACGTTTAAAGTTATTTCCTCTCGACATGGACCTATTGGAAGCGTCGTGGAATTCCGGGACCACTAGGCTATCCGATTCTCGGCTCAGCTTTGGAAATGTTGGACTACAACTATCCACCGTACCTGCAGCTCAAGGAATGGACGAAACAGTATGGAAAAGTGTTTGGAATAACTGAAGGCGTCTCGAAGACGCTGGTGATTTCGGATCCAGATTTGGTGCAGGAGGTTTTCGTGAAACAGTACGACAACTTTTTCGGGAGGAAGAAGAATGCGATTCAAGGGGATCCAGACAAGGAGAAGATTATGCATGTGTTCGCGGCACAAGGGCATCGATGGAAGAGGTTGCGGACAATTACGAGTCCATCTTTCTCTAATAATAGCTTGAGGTGGGTAGATCTAGAAGTGAAAAAAGTATATCAAAGATTTCCAGAGAACTGCACCCAATTATTGAGGACAGCGCTTCCCAGTTGTTGAGACACATCGAGACAAAAACGGAAGGAGGAAAACCCATCGACTTGTTGATGTAAGTGCAGGTGTGGGATTCTGAAGGATTTCAATTTGCGATTCCAGATTCTTCCAAGAGTTCACCTTCGACATCATCGACCGTATCGCAATGGGACAAACCGACGCGAAACAGCTCCTCATGTTCCAGAACCCTCGAATCCAATACGTTCGTCAATTCTTTGCCGAGCCCCGGAAAGGACTCTTTTTGAGTGGAGCTCTGGCTCCATTCACTGCCTCGATCATCCGAAAACTCGTCTATCATCTTCCACAAGTCTTCGACAATCCTACAGTACACCTCATCCGGATTATCAAGAAAGCTGTGGAGGCGAGAATGGCTCAACGGGCCGCAGATGAGGAGGCTGGCATCGAGCCAGGAGAGCCTCAAGATTTCATTGACCTGTTCTTGGATGCCAAATCAGATGACGTTGGAGCGGAAGACAATGAAGACTTTACCAAGGGAGGTGTCAAGGTTAACAAGCAACTCACCACGGATGAGATCGTCGCACAATGCTTCGTTTTCCTGTTGGCCGGATTCGACACCACTGCCTTATCAATGTCGTACACCTCCTTCCTATTGGCAACACACCCAGAGATCCAAAGAAAACTTCAGCAAGAGGTGGATCGAGAGTGTGACGGAGATTTCGTTTCTTTTGATCAGCTATCGAAGCTGAAGTATTTGGAGTGTGTAGTGAAGGAGACCCTCAGGTTGTACCCCTTGGGAACTATGTGAGTTTCACGGATTTGAAACTTTGAGGTCTGTGGGGTCTCCGTGGTGTAGGGGTCACTGGACGTACATTTTTTCCAGGGCCAACTCTCGTTGCTGTATGAGAAGCACCAGAATCGGAGACTACGAGATTGAGGAGGGTGTCAATGTGATGTGCGACACGTGGACTCTTCACTCGGATCGTAAGATCTGGGGAGACGATGCAGAGGAGTTCAAGCCGGAAAGGTCGGGGACGGGTTCTTGGGGATACCAGTGGGGCTTCCTAAAATCCCTTTGAGTGAATAGCCTGTCAAAGTCGCCCTCACTTCAGATGGGAACAAGGAGAAGAGCATCTCATTCAAAAAGGCGGCTACATTCCGTTTGGATTGGGACCGCGACAATGTATTGGAATGCGGTTGGCCTACATGGAGGAGAAGATTTTGCTCTCCGGCATTCTCAGAAGATACACTTTGGAGACGTGCGAGAAGACACAGATTCCGCTGAAGCTTGTTGGCTCGAGAACCACGCAGCCAAAGAGTGTTTGGTTGAATATGAAGCCAAGGGAGGATTTGATTTGATTACGGACTTCAATCGCAAAGCTATCCTCCATTAGTTCCTTGTTGAATGTTTCAATGAAACTTGTATTTTTGTTTTGAACAGTATGTTAACACAGGAAACTTTCCAAAGTGTTATTCCAATCATAGCGTTCAAGTTTAGAAAAGACCAAGATGCTAAAACAAATGTTAAAAATAAATGAGAGAGTGAGACAGCTCAGCAGGTCAACACTACAATTTCTGAACGAGTTTCACAAAATGAAATTTATTTCTAATGCTGGGATAGACCAAAAAGTTTGCTTTCAGCTGATATATGATTACTTCTGTCAATCGAGCGACACATCATGCAGATTTTGGCAGAAGAGGGCCGATGTATTTCTGAAAATGAAAATATATTAATGAGTTGATAGCAATTTTGAGAAAGGGTGCCCCCCAGTTTCCACAAAACGCACATGGAGCAGAATTCCAACCACAATCGAAACCAATACGATTGAAGTTTTCTTCACACCATCAAAGCTCAACGAAATCCGTTTACCAGTCATACTGCGCATTTTGTCAAACTTCTGCTGACTCATTGGAGGGTAGCGGACTCTGGAAAACTGTCATTGTTCAAAAAGACAGACCTCGAACCTACGCTTGAAGAGATTCCCCAAAGAATCCTCTATGAAGGACGGACTTCTCATGAGTGAAAGTATCGAAGCCAAACTTTCCCATGTAACGACCCATGCCGGATACACCGACTCCACCGAAAGGCAAGGTGTCCACTGGAAAATTTCTATGATACAGTCTTAAAACTTCCAAAAAATCTCACCTCCAACATGAGTAATCACATCGTTGACCGTGACACCTCCACTACTGGTTTCACTCAAAAATCGTTGCACTTTTCTGTTGTCTTTGGTGAAAATATAAGCCGCTAGAGGTTTTTCACCGCTGGCGATGAACTGAAGAGACTCGTCGAGAGAATTGACAGTGATGATTGGCAGAACTGGTCCGAAGATTTCGTCTTGCATGAATGGGTCATATTGATTGACGTCTAGGATGGTTGGAGGGATGAAGAGGTCCGACCGGTCTCTTTTTCCACCGAAGATGGTGGTTCCCTTGCTTTCGTTGAGGAGAGAGATGATGCGGCTGGAAACCGTGTGCTACTTATTGGAGGAGTTAGAACATGGTTCAGGTTTGTCAGGTTAGGTCCGGAAGTATCATCTTCGTCAGTTCCGATTTGCCCACGATGGCCGCTTTCGACCTTGCCCTCTGACGGGTTCAGGGATCACTACCCCTACCGTAGAAATCAATTGACCTCAGGCAATCTCATTCTCATAACTTTCGAATGATAAGGTAAAGGGGGAACACCCATACGGCAAGGCTGTGAGGACCGAAATCGGCGAAAATTGAGGTCGATGGGTGGTGGCCGTGGTCGAGATTCAAAGACTTACTCAAAATGTCTCTCGTTGATGATTCGTGAGTAGTCCTTGCTCGCTTGTATGTTTTCACCATAGAACTCGTTGATATATTTGCGGAGGGCAGCGAGAAGCTGAAATTATTCACCTCGGTTCGGACCAGGTGGAGTCTTATCCAGAAAACTATTGAACACGCCTTCAAACTGTAGACTTCGTGACGAAACCCAGGTTTATAACCTCCAAAACAATAAACTGACCTTTGGCTTGATTGCGCTATTGACCAGAATGTAGTCCGGCGCTAAACACGTTTGTCCACAGTTCAACCATTTTCCCCAAGCGATACGCCTCGCGGAAATATCGATATCCGCGTCGTTTTCCACCACTACCGGACTGAAAATTACATAGACCTCCTTCCTTACTCGGCCATAGATGACCCTTGCCAGGTTTGGTCGACCATCGGCTCCCACAAAGAATCATAAGATAGACCTACCATTTCCCTCCCAACTCCAATGTAACCGGAGTCAAGTGCTTCGAAGCAGCTGCCATAACAATCTTGGCTACAGGTGGACATCCTGTGTACAAAATGTGGTCGAATCGTTCTTTGAGCAGCTCTGTGGTCTCTGGGACGCCTCCGTTCACCACTGCCACGTATTTGGGGTCGAAGTATTTTGGAATCAATTTTTCGAAGAGAGCCGCAACGTTGGCGGAACACTCTGATGGCTTAATGACTGCTGTGTTACCGGCCGCGAACGCTGGTATCAATGGGAGAAGAATCAATCCGACGGGATAGTTCCATGGAGAGATAATAAGGACGACTCCTAGCGGGTCTTTCACGATGACCGGCCTGTCGAGAACAGTGGCCAGGGTTTTCTCAACGCTGGTCGGTTTCACCCACTCGTCAAGATTTTTCAAGAAATAGTCGATTTCGCCGATTGCGTTTCCGATCTCCATGACTTCCGTAATTTCGTGGCGCTGGAAACGAGAAAGTTTTACGATGGTTTCAGGGACCCAGAAGTGCTTACCCTTTTCAAATCCTTCCATACTGCTTCTGTCAGAGCCTCTCGGTTTTCTTCGATAAACTTTTTGAGTTTCAAAAGTTGTTGCTTTCGGAACTCCACCGACTTTGTTGCACCATTACGGAAAAAGTCGCGCTGATTTTCGACAAGTGAAGTGAATGAGGTCATTTCTGAAAATCTACAAAATCTGTAAAAAAACTGTGAAGCGAAGTTTTGGAGATAGGAGAAAACCAGAGCAAACAAAAACCGACAAAGAGATCTATCCGTTGAGGCAGGTTGGCTTTATAACAAACACTGCCACCCCTAAAGACACACGACTTTTGTGACCAAGTCGAGAGTACAGGTGTAGTATGTGGTCTCAGTGAGAAAATGATGAGAAAATGGGATAGAGTGTGGCCAATTAGATGTGATTTTTGAACAGGAGAAGATAGTGGAGTAGGCAAGATAAATAATAGATTCGACAAGGATGGTCGATAGGAAGAAAATGGGCAAAGATGGATAATGTTGGGCAATCATTAAAATGACCATAACTCGATCAACTTGGAGCCAATAACCACGAAAGGTTTATTTTCGAGATCCGCAGCAAAAAAAATGGTTTGAATGAATATAACCATGCCACGTTTTCCAATATTTTTAACTTTTTGAGGGCTTGTGGCGAGACCTCATATAGTCGTCTTGAATATTGGTTTTTCAGGAATTTTTTTTCATTGTTCATTGTCGACTTTTTGCTGGTTCCCTTTATTATCGAGACAGTAAAAATCGACTCTGATCCAAAACAGATCAAGCCCATTGACGATGACTAGGCAGTTTCCCGACTACATTAAATTTGACAAGTTGAAAACTAGAAAAAAATGACGAATACTTTGACCGAGCTGAAAACATTTTAGCAAAATCTAGTCCACTTCCTCAATTTTCGAATTCTAATAACATCAGAATAAAATTTGAACCCCAAATAACACTCGAATATATCTTTCAATCTTCAGAATCATGCCAAAAACTACTGACAAAGATCCAGAGCTCATAATATTCTTTGAGCTGGACTTTTCGATTTCATCTATCGCAGTACCCATTGTGATGTCAGTGACTTTGGCCGTTTGTTTCTTGTGCTGCTTCCCGGCCTACATTCATGCGTATTGGAAACACTTGGGTGCTCATAGAATGGTCAAAAAACTTTCAAAGTTTGACAGTTTTAGATTAAGTTTTAGAGTCCGTTATTTCCACTTGTCCACTTGACATTCTACTTCATCTCATTCGGCTATGTCATATTTTTCATCCTCGGAATCTGCGGTGCTGCATTGCGATTATTGCCGCCTCCTCATGAGTAGGATTCAGAAGTTTTTGGGCTTGGCAACGAAGATTTTCAGAGTTCTAGTACACTCTCTCAACATTTTGGTAATCGTTTCAGTGTTCATTTTCAACTATCTCGGATTCTATCAGATGGTTATATCTCTATTTTCCATCCGTGATTATCTGAGCACCAAGTTCAAAATCGGGAATATAATAAGGTCAAATGTGAAAATTATCATTGTTATCTTATATTTCCTTCTACTGGTGAAGGATTCAATATGGATCTATCAATTTGTCGTTCTCGTTACTTATGCCGAATTGGAACTGGCAAAAACGCATTTGTGCTTATACTTTGTAAGTCTTGAGCCGATGAGTTTTGAATTTTCGACTTTGTGTATATTCAGAAAATCTACTCATGCCAACAGTCCGTTTTAATTTTGGCCTTGACTTTGGATTTCATCAAGACAAACTCAGAAAACTGTTTTCATTCTGAAGTTTCTATTGCTTCCCAGCTGAAGAGAATTGGGACCGTGAAAGGGGTAAGTTTTGAATGTTGCTCAGTTCAAGGTGAGCAAGCTGTTCACTATTTCAGATCATGGGGATCCTGTGGGTCCTCAGTTTCATGACCAATTTCTATTTGGTTGTGGTAAGTTTAGACTGTCTGGAAGGGCCTTTGAATATTAGTTTTTCAGGCATCAATTTCATTTTTCACCGTCGACTTTTTCCTGGTTCCCTTTATTTTCGAAGCAGTGGAAATCAACTCGGATCCAAATAAAATCAAGCCTATTGAAGTAAAAAAGATACCAGTGAAATAAAGACTTTCTCTTTATATGGTTATGGTATACGGGAGACGCTGACATGCAGACACTCCCGTCTCTCTTCGTCTCTGAAAGGCTTCTGACAAAGAATGTTTTTTTTCTACTTTGCTCCCTTTTCCCACTCACATCATAACGCATTTGTTTCAACCACAACAACAAACTTCATCCCTATATGTCAAAATAATCCCATGATACTCGATCATGAAATATTTTCGATTTCCGTTTCACGAGGTAGCATGTGAAATGACAAGAACCCAGACATGAGTTGCCTGGGAAACAGTGGACGCACCTTTGTGAGGCTTCTGCTTCGGCCTCTTCGGCTCATTTTCAGCTATTTTCTCCCTTTTCTTGGCCTAACAAAATGGAGGAGAACTCCACTTCTTTGAGAATGGAGTTTTGCAATTCCACGAGCACTCCCGATGGATTCGAGCCAAAAGAGATGCGGATGGTAGAGTCGTCTGTTCTGGTTGGAATCGTGTTTTACGCTCTGACAGTTTTCATGCACAATGCTTTGATATTGTGGGTCAAGCTGATGAATGACGAGGTTAGTTTCGGGCTTTATGGATTACTGTAGGTAAAATGTATTTCAGTATTCCATGATATTCTACCCACCACTTCCCCGTTTCGCGAAATTCTTCGAACGACTTCTCATCTTCTTCTCGGTCATTTTTGCCGCCAACTACACCTTAACCTTCTACGTCTTCGATGAGCCCACCCTCTTTCTCTCCAGCTCCCTCGTACTCATTTTTGTGTTTTTGAAAATTGTCCGTGACACCTTTGGGATAGTCTTGACTATTCTGTCGATTTCGATTCATGTGAACAAGGATGAAAGTTTTCAATGGTCAACTCAAGCGCTTGGCGCTGTGGTCAAGACGGTTGCTGGGTTCGTTGTGATGAAGGATATCTTGATGTCTTCGTGGATTTTTGTGATCGCCGTGTTCCAGCTGCGGTATTCATCGCAGATCTTCTACTACTATTTCGTAAGTTTCTCACTCCGTATTTGATCTATCCACCCTTTTTAGGGAGTCTTCCTGTCCATCCAAATCTTTCATCTTCTTCCCGTTCTCATCAGATTTTTTCCGGAAAACAAGTCATGGGAAGAAATGACTCCTCGTGAACAATGGGTTATAAAAAATGCCTACTACTCATTCTTGCTCAAACTGGTAAGTCGCTACAGATGTCTGATCGGAAGCGTAGGCCATCTCAGACCGTCTCAAAAACCTGAACAATTCTCAGCCCGTCGTCGTCAACATTATCATCATCGCCGTCGAAGGAGCTAGCGGGGGACTGGTGAACCTTCATCACTTTCGACTTTAGAAACCCTTGAATTTTCAGGTTTTCTCATGCTGGATGGTGCTCGATGTGTTCATACTACCGATTTCGACTAGATACATTGCGATTTGCCAACTGCTCAAGAAAGAGATAAAGAGACAGCGTTACGTTCGGAAGGAAGATGAGCATGTTGTGGAGGTGGAGATGGGAAAGATTTGATAATTTGTTTTCTGTGAATGGAATAAACCAGTTTTCCTATATGCTTTTTTCCTAGAGTCTACATGAACAGGGGAGGGATGTGCATGGGAGTGGGAGGCTACATGAACAATGAAGAGTAATCGCATTTTCGATGACAGTGAGTAATCACCATGGACAAAAACTCGACTTCTGAAATACTTATTGCCAATTGTATGTTGTGGCGATATCGTGGACCAGGACAGATGAGAGGAATCAGAGTTTCATCACCTGACAAAATGGTGAATTGTAGTTTCACTGATAAAAACAAATAAACAATTTGACTCTATACTACTACTTCATTTTTTTCAAATAAACAAGAACTGAATAGCATCAGTAATTTTCCGCTGGTCAATACTGGAACTTGAGCATGTCCTTGAGAATGGGGTCGTTGACGTCATCAAAAACGATTATTTCGAACAGCGACGTCACCAGCTCGTACACTTCCGTCATCACGATTCCAACAGCTAACACGATTTCCGAGACCCGCAACATTGGATCCTCATGCCCTTCGTCCCTGCATACGAGAAGAAGTGTCTGGAAGATGTCGTCGCGTTGACGGGCGGAAATGAGACGCCCGTTGTCTTGGAGCTTATAGTAGTCTGAAGGTTGAAAATTCTCTAATAGTCTATCGAACATAAGTGGGCTTACTGTAGTGCCAGATTGTCAAAGCTTTGAAGAGGGAAAACTCGGACAGAGACATTTTCAGTCTTCGAAGCGGCACGTTCACATTTTTCCATTGACGCCGTATCATTTGAACCATGGCTCTGAAAAATGCAAAATACTGAAGTTTTGAGATTTTGAATTCCACTTTACTCACTTATACATCGTGACGTCTTCTGAACTATAGTCTCCGGTACTTCTATCCAGTTCAGTGGACGGCAAAGGGTTCATCCTAATAGCCTTGGCCTCTCTTGTGACGAACACTTCCTCGTCTGGGAAGATTCTGGAATGGTCCGGAATTTGAATTTGAGTCTCGCAGCAAGAGAAAACTTACACCTGACAGTAGTAAGCCGGATCTGCCAACGCATCCACCGCAGCGGCGGTTTGAAAGAGTACAGTTTTTTCAGACTTGTTTAAAAAGTGAAAATCCGGGAACTGATTCACATAGTCCAGGATCATGGTGTAGTCGTTGCGATTTTTATAGCGATACGAGCGATGATCGAATGGAAGGAGATCGGTTTTCTCGAAGGGCTGAAAAAAAATGTCATGGATTTTGTAGTCCTCTCGGAGGAGTACTTACACAAACACACGGAACATCGAACATTGCTGACAGTGAAACTTTCGCGTAGGTTAACCTTCTCCGCATGTTCAAACTGACAAACTTCTCCATGTAAAGAGATGCGAGCTCGTATAATCTCTCATCTTCTTGTATTGGGTCCATGGGTACAAAAACTGGTATCTGTATATATTCTTGGAGCTCGTCGGGCTCCATGAGCTCATTGGAGGACTCGCGAAGAAATTTGGTCGGTGGGGAGTCACCATCCCAGTAGGATGTGGATGGTTGTTCGTAGTCTGAAAACAACTAGCATACCCGGACAAACAGACATCAAAAAACTTACAGAGGGAAGTGCCCTGTTGCTGCTCATCCTCCAGAATTGAGCTCGTTCGCTTGCCATTCGCAATGACCCCATTGAAAGCTTGTACCACTAAACAAGAGGTGAGTTGTTATAAAATAAGATGAAAAATCTTACTCTCTTCCTTCATACCAGCCTTAAAACATTTCGTCAATCTACACTTTCTGCAGTTTTGCCGCAGAGCGTGATAGATTTCACAAGTGTTGTCGCCGGCACACTCGTACTCCAGACTTCCTTTGACTGTGCGACGGAAGAATGCGGCGCAGGCCTGAAAATGGAAGCTAGTAAGCAAAGCATGAAGGGAACACTAAAAAAGGTTTCTGGAGGTATGGGGAATTGAACCCCAGCCCTCTCCCATGCTAAGGGAGCGCTCTACCACTGAGCTATACCCCCGCACGACTCAATGAGTGACAGAGGGTATAGACATGCCAACGGTTCCGCGGGCTACATTGTTGCCATTCGGGAGGCTAGAGAAAAGGAGAAAAAGTGAAAAGAAGGAAGCAAATTTGTTCTTTTACACTCTCCGAAGCGGGGCGGTTTTTCTCCTTCAAAAACTCACTTTACACGCGTGCGCTCCAAAATGTAGATTCGTCGCATTGGGCGAGTCACAAACTTTGCAGTTTTTGGACATCTGGAAATAGGGAAATAGGAAATCCGGATAGAAAGTAAAGAAAAAATAAAAACACTTGAGAATACTAACTGAATCAATCAAGAGACGCAGAGAGGACTGATCCGAGAGAGAGAGTGCAAGAGAAAAGATGGCATACAGAAATAGTGTATAGCGGAGAAGAGAATTAGAGAAAGAGAAAGTGGAAGTGTTTCCGAATGGACAGCCATCCCGTCTTATCTCCCATCTTTCTCTTTCTCCCCCATGCCGCCGTCTCCAGGTCGGGAGGGAATGTGTGTAAGTGTGTTTTTATGATCGGCTGGGGAAGAAGACAGGAGAGAAGGCAACGGGGGCAAAGGTCATACGGGTTAAGACAAAGTACGTGTAAAACAAGTGAAGGTTGACAGAGGTCAACCATGGCTAATATGTGGTCAAACCTGGGGGACTCAGGTCGATTCTCGCAAGGTTTAATCTCAAGGTCTAACTTTTCGTCCATGTGATGCCATATGGCTACGTTTTCTCCTATATGACTGATATGATGATTTTTATTGAACAATGACAAAGTATTTTCTTTGTAGTTTTGTGTGTAGTCTTGAACTGGAGTTGTGTGTACTTGCAAGGTGTTTTTATTGGAACAGGATCTCCAAAGTATTCAGCTTCATTTTTAGTACACATGCTTCTCAAGTCTAGCTTATGCCGAGCTAGCCGGAACAACCTTCAATCTGTCGAAGAACTTTTTCAAAAACTGATTTTCCGAAATATAAGTGGAGAAGATAAAGAGATACTGTAGAATACAAACATCTTGGAATCCCAAAACCAAGACCATCTTTTCAGCAGGATTCTTCAGGTGAGTGAGGTAGGCAGACCATAGGGTTGACATTGTGATAGACTGAAAAAATGACGTTGTAAATGCGCTCTATTAAGACTCACCAAAAAAACAAAGGTGAATAGCGATAGATGACACATCCTGGCGTACTCGAGAGGAGGAAGCCGATCACTTTTGCCCTTGGTGAGCAGGTGATAGATTTTGAGAAATAACAGAAAAGTGATGAGAAATGCATGGGAGAATTTGAGGATGTGAAGTTTCTGAAAACCCGATAAAAACATACATAGAAAAATATTATGAAAATTTACCACCAGAAAATTCTGACCCAAGAAGAGTTTCAAATAGAACCGTTCTGAAAATTTTGGTTGAACTTTGAATGAAAGTGATTCCTAGTACCTCTTCCAAAAGCATACCCAAATCCATACAAAACAACGGAACTCGTCACCAAGAGTACTGTAATTCTAGAGCTGCTCAGTTTGATTGCCATGAAAAAATCGTTTGTTGTTATCTTCCAGTTTAAAAATATTGCGTAGGTCAAAGTTTGAGTAAAAGGTACGGTTGGAAATATGCAAGCAGGGAGACAAAATCCAACGAGTATAGAGATCCGAATGTTGATTTCTGAGGTGGTTTTTGCGTTGAGAAGCCAAAAAAGTGCCCATTGAGTTTGGCTGAGAATAAGTGCCAAGTGAGAGATGAAAATCACGGGCATGATGTAACAGAACTGTGGGAAGTATTGATAGACCAGCTTCTGAAACGGGATTACAGTATGAATAACTTTCAAAAACTTACGTCCCGCCTCCAGATAAGATGCAAGAATAGACCTCCGCATAACAAAATATAGGCAAAAATGAGCAATGAGAAACTTCTAGCGGGTACGACGTCTAGGGGCTCATGGTCATAGTTGGAAAGGTTGTATTCTTCGAAAATTTCATCGGCGGTTTCCATCAGAGAGCAGGAAGTGGCTCAGAGTAAGAAATCTGAAGGCCTGAGGCTTTTGAGTGGATTCTAGTCAAAAAATTTCACCTGTTGAGAGATTCATGGTTTGCTAGTACTTCATGTTGTGTTAACTTTTGATGTATCACTTTTCAATATTACTCGATCGGGGCTACATTAGATTTTGACCGTGTTTTCCATAAAACAAAGTACAAAGCGTATATGAAAACGTAACGGAGTAACATGGAGTCTTGGAATCCAACTACTAACTCTTTAGTAGTTTCGGTCAGCATGAATAGAACCACATAGACTACGGTGCTCATCTGAAAGTTCAATCTGCTGGAGACAATTTCCATTTCGACCCTCTCACCAAGAACACCACTAGATGACATCTGACATAGATCAAGTGAGCGTATTCCTTTACTTTCCAAGCGATACTCCTTGAGCTCAAGGTATAAACTTTTCTGAATAATCCTAAGCACGTGACAAAAACCAGCGCGAAACGGAGAAGGTCGAAATGGATCACACGTCCGTCTCGAAGTACGTAATGAAAAAATAAGCGCCTGCTTTCAAAGGGCACATTTTTATTAGGAGCATTTGGGTGAGCTACAATATCCGATACTTGACGATATTGGTAGATACCAGAAATGAAGGAGACTAAGAAGATGTATACTTTCGATCTGGAAAAAATTATCTATTATGAATGGTCTAACAGTCAGGTGGGCTCTTTAGTGACCGACTGACTCTAAGACAACAAGATTGCTCCCAAGGTCTCCACATCAAATTTCCAAAGCCTCAGCTTTTTGGCAATCATTCTCGTCTGCGTCCTCATGGACTAGTGGGCTCATTTATTAAACTCTTCTCATCCACGGCGTTCAACTATTTGGTATTCGGCAGTCACTCTATGATCCAACTCACTTGGATATCCGAAACGTACAAATCCTCAACACCGGGTCGATCTTCATATTCATCAGTACCGCATGACTGGCACTGATAGCATGTGGAAACATGGGAAGCACCAAGAAAGCGAATAAATTCACATACGAGAACAAGAGCACTACCATTAGCAGGCTCCTTTTGTCAACGTTGTACGAGTGTATCACGTTAGGGATATAAGTAATTGCATGGAAGACGAAATCGCATGGGAAAGTGAGCAGCGAAAAGTAAACGAGGTCCGGAAATGTTCGGAGAAGCAGATTTCGTTTTCGGGTCATCAAGTTTAGAAATAGAAAGAAGCTAATGAGAATGTACAGGAGTAATACTGTGAAGGTTTGAGGCGGAGGTAGGAGTCCATTCAAAGTCTCCGAGGTATTCGGATGTGAGTTCAGCGATATGACGGTAATGTTGTTTTGGTGTTGCATTGACGTGCGTGACTCCAGATTCAGGAATTTAGTTATGGAATCAGCTGTGTACGAGGGTGATGGACCTTTGTTTTTATTTTCCATCTGGATTCTGGATTTTGACTTCAGTTTTCTAAGAATAGGTTGGAGCTTGTAGCCTACAACATGACAGTCGGAATCGAAGTCTCAGGTTTGTGAGCTGTAGATATTGAGGTTCACGGTGACCGATGAGGTTCTTTCATTGAAGACTCGGTCCATCAGCATCGTGAAAATTAAACTGTGGACCGTTGGCAAAGTGACGAGAAATCAACGGTTCGCGAGAGTCATGACAACGGTGTCGAGGTTCATAATGGGATGTGACGCTGGTACCATGGTTTGTCTGCCGAGATCCTGAGTCCAGAGAGTATCGGACTATCAGGGCCGTTACAGTAGGGCCGTGATTTATCAGGTTTTTAACATTGAAGCCACGGAAAGCAATGATCCCTGCTGGTGCGTCGGAGAAGCGGCAGTGAACGTCTCTGCGGTCCGATGTCCTTAGATGTTTTTGGGATCCTGAATAAGTGTTTGGGACATCCAAAAGTAAAGAATTTTATTGAATCGCGTTGTCTTCAAAAACTTCATGATACTGTCGGTGCCACACTTGCCCTATCCGCTACATCAACTTTCGTTGACCTTCTCCTCAACACATAATAAGAAGCATAGACGAATAGATAACGGAGAAAATGAGAGTCTTGAAACGCGATCACGCATTCTTCCTTGTTGAAGTCAGCGAGAAATATCATTGTTTGAGCCAATGTGGATATCTGAAAACTGCTCAATGGATTACTGTAATTTGGAGCTAATCTCACCAAAACCACTATCAAATATAACCTGATCTGAACTATACGAGAGTATTGAGAAGTTTTCAAGATCCCTCTTTTCGATAAGAGTTTGTAAATTTTCATGAATAGTCCTATCGTTGTGATAAGCGCTGGGATGAGTCTCAAAAACGCGAAATTCAGAATTCCACCGTCTTTAAGCGCGTAATGAAGATATAAAAACCTATACTGATATTTCAGATTGTTTTGATGCACATCTGGATAGTGTAGTTGATCTCGAATAGCTCCTACAAGCTCAATGGTGTACATTGTGAATACAATGACTGCCAAGAGTTTCCCCTTGGAAACTCGATATCCACAATAGCGAGCATGAGATTGAATATGGACATTCAATAAAATGGAACTGCTCATCACAATCGAATGAGGAAGAAGTGGGAGGAAAACGTAGGCGGGTGCATTTATATACACATAAATTGGTATTGCACGGGCCAGATATTTTCCATGTAGACTGACTAAATACATAAAGTAGATGGGGTTCTGGGAGAAGATACAGAAGACCAGGTCGATGGGAAGGCTCACAAAAGAGATATAGTATTCGATAGGGAAAACTTTTTGCATCATTTTTCTCTGTTTTAAAATCAGATACAAAAACAGAACACCACTTATGAGAGTGTAAAAGAAGAGGACTTTGTAAGCAGCTTTAGATGGAAAGACATTGCTTTCAACTCTTGCTGAATTGTTGACAGTGGAAAAAATCCAAATGTTGACGTCGTCGTTTTGCATTTACGTGTGAAGAGGAAACTGGAAGAAAAAAGCGGGCAAAGAAGCTGTCGGTATATAGAAATTTCATCTGCATCTTGGTACCTGAAAATAGAAAGTGTGCTGATGATGTTTTGGATTCTGCAAAGTTCGAGTTGACTACAAGAAGAACACAACATCTTACAAACAAAAAACTTTTTCAGAATTTATTCGGAGAAATGTTCATAGAGTTAAACCATTCAATGACTCTTTTTGATTTCGCCAACGGTATAGCATAAATGAACAAATAATTCAGAATACAGGAATCCTGAACTCCCAAAAGTCGAGTGGTATAGTTTTGCGTGTTGTAGCGATAAGTCGAGATGGACAGAAGGATTTGACAAAGGTGGATAGTCTGAAAAAGAATACTAGGAAACTTCAAGTAAATTCAGGATTCAGATCTACCCCGAAAACCGCTAGGAATAGCACAATGTGAACCATATGGAGGTACTCAGTTTGAAGAACTTTGATGGCTCGTTTGGCACTTTTGAAAAAGTACAGTCTCCTCAAAAAGTATAAAGTGGTAACAAGAACCGGGAGGTATTTGAGCATGTCGAACTCCTGGAAAAATCTTTAAACTCGGGTGCTGAACAGATTTGGAAAATACCACAGAATGATGTTCATCGAAATGGATTGCAACCACAAAGCATCTTTCTGAAAACCGGACGTTGAAAAATACAGTAACTTTTTCGCTCACTTTCTCTTTTATTCCTCAAATAGAAGATGGCTGACATGATCGCAGTGGCGGCGATGAGAACTTTGTTTCTGGAAATTTTTTATGTGCCTAGCCTGCGAGCCAGGTCGAGCCAGATATTTTGGAACCGTGTCAAGCCGAACTGTGACAAGTCCATCTAAGCCATGGTCCACCCAGGTTCAGCCAGGTCCAGCCAGGTCCAGCCAGGTTCAGCCAGGTTCAGCCAGGTCCAGCCAGGTCCAGCCAGGTCGAGCCAGGTCGACCCAGGTGGAGTTTATGATATGCCACCCCCAACTCACTTGGTAGTCTTCAATCCGAACAAGTGCTTGGCTGGCGGAATTTTGCAGTTGAGAAAAATCGACTGCACCATAGTCAGAGTAAGGGGCACTGGTGGCAGAAACAGAATTGGGTAGCATGTCACGATGATAGGCACTAGGCGCCAGAGAATCTCATCTGGGGTCAACGACAGAAATATCAAGTTTTTGAAAGTGCTGCTGATAAGAAAGGAGATGTGAGTGATTGGAACGAAAGTCATCAAAAGACAGAAGTGAGGGAACGTCTTCCAGATGAGGTTCTGAAAAGTTGAAGGGGTCATTGAACTCTGAATAGTATTCTCAAAACACACATTTCTCTCGCATAACTTTCCAAGGAATAGAAAAACGGATACCAGCACATAAATCAACAGGACAAACTTTTCAGTGACGCTTTTCGGGGGCTCCAGAAGAGTGGTCGTGTGCATTTCGTCTATTGTGGAATTCATTAGGTACAATTGAAACTATTATAATGTTGTCAGATTTTGCTTGTGATTTCAAACCTGGACTTGAAATGACACGATCAACAAAACTGAACATTTCCACCTGCTCCTCTCACTTGTCACGTAAGGCACATGATGCAAAAGAACTTTAGAAGAATTGAGTGAGAACAAAATACCGAAAGCAAATGCCTGGTTAGTGAATCTGTTGGACAGCTGAAACCACACTTCGAGCCGATGATATTTTAGCCTTTCTCTGGATCCCAAGCAGTCTTTTGGTAGTGTCCCTGTACTGGCTTGACATAAGGATACAGAAAAACGAGTGAGAGATGGAGTTGAGAGTGCGAAGGAAGGTGAAATAGATCATAATGTCGATTGAGAATTGGCTGGAAGAGATTTCACACTGTGCGATGGAGCGAGGTTACCAAATTACAAAATCTCATCTCCTCCATCGAAAAACACCTTGACCACGTTGATCATCCCTAACGGAGCTTCAGAGATGAAGAATGCCACTGTCATAACCACAATCAGTTTTGTGGCCAAATCATTTTTCTCTTCATTCGATACACTTTTCTTCCTTCTGTGCAAAACTTCGACGGTGTGAAGTTTCCGAAGTTGTCGGATGAGTAAAATTGTGAGGATTAGAAAGGCAATGCATGGAATGAACTGAAAATATTCTGAAATTCTGAGTTTTCTGTTTGAGGTCCTACTTTTGTAACGATTGCATCGAACATGACGTAAATTCTCAAGATTAGAGCGTCTGAAAATGAGAAGAATGGAGCAAGAGTCACAGTGAATGGATAACGGATGTTGATGTCTTGGTCTTCGGCACAACTGAAAAGTGGAAGGTTTTAGTTTTTCGTGACTGACTCCGAATACTTCAGAATCTTCAGAATCTCACTTCATTAGCCTTCAGAATCCTTCATTAAGAGTTCTTCTGGATCGTAATGTGACCATTTAATTTTCCCGACTCCATCAGGAACCTTTAGCACCTTCCGGAACTTTCCAAACACTCAGACTTTCAACTCACATCAATGGCAATGGCACTGTTCCATTCTCCACAACCTGATTCCTCGACGCAAAAAACGTTGACATAGTTGCACTTACACAAAAAACAAACAACATGAGACAGTATCCCATTTGAGGCCTCGCCCAGCTTCTACCCCTTAAAGCTACTTGTCTTATTCCAAGTCCCCATTTTTAACCACTTTTGGTCAGTCATTCTTCTCATTATAACCAATCTCACTATAGCCATGAACACTCCCAACCAGGAGCTACATCTTCTGAAATGATCCTGAAATGCCCAGGCCAGAATATCAAGGTAGATTTTGAAGCGTTGAGAGGAAGTGGCGCTAGAAATTGAAATTTGTCACAAGGTAAACTTTTCTGGGTCTTTACCACTCCGGATTCTTAACATCCACCATAAAATAATTCTTGTAAATCGTGACAAACATGATAAAAATGTCACTAATGGCGATGCCATTCAGAATAACATTAGTGGAAGATATTCGCATAGATTTTCGGGTTAGGACTATGAAATGAGCAATATTCACGAAGATGGAAGCAAAACTGAGAGCAAAGTTGGCGTGATGGAGATAGCGAGATATGTGGCTAAAGTTTTGTGTTAAATTTTTGTAGAAATTCTAAACTCACTTCAAAACGTTTTGTAATCCTTTGAGCTCGGTATCCATGACAAGACAAAAATAAAGATAAAAAATGGTTACTCAACCAAAAAGTTAGTTAAAGTTAATTTCATTCATTTTGTTGTTTTCATTTTGGCTGAAAATATCAAGAATCAGTCATAGTCAGACACAAGTAATAAAAACATGACATTTCAGCAAATGGAATTAGGAAGAACAAATTGAGTGGGCGGTTAAAGATCTGAACAGGTAAGCAAATTTTGTAGCAAATTTTGTGAAGAATTTAGAATTGAAGAGAAAGCCTGCGACATTGATTTACATCATGCTCAAAATTGAGAAAAACAAAACACGGTAGAATGTTGATTTCTCTTCAAAATCAAATTTCCCGTTTCAAAAACCACCAAAACCCATCAAGAAACCTTGCGACATCGACTTTCATCCAACACTATTTTATAGGGCCGACTCCAATTTTTTACGTTTTTTCAGACAAAACATTGCCGTAATTGAGAATCGTATGATTCCATTCGATTCTGAACAGTGGATTACGTGGGGACAAACTAAAATTGTAAAAATAATGGCTTACTTTCGTACTTTTAGTACTAGACCTGGCAAATTACTGCCCTCTTATGTATAATTGAATCATTAAAAGTTCAGAAAGAGTGAAAAAAGAGGCTGTCACTCACAACGTTGCGCAATTTTGCGCGTCGTGTTTGTGTTTTTTTGATTTTGGGGGTGGGTCTGTGAGGGAGGGAGGTACATAAAAAAAGGGAGAAGACTGAAAATGCGAAAATTGCGGTCAAATTTTTTTTTGTTGAGAACGCTAGGCTGTTTTTTTAAAGTCAACTTTTTTTCCTATTTTTTTTTTGCCTATATTCTTCTCAAAGTCAAATTTTTCATATTCATTTAAAAATTTCCATAAAGTCAAAAGATGAAAAAGAAAGACTCTGAAGAGCTTCTATATGAGAGATCAAAGAGCAGTGAGACGGTAGAAAATGAGGTAATTTTCCATCTTCGAGCTCAACCCAGAGAACATTTCAGAGTGAGGATCAAGAAAGCGAGGTTGATCCCGATGATGAGCCAAAAATCATGTACGAGCCATCGAAGGTGGAGAAGTTTATCAACTTCATTCTATGCAGAGCCGATTTGACAAACAGGCAGCTTCCAGTGGAACCCGTATCACTTTTGGGACTGGTAATTGGATTTTCAACTCTGTTTATTAACCTTATTTTTCCAGTTCCGTTATGCTGAACTATCCGACAAGATCTTACTGTGCTTTGCTGTTTTTCATTCTTGTGTCTCCGGAATTGCGCAACCAGGCATTGGAATCATTGTGTGAGTTGTATCTTTGATGTTTTCGTTTTCAGTGAGCAAGAAAATAATTGCAGTGGTGGAATGGCAAACTCGCTTCTAATGATGAACACAACTAGTGATGAGTTTTATGAGAGAGTTGCCGGAGGCATGCCCGCCGACTCACACCCCATTCTTACGGTGCACGCACATACTCGCAACGACGCTCCGCTATCCCGCCTACGTGGCAAGCTCGCGCACCGCCCATCTCTCCGAGAAGCTTAGGGTTGGTGTTGGTTTTCTAGTTTAGAGTCGTTGCTTTAACTGGTGTTTCTAATTGTTTTGTTTATCTTTTTTGGTTCTTGTGACGCTCCTTTGTTCTTGGATTAGAATAAAGTAGAGATCACTTGTACAAAATTGTATTTTTCGTCATTAAAAGGCCGCTGAACCAGGACCACTGGTTAACTTGGGGGCCGAACCGTTTTTTTCGTATTTTTGTCGGTGAATTTTCGTATAAATCGATTGAGCGAGTATAAAACTCGATCGATTTTGAAATTTGCGGCGAAAAGACAAGAATTAGTAGTAAAATTTGGATAAATTTTACGAAAATTGAAATAAATTGGCGTATTTATCGATTGATTGACGGAGAAGACCAAAGTTGTATAAAACGTTTGGAAATCCAGGGACAGCAGACTCGAGGCGAAATTGAAGTAAAATTTGGATAAATTTTACGGAAAATCGCATAACTGGAGGGACATGGACGACGCAGAGAAGGTTGTGGCTGGAGCGGATCAACAGCAGGAGACTGGAGGAGCCGGCAGCATAACTGAGGGGTCAGATCTCACCGAGAGGGTGGAGATGAAAGTGACCGCGAGGGAAAAGATGAAGAGAATCAGAGGATTCAAAAAGTTCGTCGAGAAACCTGGAGAAGTGGTGGAGAAGTTGCAGAATGCGCTGGGAGACACCGTGTTGGCCGCGAGAAAGCAAGAGCTGATACTGGCGCCGGTGAAGGAGTATTTCGTGGAGTTGAGAGAGCGATTCGAGGAAGTTCGCTGTGACGGGTGGCAGAAGCAAGTGCTGAAATGGATGAAAGAAAAAGCAGTGGATACTGTGGAAGAGCTGCGGGAAGAGTATGAAAAAGTGGTAGATGGAAATGAGGAAGAAAAAATGGAATTGGAAAAAGAAAATGAGACGTTGAGGAAGATGAATAAATGTCTGCAGAGACTCTTGGAGGACAAGAATCTCGAGATAGCCGACGAGATGGAGAGAAGTGAAGCCGAAGTGGAAAGCATTCGGAAGAAGCTGGAAGAGGCGGAGAAGTTGGTCGAGAAGCTGAAGAAGGCGATGACCAAGGAGAAAAAGATGTCAGAGAACCTGAAGGGTGACATCGAGCATTTGGAAAGTGAGAAAAAAGAGTTGAGGAAGAAGGAAAACCGAAGGGATCTGCAGAGAGATTCGCCAAGGTTCAAGGGGTCAAGAAGGTTGCCTCAGGAAAAGTGGAGGAATACCAGTGATGGATGGAGCAGGTCAGGGGATACGAGGAAGTGCTTTAACTGTGGAGGTGTTGGACACATCGCAAAACAGTGTACTTCAAAATGGCTCAATGTGGTGAAATGGAAAGCAAAGAAATCACCAACGAGTGGGTGTGCAAAGGAGCACAATGGAAATGTGATGGCGACGGAGGAAAATGAGAATCATGTGGTCAATGTGATATCTCTGGATAAGAAAGAAGGAGTGAACAGAGTAGAGCGAACGAGAGAAATGAAGGAAGAAAAGAATAGTGCATTGGATAATGCTCATTCTGACAGAAAAGCGGAGAGTTTGAAGAAGGAGGTGACAAAGAATGGGTTTGAGGAGTAAAGCGGTTTTCGAAGTGAGAACGTCAGCAATTCCGACATGGAAGCAGAAGTTTGGATGGGAAAAAGTGGAGAAAGCTGTAGTTTTGGTAGATTGGTCCAAGACGGAGAAAGAGTTGAACGATCTGATTCATCTGGCGGAGGAAATTGGCGAAGAAGTCAAAGAGGTGATCATGGTACCGGCGAAAATGGAGTGTGCATATGACGAGGTGAACGAAGTCACGGAGCACTGCAAGAAGGCGAGGGAGACGGTGGCGAACATCACGGTGGTGGACCCGATGATGCTAGTGGGAACGAGAAAGACTCCGCTGATTCGGTCGGAGTTGAAGACGGGGTCTTTGGAGCATGTGGTCGAGTACTTGGAGAAGGCGATTCCAGGACATCCGTTGGTGGATCGTCTGAGAACAGAAGTGGAGGATTCGGAGCCGAGGATGACGAATCATCGAGCAGATTAGGAGGCGAATGAGCCGAATATGTATCAATTTATGTTGTGTTGTTTAATGAGTTAAGGTCAATAGGACAACAATTATTTTGCTTTTTGAGGTCAATAGGACAAATTAAGTAATTCTATGTGTAGTATTTTGGTGTGAAGGAGTAGGGTTAAGCGAGTGCAATGAGGGTTATGAGTCGAATGTAAGTCGAGTTGTCGGGTGCCTGACTATCTGTCACCGGTCAGGGGTCCGGTCTTTGAGAGGAGGGGGAAGTTGCCGGAGGCATGCCCGCCGACTCACACCCCATTCTTACGGTGCACGCACATACTCGCAACGACGCTCCGCTATCCCGCCTACGTGGCAAGCTCGCGCACCGCCCATCTCTCCGAGAAGCTTAGGGTTGGTGTTGGTTTTCTAGTTTAGAGTCGTTGCTTTAACTGGTGTTTCTAATTGTTTTGTTTATCTTTTTTGGTTCTTGTGACGCTCCTTTGTTCTTGGATTAGAATAAAGTAGAGATCACTTGTACAAAATTGTATTTTTCGTCATTAAAAGGCCGCTGAACCAGGACCACTGGTTAACTAGAGTGCAATGAGAGATGTGTGGCTGTTCGGAGGGATCGGAGTTTTTGTGCTTATAGTGAACTTTATTGAGGTATGTATCTGAAAAAGCTTGAAATTTGAATGAAGAAAGTTCAAAAAGTTCAGTATCTGTCGTTTCTTTACTGCTGCATTCGAATAACATCCAAGATGAAGCAACACTACCTGAATGCGGTCCTTCGTCAAAATGCTGGCTGGTTTGACAAGAACTCTTCTGGGTTACTGTCATCGAAATTTAATGAGTAAGATTTCCTGTGGACCCTATTGCAACTATTCCTGTTTTCAGAAGCATGGGTCGTATCAACGAGGGTATCGGGAATAAGTTGAGCGCGTTGATACGAGGCATGGTGATGTTCGTGACCGGAATCATCATCTCCTTTTTCTACGAATGG
Organism: Caenorhabditis sp. 40 LS-2015; assembly: GCA_900536305.3. Taxonomy (NCBI): domain Eukaryota; kingdom Metazoa; phylum Nematoda; class Chromadorea; order Rhabditida; family Rhabditidae; genus Caenorhabditis; species Caenorhabditis tribulationis. Next base: position 179,145 of record LR544757.1, on the reverse strand, counting down.
AGATTGGCTTTAATGATGCTGGGAATCGGACCAGTGTGTTGTGTTCTCATGTCTATACTTGCTAGGGTGAGAAATTACGGTTTTACTTTTCATGCAATACAAGATGAAATGGTGGAAAGGTATACATGAATGATGTGGCTCTCAAACATTCTCTGTCCTTTTTAGATACTCCGCAGAGCTCGGAAAAGGAAGATCAAATGCTGTTCAGAGGGGAATCTGGTGCGACGCGATTGGAGGTATATTCCTTTGCATCCTCTTCACATATTATGGTGGCGGAATTTACTACGGTGGTCAACTTTTCTCCTGGAAAATTATTCACAACCCGGGCGATGTTTTGATTATTGTGTTCGCCATGTCCATTGGAGCTAACTTCCTCGGTAGGCTCTCACCACATTTGATGGATCTGTTGAACGCGAAAGTGGCCGCAGCTACGATCTATGAAATCATTGATAGGGTAGGTTCACCTTGCAAACTTAATAGTTTCTATTTGTTATTTTTTTACAGGTCCCCGAAATCGATGCGTATTCCTCGAGTGGTGACACAGTCAATAATCTCGTTGGGCAGATTGTATTCGAAAATGTTCATTTCCGCTATCCAACGAGAAAGAGGACAAAAGTTCTAAATGGATTCAACCTGACAGTAGAACCCGGGACATCTGTTGCTTTTGTTGGGCATTCGGGATGCGGGAAAACTACCTTGATCAAACTGTTGACAAGACTCTACGAGCAGGAAGATGGAAGAGTGATGATTGATGGACATGATGTGAGAGACTTGAATATTGACTGGCTCAGAAGACGGATTGGGGTTGTGCAGCAGGAGCCAAACTTGTTCAATGACACCATACGGAACAACGTGCTAGTTGGAAATCCAAATTCCGCGAGTGACGACATGATACGAGTTTGTAAAATGGCAAATGCACACGACTTCATTCTCAAAATGCCGCGTGGGTACGAGACGAAGATCGGAGACGGAGGTGTTCGCTTATCGGGAGGGCAGAAACAACGCATTGCTATTGCGAGAGCTTTGATACGAGATCCGAGCATTTCGTTGCTCGATGAAGCCACATCTGCACTCGATGCTCATTCTGAACGTATTGTGCAGTCTGCACTGAACAACGCTGCCAAGGGCAGAACGACTACAATGATAGCACACAGGATTTCAACGATACGAGATGCTGACAAAATCGTGTTCATTGACAATGGAGCTATTATGGAGTCTGGAACTCATGAGGAGCTGTTGGCGCTGGGAGGTAAATACGCTGGACTGGTGAATGCGCAACGCTTCGAAGAGGTTTTGGAGAAGGATTCTGACACAAGCATGCCTTCACGACAGCTCATCTCTCAAACCTCATCTGAAGTTGGTACATCTAACGCGAATGATCCGATTTTAACACTCGACGAAACAGAAAACACCGAATATGCCGAAGAGGTTCAGCGAGTCATGGAGGAAGATGGTGTGATCACATCTGGCTACTTGGACATTTTCAAAAATGCGCAAGGAAACTACGCGAACCTTGTCATCGGAACATTTTTCGCCGCCTTGCGAGGAATGCAGACCATGGTTCTGGCTGTACTGATTTGCGATGTGTACGAAGCATTCAAACTACCAGCGGATGAAACGACTCATGCGTTGTTCGTCATATTTCTACTTTATGGATGCCTTGGACTGTTCGTATTCGTGACTCAGACTATAAGTGTAGGTTTCCTCTCACACGTAAACAAAATCATGGGTGAGTTTTCAGGCAACTCTCTTCACCATTACCGCCGAAAACTTGGCTTTAAAGTTCCGTGTGCTCTCCTTGAGAAGTCTTCTTCATCAGGATGCGGCATTCTTCGATAATCCCGCTCATGCCCCTGGAAAACTGATCACTCGACTTGCATCGGATGCTCCAAACGTGAAAGCCGTGGTGAATGGGAAAATGCTCCAAGTCATCCACGCCATCGCAGCTATCGCCGTCAATCTGATCACCGGGTACATTTACTGCTGGCAAATCGCCGCTGTTGGAACTGTGATTATCGTGTTGTTCGGTTTGATCACTCTTATTATTGCTTATAGAATGGCGAGTGAGAACTTGAAGCAGGTGAAGGAAGATGAAGCTGGAAATGTGAGTTTTTAAAAGGCAAGGGTGTCAACTCGTATCGACTATTCCAGATTGCTGTTGAAATCATTGAAAGTGTGAGAACAATCCAACTGCTCACCAGCAGCCAGCCATCAATTCCTAAACAACTACAAAAATGCGTTATCGGCCGACTGTCAGAGGGAAATGAGAAAGTCTAAAATTCTAGCATTCAGACATGCAATCACTGAGACATTTATGTACCTCGCGAACTTTGTATGCTATGGTCTCGGAGCCTCACTGATGTATCATAATATTGTCGACCCAAACTTGGCGTTTCGGTGAGTTGAAAATCTTAACCCGGAAAAAAGGTTCCTTGTTTCAGAGCAATCAACTCGATGACGATGGGAGTTGTCTCAGTGATCTACTCGTCTCAACATTTCCCGGAGTTTGTAAAAGCTAAGACAGCAGCCGGCATGCTTTTCAAACTGATCTACCGTGAACCCAAAACTGGAGATCTCATGGAAGGCAGCCGCGCGGAAATCAAGGGATGTGTTTCATTTGACGCTGTAAAATTCTCCTACCCACAAAAACCAATGCACCCTGTCCTCACTGACCTGCAATTCACGGCTCGGAATGGGCAGACAGTTGCACTCGTCGGGCCATCTGGTGCTGGGAAAAGTACATGTATCGGGTTGTTGGAACGGTTTTATGACATGTCTGGTGGAGTTGTGAAAATCGATGGACAAGCTATCAACACCTTCTCTCTTCATCATCTCAGAACTCAAATGACACTGGTCTCGCAGGAGCCCCTTCTCTTTTCTGGAACAATCAAGGACAACATCTGCTTTGGCTTGAAAAATGTAAGTTTTCTGTATAGAGAAAACATTGGTAGGCCCTACTTTTCCAGGTACCCTGTGCAAAAATACAGGAGGCATTGGAACTTGCAAACGCCTCAAACTTCATATCCAACTTGCCCCATGGAATTGATACAGAGGTCGGAGAAAAAGGAACACAATTGTCTGGAGGACAAAAGCAACGGATTTCTATTGCAAGAGCGCTTGTGAGAGATCCTAAGATTTTGTTACTTGACGAAGCTACGTCAGCGTTGGATTCAGGCTCTGAAAAAGTGGGTTTAGCAGTTTGGGTAAACCATGTCAGCCCTATTTCTATTTCAGGCTGTTCAAGAAGCACTCGATCGAGCTCGCCACGGCCGCACATGCATCACCATTGCCCATCGGTTGTCTTCGATTCAAAACGCGGATCTCATAGTGTACATGGATCATGGAAAAGTACAAGAGACTGGAAGTCATGCTTCATTGATGGCTCTCAAAGGCAAATATTATGAACTTGTCAGGAAGCAAGATTTAGCTTCATGAGATTTGTCAAGCGAGGAAATTTATGCGAGGTTCAAAAGAGCGGAAAGATAATAGTTAGTTATGGAGATTTGAATATTTAATAAACATTTTCTTGGCCTTGTTTGTATCTCGATTAAAATTTGTTCTACGACATTCGCGTTCAACACAAACAGCATTGAAATTCCATATACAGAAACATAATCATAGATACAAGAATGAAAACAAGAGAATGAAAACAAGAATTAGAGCCAATGACGTCAAGGAGGTCTCATGGGTTCTCCGTTCTTGTCTACCCCGGTACACAAAGCACGGGAGTCGGTGTGAAGCTGCTCATCCTTACCTGCACCGATACCACACTAATTTTTCTCTTCCTCTTGAACACCATCTCGATCGTCTCCCGGTACTTGCTAGACATCAAAAGGCAAAAGGTCGGATGGAGAATTGTGTTCAACGTAGCAAGTATAGAAAAGTAGGCAATGAAGTCAGTGGAGAGACGGCTGAAAACTTCCACTGATTGCTCATCTAAAACCTCCAAAACTCACAATAGTTTATTGGTCCTCTGAATGAAAGTTTTGAACGTGGCAATTGCACCGAGGGGAGCCTCGGCAATGAAGAAGGTGACTGTCATAAAGAGTATCAGCTTTTCAGTGAGCCCATATTTTTCCTCGCTTTCCTCTGAAGCGGAGCTGTTCCTTTGAATCTCTGCGCGAGTCTCGTTAATTTTCCGGTATTTTCGAAGCAACAGGATCGTGAGAATCGGGAATGCAATAGATGGGATGAACTAGAATCCGAAAAATCCGGATAACACCTAACAAAGTTAACCTTACGTTCGAGACAGTGGCATCAAGGATGAAATAGCCGCGTGCAATAAAATAATTTGCTAAACTGGAAACCGGTCGGAGAGTCACTGAAAACGCGTAATGTCCGTTCGGGTCTTGGTGCTCGGCACAGCTGAAAATGAGAAAGTAAGATAGCCAAACTTTTCATAGGGCCTACTTGACAAGAAGAGGGAAATCCCGGTTCTCTACAACTTGGCACTCCCATTGCCACATCACAGTGAGAAATCCACTTGCGAGGAGAACGATGGAAATTAGGGTGTAGCCCAATCGCGGCTCTGCCAGTTTGACATGCCTGAAAATTTTATATACCAGGTTTGGCCAGATTTTTTTTCAGATCTTTTTTTTCAGACTTTGTTAGACTGTGTCAGATCATGCCAGTCGCTGCCAGACCTTGACGGCCTTTTGAGATCCTTACCAGGACGTGCCAATTGTAGTCACCAAGTCAGATTGCGAGGTCTGTCTTCCAAGACTACATCAACCCATTTTTTCTAAGATCACACCTCGAAAGCCCTCTTCCTACCTCACGTCAGACATCCTGCTCATAATCCCATATCGCACACTGGCCATGAGTATTCCCAGCCAGACACCGCTTCGTCTGAAATGATATTGAGACGACCAGGAAGTGACGTCCATGTAGATTTTGAGCAGCGAGCTTGCTGTCGAGCTGAAGTATTTCTTTTTGTACAAGTTTGATTGAAATAGGAACTATACCATTCCGGGAACTCTATGTCGACCAAGCTGAAGAATTTATAGATCCAAGTAAACATGGTGCATAGGTCACAGACTGCGATTCCTATCATAAGAACGTTTACAGAAGACGTTCGCATTGGCTTTCGAGTGATGATGAGAAGATGGAAAATGTTGATGAACACGGAAAGGACGTTGAGGGTGAAGTGAACTCGGAAAGCGTGATTTTCGAGATGGCTAGAATAGGATTTAATGGATTACTGTATCACTTCACAACTCACGAGAAAATTCCCTGCACTTCGTCGACAGTCTCGTTGAAGTTAACCGCTTGCATGTCAGTTAAAAGTCAGAAAATGTGGGCAGACAAATGAGAAGAACTTAACATTCCCTCGAGAGATTTTTATTTTTCAGACATCAGCATCCGACTAACCTGTGATTAGCTAAAATTCGAGAAGGAAATAATTGAGAGGTTTGATCGTCTAAAAATTAGAATAACAAGAAATCAAAAGTACTGATGACATGGAATTCTTTATGACGGGCATGAGTCACATGATGGTAGTTGGAGCAAAACTGTTCATCTTAACTTCTACTGGTACCACGATCGACTCCACTTTCCTTCTGAACAGCGACTTGATGGTTTGCCGATACTGGGTAGACATCAGAAGACAAAAGGTCGGATGAAGGATGGTGTTTATTGTGGCGAGAATTGTGAAGTACACTGTGAGGTCGGTAGAGAGACGGCTACAAAAGTTGCAATATACCTCAAAGTCTGAAGCTCTTGAAACTTACTAATACTCATCAAAGTTTCCTACTACCGCCTTGAAAATCGCAATCAACCCGAGAGGAACCTCAGCAATGAAACATGTGATTGCGATGAACACTATCAATTTTTCGGTCAATCCGTATTTTTCCTCGTCAATCGCGCGAGTCATCGATTGGTTTCCTTTGAATTGCCGGATTTTCCGTATCATCAAGAAAGTGAGAACTGGAAACGCGATAGAGGGAATCGACTGAAAAATATTAGTTTTTCAAAGAACAACAAAAAAGTATTACACTTGATACAATGGAGTCGACTATGAAGTAGGTCATGTTTACGATGTATCCGGAAATATTGGAGACTGGGCGGAGCCTTACTGAGAATCTAGGTGGTGCATAAACGTCTTGATGCTCGGCGCAACTGAAGAGAAAAGTTTGAGTGCGAATTTCAGCAAAAGATGCCGTACTTTGACGTTAATGGGTAAGTTCGATTCTCGACAACTTCGCACTCATATTGCCAGACCATGGTGATGACTCCACTGACAGTGAAAACGATAGCAATGAGACGGGTTCCAATTTCAGGTCGAGCGAGTTTGATATGACTGAAACTATTAGTTGAGTTGAGCCTAGAAGCCGACCTTTGTGCCAGGTCTAGGGCTGAGCCTAGGGCTGAGAATCTGGCTGAGCCAAGGGCTGAGATTAGGGCTGAGCCTAGGGCTGATCCTAGGTCTGAGCCTAGGTCTGAGCCTAGTTCTGAGCCTAGAGCCGAGCCGAGCGCCGCGCTACTCGACAAACAGAAGGCTCAGCTAGCAACCGAGAGTAGGCTCAAGTCTAAGTCCGAGCCTGAAGCTAACCCTACGGCTGAGCCGGAGTCTCTACCTACCCAACACTGCTGATACGGCTCATGATTCCGTATCGCACACTAGCGATCAATATCCCCAGCCAACAACTGCATCGTCGGAAGTGATACTGCAACGACCACGCGGTGATGTCCATGTAAATTTTCACTAGAGAAATCGAGGTGGTACTGGAAAATTTTACAAAACGAGATATGACTAAACCTCACGAAAGTTCTAAAGTACCATTCTGGATTCTCCCAGTCGATCATCTGCAGATACTTGTAGATTGAAGTCAGCATTGTGCAGAGGTCACAGACAGCGATTCCAATCATAAGGACATTAACAGAAGAGGTTCGCATGGGTTTCCGGGTGATAATGATCAGATGGAAAATGTTGATGGTAACGGAAAGCACATTCAGGCAGAAGTGAACCCGAGTGGTGAGATTTTCAAAACGTCTGAAACACGATTTTTTGACTTACGGTATTCTACTAAAACTTACGTTAATATGTCTTGCATTTGGTTCAAGCTATTCACTTTTTTGTATAACTCACGATGCTGTTGGTATCTCGAGTCAGAAAAGTGAGAACAAGAAAATTGTGTGTTTTTCAGAAATCACTCTTCTTACTCTCTAATTAACAGAAGCTTATAGAGAAAACGTCACGTACACTTGAGCCACTTGATCTGCATTTGGGACTTCCTGTTCCGTAAAAAAGAATTTCCGACAACGTTTATTCAAAAGCAGAGTCAAAGAAATCAAGTTTAAGTCATTTGAATCCCTTGCACTGATTGAACACTAGTTTTGTTTCTTGCAGATGACATTTTGGTGTTCTTCTTCAAACCACACATTTTGCGAATAGTGTCCCGGTACTGGCTGGACATTAAGATACAGGAAATCGGATGTAGAATAGAGTTGATGGTGACCAAGAGTGTGAAGAAAATTATAAAGTCTGTGGACAGGACGCTGAAAAGATTTGACCTTCATGATTTTTTTCCAGTGTCAATATTCTACCTTATCGGATCGCTTTTGTTGTAGAACACCTTGACGAGGTAGATAAGTCCCAGTGGACCTTCGGTGAGAAAAAATGTGAAGGTGAGGAAGATGATGAGTTTCGTGGTGAGATCTTTTCTGTCCTCAGCGGTGACACTTATTTTACGACCACTGTTCTCAGTGGGCACTTTCATTTTGTGGAGTGCTCTGACTAGGAGGACGGTGAGGATGGAGAAGGCGATGCATGGGATGAACTGGAATAAAGAAAGAGTGTAAGGGGTCAAGAAAGTTTTTTGAACTTTTGGCAGAGCCTATGCCTTAGCCCTGAGCCTTGGTCCTGAGCCTTGGTCCTGAGCCTTAGCTCTGAGCCTTGGCCAAGAGTTTCAGCCCTGAGCCTTGACCTGGAGCCTCGACCCAGAGCCTTGGCCCTCAGCCTATGACAAAAAACTGAGCCTAACAATTTCGTTCAATCCGTCTCGTTTCTAGCTTGTTCTTAATTTTTGGTGACCAGACTAATCACTTTATCTAATTCCTATTTAGCTGACTGAATTATCGTGTTTTCTAGCCTAAAGTTCATATATTGTGCCACGCACGAGGAAGTTGTGTATGACCGATTTCGTCAGGAATAACCCACGTGCTTCTGTTTTTTGTTTTGTTCTGTTGATGAGTCAATATTACCTTTGTCACGATTGCGTCGAACATAAGGTAACATCTCAGAACAATTTGTGTGTCAAAACTGAAGAATGATGAGAGCATGACAGAATATCGAGGTATGTTGTAAATACTCTGCGATTCTTTACAGCTGAAAAAAAAACATCTCAGTTTTCATGTTCCATCTATCACTCACATCTTGGGCAACGGAAAGCTTCGATTCTCAACAACTACCCATCGGGATGTATAGAATGTAGTCTGTAGTCCGCTAATGATAAACACCGAGAATACCATTATCCAACCGACACGCGGTTGCGACCAGTTACCATACCTGGAAAAAGACACATATATCTCAAAATGACTACCGTAATACTCACTTGCTCACTGTGATCTTCTTCACTATCAAATATCTCACACTTGCCATCAACACCCCTAGCCAGCATCCACACCGTCGGAACGAGCTATTCAGTGCCCAGACAAACAAATCCAAGTAGACTTTCAGTTGGTAATCCGAAGTAGTGCAGTCTGAGTTTTCGGTATCCACCATGAAATAGTTTTTGTATATTGTAGACAGCATAATTTGGGTGTCACTAATCGAGAGACCGACTAGAATGATGTTAGTGGAGCTAGTTTGCATATGCTTTCGGGATAAGACGAGGAGGTGGGGAGTGTTGACGCAGAGGGAGATGAAACTCAGGATCAGGTTTATCTGTTGGACGAAGGATCCGATTCCGCTGAAAAGCGTCCATTTTGCGAGCTCTTAGTAGACGCCAAACTCACTTGACAACCACTGAAACATCTTGAATCGTTTCATTAATACTGGAAGGTGGAGTAGGTGTAGTAGGCAACTCCATGACTCGGTTTAGAGAATGACACACTTCTAAACGGCTCTCGATCTCCTCAAGGTAAACGGATTAGGGAGGCAGGTAGTAGTCGTTGTTGTCATTAGGCAGGCTGACATTTGCCGTTTTCACGTGAGAAGAAATTATGTGTAAGTGGTAATAAGGGGTGGCAATCGAGTTTTAGAAATTGTAGATTTAGTTTTTAGCACGGTGTAAATTTTGCATGGTGTTCGTGTTACATTGAGACCAGAACAAAAAACAGTTTTGGCCTAGAATCCGAGAACCCGGACTACTGCGGTAACTCACAACGGATGGAACACATGAAGTGCAAGTCAATCTTTCGAACCATGTGAGGTTTCAGCTTTATTTTGTTCCACGTCAAGTTTCTTTTTCAGAACGAGTATCAAAATAAAACTGAAAATTAAAAAACATGAAAGTTCATATGGCACATGAATTATTTGTCAAATCTCAGTTTAAAGCATCACAAAATGGTATTCATAAAACATAAATTTTTTATTCACATCTTCACAAAGGATCCATTAACTAGAATTGAATCATTAACTTCATTTTTGCGATGCATCGCTTTCCGTGCCAAAAACGCCTCTATTGCATATCCAGCCATTCGATAACAAACGAAGAACTGTAGAAAATTAGTAGCGGATGACAAATATGAGGATAAAACTGTTGGAACAATTATGAATATCACTATGATTGCAGCGTCAGTTAATACAAGATAATTAGCCTGAAATATGAAGATATAAAATATCATCATCCAGAATAAGCAGTTACCCTTTCCATGGCCTTGCGATTCGTTGTAGATTTAGAAATGTTCGAGAGAAACAACTTCATGGCGAGAATCAGAGATGTAACAACTATGATGATATGGGAATACTGAAAGTTTTCTGATGATGTTGTTAGAAATTTTGAAACAAAACCCACCGTTTCGAACTTATAAGTATAATCGAGGAAGCAGATATTGAATAGACATTCGAAGTCGATGCAACCTGGCTTTGCAAAATAGTGAAAATCGCAAATTACCCATAGCGCAAAGTTATTCCAGACGGGACTGAAGAACACAAAACTGATAAAAATGAGATTTGAAATGCGATTTCTGTGTTTGTGATAGAGAACAGGGACGAATACTGCGAATGCTCTGTCGAGAGTGATAATGACCATAAGAACTGCTCGGGCAATCATCCCACAACTGATAGACATAACTAACACAAATATGACAACTTGATATGGATCTAGATTTCCAAAAATATTCAACGCGTTTATTAATGTGAAAGAGACATCGAACAATCCTGAAAAACTATGAAGACTTTAAGCTATTATTGGTATCTCCATTCAAACTTACTCAACGCAGCTAGAATGATATCCAACGAAAATCTGATATAAAAGAGAGTGAGACTGGGTTGCAGTTTCAAATTTTTTGATCTGAAAAGCGTATCGACTAATATGATAAAGAATAGATAAACTTACACAAACGTGCTGAACATCAATTCAGTGTTCATTGCGATCGCGAGCAGGGTGAATAGATAAATGCATGAAATAAGAGACAGTAGAATAGCTGTCATTTTTTCAAGTCTAATGCGGCTAATTTTTTTGTGTCAGTTCATTATGTTGAATCAGTCGTGGGAAACAGGCAGGAACGGAATGTCGGAAATGAGATGAGAAAAATAATAAGAGCAGAATGACTAGTGCTGACAGAGATCCGTATCGATGAACACAGCCATTATAATAGTTTTCGACATCACTCCTTCGTTCATAACTCAACTAGAGCATACCCAGCAACTCTGAATAACTCATTCCTATCCGGTCCTTTACGGACTGTTCGCGAATCACCTGTGCATAGGAAATGGTGTATGAACAAAAAATCGAATCCAAAATGGGTCGGTCCACAAGTAACTTTGCAAATGGCTTACAACCATACCCGTACGTGCACTCGTTCTGTCCGAAAGCGACTGGAACCAGAATAATCCATAAAAGACTCGATCGCGCGTCATCGTTCGCGAAATCGTCCAAAAAGGATCAGTTACGAATTCAAAAGCTCGTCCCATCAATATCGGATCAGCAGCGCTTTACCTGTGGATGATGCTGTGAGAATGGGCTCATAGTGCGTTCTGATACACACCGATTGCTCAGTTTCGTTTCAACCAGCGACAAAGTTCGGAGTGTGGAATTTCGTCTTTTAGCATTAATTATATGTTCAAATGTTCACAAATGGTGACCATAAAGCATAAATTTTTTATTCACATCTTCACGAGAGATCCATTAACTAGAACTGAAGCATTAACTTCATTTTTTCTATGCAACGCTTTCCGTGCCAAAAATGCCTCTAGTGCATATCCAGCCACTCTTAAACATACGAAGAACAGTAGAAAATTAGTAGTGAGTGCAAAGTAGGGGTATAAAAGTGTTGGAACAATGATGAATATCATTATGATTGCAGCGTCAGTTAATGCAAGGTAATTAGCCTGGAATATGAAGATGTAAAATATCATCATCCAGAATAAGCAGTTACCCTTTCCATGGCCTTGCGATTCGTTGTAGATTTAGAAATGTTCGAGAGAAACAACTTCACGGCGAACATCAGAGATGTAACAACTATGATGATATGGGAATACTGAAAAACATTTTTGATGATGTTATAAGAAATTTTAAGACAAACACCACCGTTTCGAACTGATAAGAATAATCGAGGAAGCAGATATTGAATAGGCATCCGAAATCAATGCAACCTGGTTTTGCAAAATAGTGAAAATCGCAAATTACCCATAGAGCAAAGTTATTCCAGATGGGAATAAAAAACACAAAACTGATGAAAATAAGATTTGAAATGCGATTTCTGTGATTGTGATAGAGAACAGGTAGAAATACTGCGAACGCTCTATCGAGAGTGATAATGACAACAAGAACTTCTCGGGCAGCCATCCCACAACTGATAGACATATTTAACAGAAATATTACCACTTGATATGGATCCAGATTTCCAAAAATATCCAACGCGTTTATAAATGGAAAAGTGACACTGATAAAATCTGAAAAACTATGAACACTTTAAGCTGTTATTGGTCTTCTGACTAACTCAACGCAGCTAGAATGATATCCAACGAGAACCTCATATAAAAGAGAGTGAGACCGGGTTGTCGCTTCAACTTTTTTGATCTGAAAACCGATATGAATAATATGACCAACGACAGGTAACCTTACACAAACGTGCTGAAGATCAAAACAATGTTCATCGCGATCGCGAACAGGGTGAATAGATAAATGCAGGAAATAAGGAACAGTAGAATGGCTGACATTTTCTCAAGTTGAATGCGGCTAACTTTTCGTGTAAGTTAATTATGTTGAATCAGTCATGGGAAACAGACAGATACCGGCATGTCTGAAAAGAAATGAGAGTAACTCGAAGATCCAGTTTTTTGACACGGAAGTTTCTCATCACTAGTTATGCTGCCCTCATTATTTCTCTTACCTCACTTCATTCGTTTCCTTTTCCTGTCTGCTCCCCACGAATGCTCCCATGTGAGTAACCAACGTGCACACAACAGAAAAAATGAATATGTCAGCAATCCTATTGCTCTCCATATCATTCACGTATTTATTCTCCCTGATCGCAATCATTATAAACACAGACTTGATCATCAACACATTCGTGTAAGTTCTGTCAATTGTAGATCCTATCAGACAAACCATTTTAGATCGAAGAAATTGAAATCTCAACATGGTTTAATTCTGTTTTATGTTAGATTTCTGTTGGATATTCTTTTAGCTTTTTTGTGTGAGTTTGGATCCATAGATCAAGACTAGAAGTCGGTTTTCAGATTCCGGAAGTGCATCTTTCTATTTGATCGATGTTTTGGATCCTTTTGACAATCTGCCTTCCTATCAGATCACCGTATTCATAATAAACATGTGTGCTATCTGTACGATGTCTGCTCGAGCCGTCCTTGTAATAGTCATCGCCTTCGACAGATGGTTCACTGTGTTTCTACCTGTTCTGTATCATAATAACAGGCATCGCATTCCAAATCTAATATTGATCTGTGCGGTGTTTTGTGTTCCCATCTGGCATAACATAGTTCTTTGGGTAATTTGCAAGTTTGATTTCCCCTCTGAGGTTGGGATCGTCGATTATGGAGGAATCATAAACGTATGTTTTGTCTACTATGATTATTATTTTGATCTGGTATGTTTCATCTTCACTTTGACAAGATCTTAGTCCGTCATTTTCAGCTCACACATGCTATAATAGTGGTTACATCTCTGGCTCTGGCCACAAAACTGTTTGTCTGGAACACCTGTAAATTTGAAGGAAAAAGCAAGGTCATGGAAAAGGTGATAGTAGCTAGTTTATTTCTTCATTTCCCTTCTCTGACTGAAAGTATTTCAGGCGAACTATCTGGCATTAACCGACGCAGCCATCATAATAGTTTTCAACATTGCTCCATCGTTCATAACTGAACACCTTGCGGGCATCAATAATTTAATATCTCTTTTCGCGTTTTTCAGAGTGACTGGATATGCTCTAGAAGCATTTTTGGCGCGGAAAGCATTGAGGAGGAAGAATGAATCTACTGTTCGAGTTCAAATTAATTGTTCTTTAGTGAAGGTGTGACTTTTTAAATAAAGACTTTTTTGAGTATACTATCACTGAGAGTTGATGTAACTGAAATTACAGGTTCTCTTTATTATCAGATAACCTGAAAGCTAAAGGAAACTAGAAGAAGTAACATTATTTGGATCAGATGAATTCGTCGAGGTGTGAAAAGTGCCTTGTCATCTGTTTTTTTAGGATATCAGTTTTTATTAACTTGAAAACACAAAAAAAGAAATTAATAGCTGCTGTGAACGGTAACCACTCGAGGAAGGGCCTGAAATAATTCCGGTTTCAATTTGCATTCTGGAAGTTTTATGACTCACATTTTTCCTGAAACAGTTCAAGCGAAGTATCAGGTTCCATCCAGTTCTGCGGTATTGGGACGACATCAAACCAATAACAACACAATGGAGGGTTGTGTTAATGGTGAAGATCGCGTCACAGAGAAGGACGACGTACTCGGCGATTTCGCTGAAAAGTTTCATGGTGCATCGACCCGGAAACCTGCTTTTGAACCATTCGCAGCAGACACGCTATTACAAGAGTGGAGATCAGTGTTCGCCTGGGATTCAACAACTTGATCTGAGACCAACACTAACCCATGACTACTATCCCAAATGACGACTTCACTCCAAGGTCCAAGAAACTCACTTGTACCCATCCGGATTCCAAATCCCCTTGTACATGTCCACGGAGCCTATCGGAAGCTCTGATAAAAAGAACAATGTGGAAATATAAATAGTGAGAATCGAAGTCCGATCTTTTCGTGATTTCGTATTGCTTCTATTGGAAACCTCCACTGTAGACATCGAAGGAATCAATGTTCTCCTCAGTTTGCGTAAGATAAGACAAGTGAAAATGGAAGACGTGAAGCAAGGGAAGAGCTGAATATGAAACATATGGAAAGTTTGGCAAAATCGGTATACCTTGCCAAAAAGTCCCTCCAGAATGAGTTTGATCCTGGTACACAGGAAACCATTTCTTTCGAAGTAAGGATTATATTTCAGAGTGTATACTGGAAGCTTTCCAAGACTATACGATTCACATTTTGGATCGGCTCTCCATGTCCCAATTTGCACTATATCCATATTGAAATAGTACATGGAAGCGAACCAAAAACTGAGGAACAAACAACATAAGAACATTTGCAACCCGAAAATCGGCCTAGAGATCGTGTACTTCTTTCTAGCGATATCGCTGATGATTGAGTATCGGAGAACTGTCATGAGCACTCCAAGCCAAGCTGAGCAACGACGGAAAACGTTATGAAGGCATGTCAAAATCCAATCCACGCGATATTCGAAGAGAGTTCGAGGAGGGGTACTGTAACGGTACACGTTTTGTGGGATCTCACATTTTGACCTACCAAGGATTCATCAAATCTTCTGTCAAGTGCCAATTATACAAGATTATTATCATACAAACTAGATTACAAACTGCAATCGCGGCCAAAATAACGTTTATGGAAGAAGTTCTCATCGACTTTTGAAGCAAAATGATGAGGCTTAAAACTGTAAGATAAGCACCAATTCTAGACGACCAGGACTCCAACTGTAAACTGAACAAGACCACTCGTCTGAAAATTTTTGGGATCATTTTAAGGAGGACACGAGCAATGATTGCTTACTGAAAAACCTGTGATCCATAGCTTCCTTGAACCTCGAATTGGCTAGGATCGAACGAAGCGGGTATCATGGATATCATGGTGGAGATATGGCAAGCTTGGAAGGAATGAATGAAATGAAGCTCGACGGAGTGGGGGAAGTCCAAGATTGTGACGAAAAGTCCAAGGGAAATTTCTCCACTTCCTTGAGAAAACTAGACAGACTGCCCTCTCATGGAAATTCGCAACAAGACTGGCACGGAGATCAAGTTTTCGTGGGAAAATACTCTCTACGTGACTGGGAGTGTGGGAGAAGAAAAAACGCTGAGTTGGCTAGAATGATTGTACATGTGAAAAATGAATCTTTATAGGAGATTAAACAAAACATTCATGACGAAACATTCCCTGTTTAAAATCCATGAGATCAGCCATGGCCTAATAGTTGGCAAGACCGCTTAAACCTTAACGTCGTTTTTCTTGACTTGCTTCGCTCAAAAACTACTCGAAAAGGCTGCAATGGAAGACGTATTCTGAAATTCCGACCTCATCAAGTTTTAATCATATCCAAGTAAATTACCCTGCTCTTACAACAATTCAGCCATGTTATAGTACTCCAAACTGTTCTACGATACTGGGTAGACATTATAAAGATGATCAGACAATGGATTGAAGCGTTGATGGAGAATATAGCGTCACAAATGAAAACGAGATTTAGAGAGAAGGGTCTGAAAAAATTTATTGATTAAGTATGGCTTTCGGACCATGATTATGTACCGGAAACTTGATTCATCATCCACAAATATTCCCTTGTACAAATCAACCACACCCAGAGGGAATTCCGATATGAAAAAAGTGCCGGCAATCAGAATTGTTAAAATTGTTGTCCGGTTTGCTCTGGACATCCTCACTGACTTATGAGCACTCTCGACGGTTGATGAGGTCTTCGCGAGGGATTTCTTCATGCCAAAAACCAAGAATACGGTGATAATAGGGAGAGTGAAGCAAGGGATGAATTTTGAGAAAACTCCTTCCATAATAAGCCCGAACCTCCAAAACCAATCATCTTTGGGTTCACTAAACTGGTTTTCTTTTTGGGCGTAAACCGTGTACGTGGGTTTCAACCCAACACATTTCGCGTCAGGGACCCATGTTCTGACTTCTTGAATATCCAGCGTTGTATAAAACAGGAGGGTGAAGATGACGCTGATGAAAAATGCGACCGAGGCGATTTTCAGGCCGAATCCTGGAGTCGAGAATCGACTGTCTCGAATAGTGATGTTGGTGATGACGAGGTATCTGACAACAGCCATGAGCATGGCAAGCCAAGCGGAGCATCTACGTAACGCATTGTGTAGTGCAGTGAGGAACCAGTCAAAACGCATTAAGTTCAACGAGCGTGGAGGTACACTGAAAGTGAGTAATATGAATTGGTTTGCGTGTTTATTCATTCTACCAAGCCGTCTGAAAGTCCAGCATAATGTACCCATTCCTGGAAACCACTACCATACAAACCAAATCACAAATAGCGATTCCGACAAGGATAATATTGTTGGATGATGTTTGCATAGACTTGCGACACAGAATTAATAAATGAACAAAGCTCAATAAACTTCCGAAATTCGCGAAGAAAAACTCCGATAGCAAACTGTATGATACCAATTTTCTGAAATAATAGAAAAAATTTGATCTCGCTGTATTTTTTCTCGTTTACTTAATGGTTTGCGCCATGTATGCATTAATAACATCGCTCGCGATGCCACCAAAAGTGAGCGACAGTGAGGACATCATCACGGAAGGAATAACGGAAATGAAACGACCGAGCCAAATTTGTGTGGTTCGTCGAGTGTATCTTTTTGTGACACAGTTTCGAGAAAAATCTTATTATTTTCAGTTGTCTTGGGAACCAGACAAAAATGGGTTAGACGGAAAACAAAAGTATAGCGGATGATTGTGTCTAGTGTGTTGATGAGTAATCACAGAATCGAATGGCGACGACAAGAAGTGGGAAGTTACGAAACGATTGGTTGCAAAAGGAAAAGATGCAAAATGTGCCAGTGGTGAAATTACAGGTTCAACATGTTCCAGGAACACATCTTTCACGAGACAGTAGACAACCCGTAGACACTTTATGCACCCAGACTGTGAACGGAAATCGAATACAGAAGCAAAACAGGAAACTACTGGCTCTATATAACAATGAGACAGTCGTTCACTTGTATCCTCTCTCCACATGATTTCAAGCGCCTCCATCACGTTCGGAAGATATTCCAAGGAGAATATAGCGAACTACACGGAACAAATGTTTCAGTAAGTTGAAATTCACATGCTTTCCATAAAAACAATTTCAGAGCGATCGTTGCAATGAGCTTAGAATTGGAGTTCATCTCCTCCAACGTCGGCGCATTGTTAAGCATTCTTCACGTCTTGGTGCTGTCAAGAAAATCGATGAGAACATCGTCGACAAACACCATTTGGTTGGGCATTGCGATTTGTGATCTGGTGTGTATGTTGGTGGTGGCACGAAACGGATACATCATTTTGTACATGATGGGATCTTGGTAAGTCGAACTGTTAGTTGGTTAGAGTCTCAACACAAACTTGACAAGTCCTATGGACGAAGAATGATTGAGGTATTAGTCAATATTACCTCCTATTGTTTTTAGTACACCACCTCGTACCATGTTTTCCATGCGCCTCGACTCGCTCGTCACTTCCTTACACAACGCATTACGTCGAAGTTCCGCGTGGCTTGGAACCCTGATGGCTGTTGTCCGATACCTGGCTGTTTCCGACATGGCTAACCAGACAAATCGATACACCCCGCCAAAAGTTGGACTGAAGGTTGTCTCTGGAGCTTTTACTGTCAGTTTCCTGTTCACTTTGACGTTCAATCTTCATTTGGATTTTGAACGAGTCGGAGAATGGTACCCTGGTACAAAATGTGCGATGGAAAATGTCTCTTATCCGATTTTTGTGCAAAGGGTGAATCAGTATACCGAGACTGGGAATGATGTACTGGCAAGAGGAGGTCTCATTGTAGAGGGTTTATTCTCAAAGGTTAGGGTGTGTGTGTGTTACAAATGAAAACTTTGAACGGTTTTCAGATTGTCCCGAGCCTTGTGCTACCCGTGCTCACTGTGTTGCTACTGAGGGAGATACGAAAATCGTTGAAAGTTGTGCCGGAAAACTCGATTCAAATAGTGAGGATCTCGAGAACGAATCGAACCACAATCCTCACGATTCTCATCGCCTCTTTGTTTTTTGTGTCAGAGTTTCCGGTCGGAGTGGTCGACATTTATAAGGCGGCTGGAGGCTCAGTCTATAAGTGAGTATCAGTTTCAAGAATTGAATTGTTCTTGTTTCCCAAGGCTTCAGATCTCAATATGTAATGCTGCGAAAAACTTTCAGAGATCTTGGTCGCAACGTCATCTTCCTCTGCGACGCCATTTTCTCCATCAACACTTCTGTTCATTGTCTTCTCATTTTTTTCATGTCTTCACAATATCGAGCAACTGCTTGGACACTTTTCAATTGCAAGGTCTGCTCACTTTACGACAAATTTATAAACCTTCTTTTTTCAGACAAATGCTCCAAAGTGATCAAGTGTCAGATAATTGAAGCTCGAAAATTGTTACTACTGAATACGGTAGCCACTTGGGATTGTTTCTGAAAACCAAAAATGAAAATTAAATACTCTAATGTGCGTACCTTGATCTTATAACAATTCAGCCTTCCCACCATCTTCCACACAGTTTTTCTATACTGATAGGACATGGCGAAAAATATTAAGCAATGAATTGAAGCGTTGATAGTGAAAATGGCGTCACAAATGTAGACGATGTTTTGAGCCAGTGTTCTGAAAAGCGTGGTCCATGGACAAACCGGAGACATGGACTTACTCATAACTCATATCGTTACGCCATATTCCCTTGTAGAGATCCACGATGCCAAGAGAAAACTCCGAGATGAAAAATGAGATGGAAATGAAAACAATCAAAATTGTTGTTCTGTCTTTTCTGGCCTTCCTCAAGTTCTTGTTGGTCATTGAGATTTCTACAGTGCTCGTAGTAGTAGAAGAGTTTTGCAGCTTACTCATTGTGATGAGCAATAGGGCAGATAAGATGGTCAAGGTGAAGCAGGGGATGAGCTTTGCAAAAATCCCCTCTAAAATCAGCCTCACTTTTGCCAGAAAACCATTGTTGGCCTCGAAGAAGTCGTCGAATTTTTGACTATAAATTGGAATTGGCTCATCTGGACCCTCACAACTGGAGTCCTTCTGCCAGGTGGTCACTTCTACGATATCCACGTGGAAGTAGAAGAACAAAGTGAACCAGAAACTGATGAAGAATGTGCGAAGGGTGATTTTCCAGCCAACGTCTGGTGTGGAGTACTTGCTGTTTTTGACGGTGACATCATTGATGACTAAGTAGCGGACGATGGCCATCGACATGGCGAGCCACGCTGAGCAGCGACGTAAACCGTTGTGGAGGGAGGTGAGGAGCCAGTCGAAACGCATTAAGTTAAGGGAACGGGGAGGGGTGCTAGAAGAAGTGGTTGCGATTTCAGGATGAAGAACGTGATGAATTTTTGAAATTTTGAAGAGCCTTGGGTTCAAAAAGTTCAAAAATCTGAGGTTTTGAATCCAAAGTTTCTCGATTTTCATCGTCAGATTTTGCTGAGCTTTTGAAATTCTGAAAAATGCATTCTGAGGTTTTGGACGATTCTAGATAAGCAACTTAGATTCTGAGGCTTTCATGGTGAGATTCTGAGATTATATGTTTCAGAGACTCACCATAACTCCATCATTTCCTGCGTAAGATATCCATTCTTGATAATAATAGACATGCAAACGAAATCGCAAAACGCGATTCCAATCATGATAATATTTGTGGAAGAGGTTCTCATAGACTTCCTTGTCAGCACTATCAAATGTAATATATTCAAAACTGCTCCAAGTTTTGAGAACACAAACTCAAGATAGAGACAATAAAAGACGACGGCTCTGAAAGTTCAAAATGCGTTTTCGCGCCAAATTTTGTATGTCTGGCTCACTGAAGAAACTGCGACACTACATCGAGTTCCTTGAATCCGTGTTGATCGAAATTTGTGGAAATTATGGAGATCATAGTTAGAGGGTTTTTCTGAAAAAGGGAAAATGATGATGACAAAATCTGAGAGATGAAGTGACCAGAACCAAGAGCGCATGGTTCACTGAACTTTGGCTGTCTGATTAGGAATCAAGAGCTCAAAATTTTCAGAATTTTTCGTGCTTTACTTCCGTTTCAGAATCAGGAGATGTACTCGATTGGAAGGACTACTCGAATTTCCAAATTTATTTTGCAGGTCGAGCTGAAAATGACCATAACACATGAGTGGGACTGAAATCAAAGTAAACACAAATTAAACTTTTGCTCGAAATTTGAGAGGAAAAAGTGCGTCAAAACATGTATCTATCAAAACCAAACTTTCGCGCCAAAACCTAACATCCTAAAGATCAAAAATTATGTCATCTTGGAGACCACGGATACTGTAGTCTGACGTTGCTTCTCCACGAACGGAATGATGGATAATAGATCAAACACTGTTTTTCGATAAGAGGTGGACATCGAAAAGCAGATCGAACAGTGAAGAGAAGCGTTCGCGGTGAAGATAGCGTTACAAAGAAACTCAACAGTTTTGATGGTTTTTCTGAAAAGAAATAGCCTAGAATTTCGTAGTTCTCGTGGAAAAATTAACTCACTGAACATCATCATCATGGTGCCAAATTGCATTTGCTAAGTATACGATACCTAATGGAAATTCAGTGATTAGAAAAGTGATAGCAATGAAGATTACGATAGTAGTCATGCGGTCCTTGTGTTGGGATCTGGAATTTCCCAATGAAACTCAGTGATGGCCTAGGATCCGACAACTCGACCATCAGGGAATCTAAACATGATAACAGTTCCTTTATTACCTGGTATGTCTGGTGGACACTGAAACTTCCGTAATTCCAACAGACAGATTGGACTTCCTCAGTTTTCTGAGCAGCAATCCGGTTAGAATAGGAAGAAAAATACATGGGATCAGCTGAAAAAAAACCATGCCAATTTGGATCTCGAAAATTCCCCCACTTTCCCAATGACGCCTTCCAAAACCAACTGAACTCTGTGGAACAAGCCCTGTTGCACTTCATACAACTCATTACACAGTTGACCGAAAATTGGAGCACTCAAATTTTTCTCATATCCCTCACAATACTCTTCAGGACGCCATGTATCGATTTGACCGAAGTGAAACTCGGAGAAAAACAAGACCGAGAAAAGTGTGCTCAACAAAAATGAGCAAAACACGAGAGAAAACCCAAACTGGGGACTTGCGATTTTTCTGTTCAAGATTCGAGTGATAACCAGGTATCTCATAAGGGCGATTAGTACAGCGAGCCATGAGGAGCAACGACGTAGGCCATTTTGAAAGGAGGTTAGGAACCAGTCCATGTTCATTCGGAGCAAGGTGGGTGGTGGGATGCTAAATGTTTGCGGTGGAGCACATTTTTCTTTCATTCGTGTAAAAAACTCACCAATCAGTCCCCATGGGATTTACAACCATGTACTGGATCCTTATCACATTGCACATACTCAATAAGTCACATAGAGCAATTCCAATCATGATAGCATTAACTGAGGAGGTCATCATGAACTTTCTAGTCAAAACCAGAAGATGAAACAAATTCAGAATTGCACCGACTTTTGAGAAAAGCTGAGCGAAGGATTGCACTAGGCTGGAGAATACTCTGAAAGTTTTGATCTACGTTACTTTGATTGACAATCAAGGTTGGCTTACTGTAATGAATCGGTTTCCGGATCATGGGAGTGAGAGTGAGAGTGAGAATGGGAATGGTCCGACATTGAAGATTCGAACTAGAAAATGAAAATTTCCAAGAAATTTTTCGCTGGTAAGCAAAGTTCGGTTTTCGCGGTTGACCGAATGGATGAAGAGTGACGCTGTTCTTATACGGAAACATTTTGGTAGTCTTGTGTTTTTGCTTCAAGATTTTTCCAGCCTTGTTTGATTAGACAACTACAACACACCGACACCCAAAAAAAAAACAAAATAGTGAGCGAATTTCAAAACACAAAGAAGTAGATCAAAACACAAAAAGTAAAAACAAGTTGAATATGTGTATTTTGAATCTGACGAGAAAACAGAAAGTGAAAACTCCTAGAAATGGAAAAAATTAGCCAAGAACAGGATCTATTTTTGTGTTGAAGCTCAAAAGAAAGAGAGATTCGCAACTTCTTGCTCTTGAATCGTCTTTGCCCTTTCGCCTTCTTAGAAACTCACAGTTCATCATGTGACAATAGTACAAAAAACTCAATGTATCAGTTTCAGAGCGCGGTATAAACTTATGCTGAAAGATGAAGTTTATTGAGAATTAAACAAGAATATAAGTGAATCCACAGAACTTATCGACGATGTATAGACGTGTTCAGTTTCCAATCTGAGCCTCAAACTCGGCCTTCTTGTTGATGATAAAGGTTTCATAGGCGGCCTGATCGGCTGGAGATTGACTTCTCATGAAAGTCTCAACTTGTCCGATGAACTGATCGAACAATGGACGGGCGGTTTTACGGTCGATTCCGGAGGTCTTCGTGGGTTTCAATGGAGCGTAGTCGTTGGCGATTCTAATGATTCCGTTGGTGGCTTGGGTGGAGAGCCCGGCGGCTAGGAGCTCTGAGCGGGTGTTGGCTGAAAGCAGAAAAAAGTAACTGAAAATCTATAACCTGAGTGGAACCGCGTCTTTCCCAGTTATTACAATTTAAAAGTTACCAAGCCTCGAAACTAAAGAACCCACCATTTGGCCATCCACCTGGAGCACAGTAGACAGCAGCAAGAACAGAGAGGACAACGAGAGTCTTGAACATTTTCCGTTTTGAATGAACAGTTGACTGATGATTCTCACATCCTACCCGTACCCTTTAATACCCTCCAAAATTGTGCTCACGCTATGAAAACCTTGTACATAAAACTATGACTCATATATCCAAAACAAGCCAACTGCTTTCCTTTGTGACATTTAGTCACAAACCTCTAGATTTGATGGTAGTTCTACAGTAGTTTTACAGTGTGATGTTAACTTGAGAAACAAAAAGTTCATGAAGACTTGTTTGATCAGCTGTGGTACAGACCAACTTTGTGTTCGAAGTCACAACTTGATTGACATCATTTTGAACAACTGAGGACCGAATTTTCAAGGTTTCAACTTGTACTATTAACAACTCGAAAATTGTGTTCTCGAAAATTATGACAATAGTACAGTAGTAGTAGACAAAACAATCAAACAAACAGATGGAAGTTTTGTGGTCGGCGGTCACAAATGTCAACATTCAACAACAGAAGAGTGATGATTCATTGTGTGCAATAGAGCACAGTTGGAAACAATATAAAAGGATCTACTCGGTCTGTGGTAATCATCAACTACCAGTTCATCAAGCAATCATGTTCAACGCCCTCGTCTTCTTTTCTGCTGTCACCCTTGCTGTCGTCTATTGTGCTCCAGGTGGCTGGCCAAATGGTTAGTTGTTCATCTAGTCTAGATCATTTAGTGAGGAACCGATAAGAGGGAGATGGTCAATGTGAAGGGGTATCGTCAATGACTTGTGCTCCCTCTTCATTGACAGGTTACATCTTTCAATGGGTTCTTGAGTGAGTGTCTCTCAACTTGGGAGTCCTCACTTCCCTATAGATCCACCTTGATTCATCTCTTTCTGTCTTTCAGCCAACACCCGCTCCGAGCTCCTTGCCGCCGGGCTCTCCACCCAAGCCACCGAGGGAATCATTAGAATCGCCAACGACTACGCTCCATTGAAACCAACCAAGACCTCTGAAATCGACCGTAAAACCGCCCGTCCACTGTTCGATCAGTTCATTGGGCAAGTTGAGACTTTCATGAGAAGTCAATCTCCAGCCGACCAGGCCGCCTATGAAACCTTCATCACCAACAAGAAGGCCGAGTTCGAGGCTCAGATTGGAAACTGAAAACGTCTATACATTATCGATAAATTCTGTGGATTCCCTTTTATTTTTGTTTCCTTCTTCAATAAACTTTATTATCCGGCATTTGAGACCTGGAGAATGCTTCCCTTAAGACTAAAAGTATCAAAAAATATGTCGTTTTTGCTCCATGATCCTTGAAACTTTTTATACCCTCCTAACTTGATTAACTTATATGTATGTACATTGATGACGTCAGAAATCCATGAGTGTTGGTGTGCATACACAATACCAAGCTGGTGTTATTTTCTGGTCTCCTACTTTCATATTTTTGAAAAAATTCCACCTGGTGCATCTACAAAAACCACAAAGTGATTCTTCAAAAGTTTCGGTCGGTAGTTTGATCATGCTAAACGAAACTTGCTATTTTGATCAACCGTTCGGTTTTTTGATTATTCACATTGTGTGTATAACACTGTCGATTCCAACGTATGGGATGGCATTCTGGATTCTGATTTTCAAAACTCCATCTCATTTTAACCAGTATCGAAATTACCTGATTGCTCATATCATGTCGTAAGTTTTTCTAGATTTCGAGGCAGCCAAATTTTCGTTTTTTCCAGAGGTCTCTTTCTTGAAATCCACATGGGAATGATCTGGAAGGTTACTGTAGTTCTCCCGATCCCCATCATGTGCTCCAATAGCTTCACCGCTGAATATGCTCAAATTGTCTTCCAGTTTTTACCCGCTTGTCTGGTATATACTGGAGTATCCATCGTCCTACTTTTCTTATACAGAATGGAGGCGATGATGGTTCATGGGACCGAGAAATTTTATTATCGGAGAAAAATATCACATGTTTCTAAGTATTTTTTCTACTTGAGTGTCGTGAATCTTTTGGTATTCTCTGTGTTGATTTATCCGGATCTGAAATTTCAAGTCGAATACAAAAGAAAGATGGAGCAGGTCTGTTTGTAATCTTTCCCCCTCGAAAAGTCGTTCTCAGAGGTTCGGCCGATTCCAAGCCTACATGTGGTGCGATAACTGTTTTTTCTTCAATTTCCACTCAACCCTGTTCAAGATGTTTTACGTATCGGGAGCAATGACAGCAGCACTTGGCGGGTTCACAGCGGGTCTTGCGTTTCACGTCACTATTCGAATGATGAGGTTCATGAGGAGTTTTTTGTCGCCGAGTACGGCGGCTATTCAGAGGAACTTTGTGATTAGTTTGGTTCTAATGGTACGTGGGCTCAGGTGGTCGTAACTTTAAGTAAGAGTAGCCTGAGGTCACTACACCTACCCCGAGGTGAGATTAGCTTGATGTGGCCGAGGTTTGAGGTGACCGTGGTCTGAAATTCAGTCTGAGAAAACCATGGCGCTCGTTCTTAGGACGGTTAGGTCAATTTAGACGCAATCATCGGAATTTTGAGCTACCAATAAAGTACAGTTCTCCTGTCTCCAAAACTCAGATTTTCAGGCCTTAATCCATGGAATATGCATATTGCTCTCACTGCTAGGACTTCTATCTGCCATTAGCATAGTGGTGACGTTATCTCGTAAGTCTAATTTTTCTCTAGTTTTTGGAAGATTTTCAGAGGATTATCATTGTTTTTAGAGAACGTGCATTGTTTCGTGATGCTCCAAATAAGCCTTGACTCAACAACAACACCATGAATACACCTCCGTTTCAGAGTTCCCGTACCTTCCCTATCTTCTGGTTCTCGTCATACAAGAGCATGGTGCATTGTCGACTATTACCATGTTTTTGACAAACGACTTGTTGCGGAGGACGTTGCTTAAAATGTTTGGCAAAAATGTGACACCGAGTTTGAATCAAAGCGAAAACAACATTCGGAGCAGCACTATTTGAGAAAAGACAACTTCCCATATTTCTCATTACTTTCTGAAATTTGCTATGAGTCAGGTTCCCAGAAAAAAACATACACTCGGTTTCGAGGAAACACAATTTCGGCTTGTTCCGGATTTTCATGACTACAAACTAACAGAAGATAATTGAATCATTCAGCAAAAGGAAATCCAGTTTGAAGGTGTGAGTGTCTATGAACTCTGATCAAGCAACAAAACAAGGTAATTACTTCTCACTCTCTTCAGAGTTGTACTTCACCTGTTTTCTTCTTGGTGGCCTTATCTTGTGATCTGAAAAACTTCAAGGAAGTTTCGTACTCCTCAGTTTCTTCTCCGAAAAAAGAACACAATGCTAAATGAGACTTGCAGCTTCGAAGAGCCCAATGGTTTTTTCCTCGTTCATATAATATCCAGCTCATTGTCAGGTCCAATTTATGCCATTGCGTTTTGGATTCTACTGTTCAAAAGTCCATCACACTTCTACGCGTATCGGAACTATTTGGTGGCGCATATTCTATCGTAAGTTTGGAAAAAAACTTTGGGTGTCCGTGTATCTGGATGACCGAAAATGTCAGTGAGAGTTTCCGTGGTCAAGAAGTTTAGTTGACCGATCAATTTGTTGCATTAGGTATTATCGCTCTTGTTTTTAGATCACGTCAATATGATATTCAGAAATTCGGACCACCAACCAACCCAATTTTTCTTTCAGAGGTCTCATCCTCGAAATCCACATGGGGTACATTTGGAAGGTTACTGTAGTCCTTCCCATCCCCATCATGTGCTCCAACAGTTTCACCGCCGAATACGCTCCAATCGTTTTCCAATTCCTACCGGTTTGCCTAATCTACACTGGCGTTTCCTCTCTCCTACTTTTCGTCTATCGAATGGAAGCTGTTATTGTGCATCGTTTCGAGCCGTCCAAACTTCGAAAATGGGTATACTACACCAAGTACGCATTCTTTGTCAGTTTGATTGCCCTTCTGATGTTGAATGTTTTGATCTACCCGGATTTGAAGTATCAAACGGAATATAAAGAGAAAATGGAGAAGGTAATCGAGGGGCATCTGGATAAATATACGGACCTGAAATTTTCAGAGATTCGGAACATTCTCTCCTTATATGTGGTGTGACAATTGTTTCTTCATGAATTTTGACTCCAAAATTTTCATGATGTTTTATGTGGTTTGCTCGATTGCCACTGCCCTATGCTTTTACTCCTCGATTAGTGCTCTTGTGGTTACTGTAAAAGTGCTGAACTCAATGAACACGAAACTCTCAGATAGAAACGCTGCTATTCATAGAAACTTTTTACAGAGTTTGGTGCTCACGGTATGCATGAAAAATTTGCAGACGTTAGATCAAAAATCTTCAGGCCTTGGTTCACATCCAGTGTATCATGATCCCTCTTTTCGCATTTTTACTCGCCATCTCCATCGTGATAAGACTCTCTCGTGAGCATTAACCAAAACTTGCTCAACGAAAAAATTTCAATTTTAGAGCTTCCCTATCTCCCCTACGTCCTGGTGATGATAATTCAAGAGCATGGCGCTGCGTCTACCGTAACCATGTTCCTCACCAATAACTTGTTAAGGAAAACGATGAAAAAAATGTTGCCAATCAAGTTTGACACGAGCACCACTATTTATGCAAGTGGTGTTCCTCATATTTGATGGTTCATGATTTTCGCTGGTTGTTTTTCCAATTTTTGAGTTGAATGAAAAAAAAAACAAGTTGATGGCTTAAACATTTTTTATTTTATCTCGAGAAAAACATCTGAAAAAAAGACTTAAAAAATGGGACAGGTCTTGGTGCAAGAGCAGGGGGTGGTGGTAGATGAGCTGAGTGGAGGAGATGTGGAGCATCTGAAAAAATAGAGTTAGAATACCTAATGTAAAGTAATATTCCACTCACCACCATCTATCAGCATCACTATCTGACATCATCAGAGTCTGCCTTCTAAGAACGACAGGCGATCCGGGCTCTTTAGGTGGCCGATGATCTTCTAACTTGATCTTCTTCGGGGGCTTCTTCTTTTTCCGAATCGGCATCTGATTCGGCGTATGCCCTCGACTTATCATTTCGCCTTTCTCAATGTCCCTGATTGCATAAACTGCAATACGTCGACAATAGGCGTCCTTCTCGTACCTTCCTGAGGACGTCTCAATGAACGTGGCGTTTGGATTGCAGGAGTGGGACAGGAAACGAGCCACATTCCTGAAAAGTTGCGATGTATTTTGAGGGGTGGAGACCGCAGCCGCTGTTCTCTTTCTTCCTTGTATTCGTTGTGCGGAGAGATTTGGAGATCATGTTGCTGGTTCTGGCTAATGGTGTTGAGTGGACGGGTTTGATTTTGATACAGGTAACGAGCACCAGAGGTTCTGTAAAAATATAATTTTCGATTTCTCAACGTTTCGCCAGTGTCGAAAATAAGGTTGAAGGAGTTTAAAATTACTCACCCAGCGTTTGAAATTTTTTGAGCGTCGCTGGTGGTTGAAAACTACGACCCATCACTACTAGTGGAGTTCCAGAGATTTCGCCTGCAGAAATACAGTTAATTTTGAATCAATAATGAACAACTTAGAACTTACCAATCAATTTTTTAGATCCATCCAAACGTTAAGAGGGGATTGATATTCAGGAAAATACGAATACAAGGGCCGTTTCGAACAGTCAACAGCCTTGGGATGGAGGACATCAAATGGAATACGTAAACTGTTCTGACACTGGCCAAAGAGCAACCATATTATCGGTTCTCCCTAGACCAGTCTCATCGCAGACACGTACTCCATCTGAAGACCCTCAAATGAATGATTGCTTGGAGCGTCTTACGTGCGGGTTTGCAAGATGATGGGTACAAACTCCGCCCCTTCCCGACTGTGTGTCTTACAAGAGATTCCCACCATTATTAGCTGGTTTAGATTAAGTATTCGTGTTCCATTGTGTAGAATACCTGGACTCTTTATTATGTTGTCATGTGAAGACGGGGGTTTATATTTATTGTCGTCACATCATTAAATTAAGGGTGAGGTTTGGAGATGTGAAGAGAAAAGTAGTGAGTCTGCGTCTCTCCTCTCCCCTCTCTCTCACATATGTACAGTACTCCACAAAAAAATCGTTCCACTTTGACATTTCACGTGTAGAGCATTCTATGTCAACATTCGGACTAAAGTAGCATCATGAAAAATGTTCAGCTCCGAAAATCATTTAAGGTCATGGAATGGATTTTTTTCTCACGTGACCTAGTTTCTGAAATTTTCGAAATTTCCATTTTTTGTGTTTTGGCTGATCCACAAAAAGATCGTTCCACCCTCCAAAAATGACTAATTTAGGTCAATGAGGTCAATTTTTCCAACAGACTATGGTTAGAAAGAAAAGGCATCCTCTAAAACATAGGAAAATGGTTCGAAAATTTTGGCAACTTTGACCTGTCGGCTGTCACGACCTCAGGTATCACTGGGAACTGTTTCAGGACTTTTGAAGGCCAAAACTGCTTGAAATTTGCAGGATTCCGTTTGTAAACAATTTTTCAGCAGTTTTCCATCAGTCTCGTGTTGGCCCGCACCAGAAAACCCAAAATGCAAGGGTGATCTGGAGCTTGAGGCTGCTTGTGTTGACTGACATAATGGAAACAGAGGTGTCATATGTGATTCCACGTTTCCAAACCTTGAAATTTTTTTGAATTCTGATGCACCATATCTGATTCTATTCTATCAAAGCAATTTCAGTTTGCGATGCGCCTATTTCAGTCATTTTTGGAGGGTGGAACGATCTTTTTGTGGATCAGCCAAAACACAAAAAATGGAAATTTCGAAAATTTCAGAAACTAGGTCACGTGAGAAAAAAAATCCATTCCATGACCTTAAATGATTTTCGGAGCTGAACATTTTTCATGATGCTACTTTAGTCCGAATGTTGACCTAGAATGCTCTACACGTGAAATGTCAAAGTGGAACGATCTTTTTGTGGAGTACTGTACTAGTGTAAAAATTTATTAAAATTTGGCGGGAATGATAAAATTCAAAAAATCAGAAATTTCGGGACGCTTTGTATGCAGGTAGATCTCACGCGCATCAGCTTCCTTAGGCTAGGCCGGGAGTAATCCATCATTCTCCTCTTTCTGCGATGGTGTGATATCGGTTATGTGCGTTTTGTATACGAAATTCGCTGCAAGCTCTTGCGTATTCTCTTTTCTCCTAAACGCTAGGTGGCTGATCAAAGTGCAATCCTGCAAATACTGTTGGATTGCACCTTTGATTTTCCTATGACGAATCGTTATCTTCAATCACGAGTCCAGACAATAACGCCCTCGATCTTTCGACTTCAAACGCCCCGACATTCCAAAGACGCCCACTACCGGCGACCGTATAAAAGGGAGCTCCATCAGAGCTCCTCTTCATTTTTGTTATCTTTATCTTTTGTTATCTTTATTTTATCTTTTGTTATCCTTTTATTGTTATTTCTTTCATTCCAATAAATGGTTTAATTACCCAAGTTTGAGGTCTCAACATCGATCGACTTCAAACTTGGGTTTCCTACGTAAGCCGCCGGAACGTGGAAGATTGCTAAAGATGGTCAAAAGCTGATGGTCACTCACGCCAAAAAGTCCAAACTGCAGAATTTGTCAGGGGCGCAGAAGTCAACATTGTGCCAGATCAACACTGGCTGACGGAAGCGATAGACTCAGTTTACGTTCGATGGTGATTTGGATCACCGCTGGACCTACACCTACACCAAAAAGGATCGAACTTGCACAGCAAAGAATGATGACTGTGTACTGCGAGCAACGGACAGGCAATTCAAGCACACCGGACCAATACAGGCTCTTCCACGGAGGATTTTGGAAATCCTCAATCCGGAACAACATAGACGCTCAACTTCATATAGTCGCCGGGAGCCTCTCTCCCTGAAGAGAGATTTCAGAAGAGCTCCTCAACGGCATTACTGAGAACAATGAGCGACTCCGAATAACTTCGGAAACGATATTGAACGAGACGTTAGTAAACCCTTCGAGTCATCCATCTAACGTAAAAACTTCGGCCAAACAATGGTCAAACCCTTCAAAGGACACAGATGGGAATTCGAGAAATTCATGATGATATTCGACGAAGCCATCGGAAAGTCTAACCAGCGCGATTTGACGCCACCATTTCCTGTACGTCCAGGAAGGTAACCCAAGTAGAACTTGGAGACGAAACGACCGACACGCACTTGTGCCCGGAAGATCAAGTATGGGAACAAGAGGAAAGCTGTCGACAATCTCTTGGGCATCTTGAATGATTGAGAGCCTAAGTCTGACGCCGTCAAGGGTCAGGAACACATACGCGACGAAGTTTCCTTCGAAACGCATTAGGCGAACGCAACAGGACCATACGTCCACGACAAGATCGCCCAGTCAACGACGACGCTCACCACGCCGGGGAAGACGAAACAGACACCGAGCACGATCGAAATCCTTTGGACATCAGTAGACGAAGACACGTGGTCCCCGCCACAATTAAACGCCGGGAGTATACGAAATTCGCTGCAAGCTCTTGCGTATTCTCTTTTCTCCTAAACGCTAGGTGGCTGATCAAAGTGCAATCCTGCAAATACTGTTGGATTGCACCTTTGATTTTCCTATGACGAATCGTTATCTTCAATCACGAGTCCAGACAATAACGCCCTCGATCTTTCGACTTCAAACGCCCCGACATTCCAAAGACGCCCACTACCGGCGACCGTATAAAAGGGAGCTCCATCAGAGCTCCTCTTCATTTTTGTTATCTTTATCTTTTGTTATCTTTATTTTATCTTTTGTTATCTTTATTTTATCTTTTGTTATCCTTTTATTGTTATTTCTTTCATTCCAATAAATGGTTTAATTACCCAAGTTTGAGGCATTCTACTCGTACGGTGAAACAACCAAAGCATTCTACCACATCAATCCACCTGAGGCATCATTTACTTTATTTTGGACACCCTTGGGAAATTTTTTCTGAAAAGTGTTAGTTGTTCGAAACGTTTTCCCAGGGCTCTTGATTACCGAAAAATCCATCAATTTACTCAAAGCACAGTGGTACATTTCATAAGCTTCATTCTCCTTGTCCACTGCATCTACAGAGGGCTCCACATCGTTCGTATTCAGAGTCTCCAATCTGCTAGTCATCTCACTTTCATCAGCGTAAAAGCATCGACTCGTTAGAAAATGTATCTTTCTTATATATAATCCGCTAAAGGTTTGTCCTTCCGTCACTTGGTCAGGATGTCCGCATTCACGTTCCCCATAGAGAGTGACAAGTTCACGAAATTACTTTTTCAAATTTTCAAACTTTTCGAAAAGTTCCACGTAGATTTTAAACGACGCCGGAGGCGCCCAGCTATGCTGGTACTAAAATAACTCTCGCTATGGTGATCCATTTCAGCCGGTCAAGAGTGGTTGAATGACGAAAATGAGAAGCAAGCCGATTTTATAGTGAAAAAAGTGGGCGGAGTTTTTTTTCTAGATTAAATCTTCGATACTGTGATCGGTTGTCGGACAAAAACAGTACACTTTTCATAGGAATTTGATTTATTAACTGAAACAATAAGAGAAACATTGAAGACGAAGATGGAGGCGGCGAGGTGAAGAGTTGGTGAGGGAAGATGCTCTGAAAAAGGTTTTTGATTTCTAATGTAAAACCAAAAAAATTCACTTACTCTTACTCTTTTTTTGAGATCCTGTGGAACGTTCATCTCCAGATCATCCGAACTCTTGAACAGTACGGGGTGAAGGAAGTTCCCCAACTTTTGAACGTAGTTCTTGCTGTCAGGGAACGTTTGCAGAACAACATCCCTAAACAAAATCAAAATGAGAAATGTGAAACCACTAAAACTTCGAGAACCCAAAAACTGAAAACCAAAAAAAACTTACTTGTTTTGAATCATCTTCTCTTGTTCCCCCATTTGTCGAACAACTTCCGATTCCACTTTGACTCTTCTTCCGGCAAATAACAGTGATCTTCTGGAAAAGGGAAAAACTACAATTTTGCACATTATCAGATTATTGGAGTTGGAGGAACTCAGTGATTTTTGACCATCATCAAAAACATTATTTGTCAAAAACAAACCTTATATTGGTGGAACCTCTTCTCGACTTTCCCGTCGACTGTTGGGAAGAAGAATCGCCAGAAGTGCCAGCGACTTTCTTCTCTTTGGCCACAATCTCCACGTGCTCTTCCTCGTCGTCATTTCCCAGAAACCATGAATGTCCCTTGACATCATCGAGCGTCGCTCTTTGGGCCGAATAGTGGCTGAGCATTTGACGGAGTAGCTCTGTAAACCAAAGTGGAACAGATTTCAAAGCATAAAGGACTTACCAATAGTTTTTCGCTCATGCGATTCCACTTGACTGTTCCTCTGGAATCAAGCTTCCGGTCGACCCATTTTTTGTGTTTTGGATCTCTAGAAAAGTGATTCAATTCGGCGTGCTCCGAATAAATTGACAACTTACAAAATCCGGGAACAATACCAGGGCACATCTTTCGCAATCATGTAGATGAGCACGAGGCCCAGCGTCCATACGTCACATGGGAATCCGTCGATTGAAGTCTGGGAAACACAATTGTGGGGAACGGTATGGATCTGTGCCAGAACCACTCCACACTCGATGGTTGTGTCCGCTTCCATTCGACTTTTTCACGCATAGTGAAAGTCCGAAATCGTCGATCTTGAGGCGATCTGGAAAACAAATTAGTATCTCTCGTAATTTTTAAAGTTACTTGGTTGAATCAATAATGAACAACTTAGAACTTACCAATCAATATTAAAGATCCATACGTTAAGAGAGGGTTCATGTTTGGAAAAATACGAATACAAGGGCCGTTTCGAACAGTCAACAGCCTGGGGATGAAGGACATCAAATGGAATACGTAGACTGAGGGTCTTACGTGCGGGTTTGCAAGGTGATGGGTACAAACTCCGCCCCTTCTTGTGCTGCGTGTTTTTTACAACGGGTTCCAACTATTATTGGCTCGTAAAAATAGATTATGTATGCGAGTTCCATTGTGCAGAACATCTGGACTCTTTATTATGTTGTCATGTGAAGACGGGGGTATTTGTTTATTGTCGTCACATCAACAAATTAAGGGTGAGGTTTGAAGATGTGAAGAGAAAAAAAGATCGGAAAAGGTAGGGAATGAAACTAATAGTGAGAAAGGAAGGAAGAAACAAAAGTACAAAATTATTAAGAAATCTTTTCAAAATCAAAAGATGCTCAAAGCCATACAATTCCCAGGGGGTACTAAAATATTTTGAGAAAGTGTTTTTTGCCTGAAATTAGAACATGCGAAACGCAGGAACCATGGAAACGTCCGGGATTACTTTTTATTTTGCATCGAATGGCGCTTACAGATTTTCAGTATCGGCTCTACTTTCCCCAGAACACCATCAATCGAGGGGTCAAATTTTGAGAGATTTAATGACCCATGTAGTGTGGACATAAAACCGAGAACTCTGTGAAAATGTACTTGTTAAGTTGATCATCCTGGACATTTAACAAAAATGTATTTATTTTTAGGAAACGCAAAGTGAACAACGTATATAAAAGTATGGAAGATTACGAGTTAAGCAAGTTGGGATGTTTCTCGGTCATCTCCTTCCACCAGTTGTACATCCTGGTCACTTGAAAAGGGAATCCTTCATCGTCAGACATTAGATCGAGAAACTTCGGTTCAGCTGGTTGTTGCGGTTTGAAATCTGAATCGTTGGTTCTCCTTTCTGACGTTTGAGCCATCTTGCGAGCAACACTGATAAGTTGGGTCGAACTTGAATGTGAAACACCTGGAATGATCCTGGATTGTGGAGAAGTTTGAGAACCTCATTTCCTGCGTTATAACAGAACGCCGTTATATTGTTCAGAAAACAACTAGGGATGTCGTTATAACACAGTAAATTCGGTATGTTCAACTTACTAGCAACGATATCGTTGAGCTCTGCGACTAGTCTTTCACGTCTAGCGTTGTTCGATGTTTCCAGTAATGGCGAGTCAGATTGTTTTCATCTGATAGAATATTTGAGTGTAGACCGAAAACCAGTTTCTCATGAAATTCTTAATGCAACTCACTCTTCAAGAATGGAACCTCGTTCGCCATTTCCATACAATCCATGGATTCTACTCGTGCTTCTTTCGTTGGCGATGAGCATCTTTCTTTGCCCTGAAATTTTGATATACATTTTTTGGTTTTCTCGACACTGTCTGCATACCTGCAGTTGTTTGAACATCATTTATCTTCTACTACTTTTCAGCTTTCGTTTTTCCACTGTCTTCTCTGCGTTTCTCACTACTGAACGGAACTGTAAAAAGAGAAGATTTCAAAAATTTTCTAGCAATTAACTTACTTGGTATTCATTCATGTTTTCTATTTTATACTTCTTCATCAGTGAAATGACATTATCCATCGAGCAATCCGGCTTTTTCCTTATCTCCTCCACAATTTGTCTTCTTATTGCTACCGACACCAGACTTTTTCTTTTTGACTTGTTTTCTGCTTCCGCACAAAATTCTTTCCATTTCTTTGGATCTTCCAATAAGCAGCGCATCTGAAAATTCAATACATTTGTTTCTCAATTTTTCATGCAATTACCTTGTTCTTGATATCCTCCAAATCGCCTTTAATATAGACTTCTACATCATCCGCCTCCTTCGCGTATTTTTTCTGAAACATCAACTGTGTGCCTTGAGGACAAACTGCGACACTTACTTTTTTCACTTTCATAATACTTTTGTTTGGTTTCGAGGCTCGATATTTCTCCCAATTATTGTGGCGATATTCCAGCAAAACCTCATAGCTGTCAGGGTGCATTTGCAGAATTTCGAAGGTGTATACGGAGAATGGAATGTTGAGCAGCTGACGATATTATTCAGCTTTATCGAAAACCATATCCACATCGTAGGCCGTTCCGTCTGGTATTCGTTTCATGAGACGAATGTATTTGTCCTTTCTCTTCTCCGATTTTCCAAAGAGTCGATTTTGACACACTGAAAACGGTGAGAAAAAATTTAAAATTAAAAAAAAACAGTGTTAAAAAATACTCACCGCTCCTCCAGGAACACGACTCTCTCTCTCGCTGGTGGTTGAAATCTACGGCCCATCACTACTAGTGGAGTACCAAAGACTTCGCCTGCAGAAAAAAAGTTACGTGATTGAATCAATCTTTACTATTAACAAACGCAAAATTCTGTGTGTGTGTCTGTCGGTGTCGTATATCCCGCCCTAGCGAAGTCCCCGCTTAACCAAATTTTCTCAAATTTTCACAGGTTATCAGAATCGGGCTCTGAATGATGCCCGTCTTTTTCGATTTTCGATTCATCAAAAAATGAGGTCACGAGGTCGTAAAAACCTTATCAATCTGTATTTTCAGTTATGAAAGAGGAGAGTGACGAGTTCACGGAATTAATTCAGACAGTTTCAAAAATTTCACGTTTGCCCGAAGGGCCCCAGAGGGGCGTGCCCCTCTGGTCTTTACTATTAACAAACGCAAAATTCTGTGTGTGTGTGTCTGTTTGTGTCGTATATCCCGCCCTAGCGAAGTCCCCACTGGACCAAATCTCCCTAAATTTTCACAGGTTATCAGAAATAGGCTCTAAATGATGCCCGTCTTTTTCGATTTTCGATTCATCAAAAAATGAGGTCACGAGGTCGTAAAAACCTTATCAATCTGTATTTTCAGTTATGAAAGAGGAGAGTGACGAGTTCACGGAATTAATTCGCACATTTTCAAAAATTTCACGTTGGCCCGCAGGGCCCCAGAGGGGCGTGCCCCTCTGGTAATGAACAACTTAGAACTTACCAATCAATTTTATAGATCCTTACAAACGTTAAGAGGGGGTTGATGTTTAGGAAAATACGAATACAAGGGCCGTGCGTGGCCGAGGACGAGGAGGCAGCAGAGGAGCTGGATATTAAATTATATCATCTGATGGAGTTGAAAAAAAACCTGTTTCCCATAATTTTGAATCGGTTTCCCATAATTTTGAATATTTCTTTCTCTCTTTCTCTTTTGTTGTAACATAAACGTTTTTGAAATTTTGAATAAAGTTGGGCGGAAAAAATGTTTTCGTATTTTCAGATTTTTCAGGTTTTCTGGAATTTTTGAAAGATTCTAAGCAATTCTGGAGGTTTTTGGATGCTTGTGGAGGATTCTGAGAGGCTCTAGAAGATTCCGGACCTCTGAAGGATTCTGGAGGATTCTGAAGGTTTCTGGAGGACACTGGAAGATTTTGAGATTCTGAGACTCTTTTTCGGGTGAGGATAAATGAAGATAACTCAGAAGGCAAAAAAGTCAAGTACAGTTTTTGATTACATTCACTGGGACAAAATGTAGCGAGAAACAAGGGCTCATTATTTTTGAAAAGCTTTAAAGCTTATCTATTAGCATGCAAAAAGAAAGAAGTATTGTGCATTTCCTGGCTGAGTTACAAAAGTCTGAACTTGATGTACCAGTTTGTAAAGGCAACAAGATGACATCGCACATTTCCAAATCAGCCAAAATCAGAAGACAACTTTCACAACAATAGTCGGATTCAGTGAGGAACAACGAGAACCATGATCCGCAAAAACAACAACGAAGACCTTCCTCGTATTTCTACACTCAAGTGTTGCGAGACCCGCCAGTCGAATAATTTGATGCGTCTTTCGTCGGCCGTGTTGTGTACAACGTGAGGACGGACAGGGCGAGTGTGCCGATGACAGACAGAAGATGAACACGAAACAGATGAGAGAAAGTATGAAGCTGCCAACAGGTTCAAAACGTTATGGTCCATATTTCTTGTGTTTGTTTTTAAGGAAATGCTGTAGATACACAATCCCCTTTGTAACATATGAAACTGATAAGTTCGATTATTAAAAATCGAAAAATGTCTCTGATCTAATTGAAATGTACGATGTCTTTTACTTCGAATAATGAATGCACATGTTTCACTAAGAAACACTCTGGAAATGTGAATACGTTTCACAAACATTTTTCAAATTTCGCTCCTTATATCTGCCGGCAGACAGTGACCGCTGGGGCGCGATTTATTTCTGTTTTCTGTTCTCATTTTTCTCCCGATGAGTGCTGTTTCTGGCCTGTGGAGAAGAAATAACGAACAACACAGCCGTTTCTCTTATTGATGTCGCGTCGGAAAGGATGGCCTTACAAAAAAGAGCGCGCGAACCGAGGAGAGAGAAGAGAAACAATTCATCATTAGGAGAGAAACGTCACATGGGCTGACTGGAGGTGCAGTAGAATGAACACAAAATAGATGATGAAAAGGGAACAACCAGAAGAACAAAAGAAAGATAATGAATTCCAGAACAGTTCGATTTTTTCCTGGCATTCTGAAAAAGTTGAAATAAGAGTTCCAAAGTTTTGAAATTCTGGAAAAATTTCATCTAAGAGAAATTGCACTTTCCATATTAACACAAACTGTAGCAATTATCGAGAATCGTATTATGGTTGTCCTGAATTGACATTGAGAAAAAATATTAGCTGTAGCACTTTTTACTTTTTTCCATATCAGTGAAAATCTTGGCAAGTAGACGAACTTCGCACGTTTCTTCCCCGTCAGCTACCCACCCGTCTCCCCCATTTATGTTTACGACCCCCCGACAGCCAGACGCCGCGTTTCTCCGTCTTTCCTCTCTCTCAACGAGCGGCTGACCATTGATTATTTCGTCCCCCATCTCCAGTCCTATTCCCATTCTTATGATGTTTCTCCGAAAGAATCTATAAGTCATTGGACTCCCCTTAGGCACCCCACTGTTCAAGGGAGCCTCCTTCTTATTTATTAACTGATTTTCTATGAACTTTTCTCATTTTTAAGTGAGTCTTAATCGGTAAGTATTTTTTAAATAACATAAGATTAACTTTGTGAAAGTGAAAATTTTCATCCCTATTATTTTGAAGAAGATTTTGAGCAAAATGTTTTGTTGCTTCAAAATGTGTAAAGGCACAATTCTTTTTTCAATTTTTGAGTAGGTCTCCGGGGTTTTTTTTCCTAAGCCTAATATACATAACTGCACTACATAGTTCCAAATACCACTTTTATGCCGAAAAATGGATAAAAAATCTGAAAATTTCAGAAATTTTTTGTTTTCTGGTTCTGAAACAGTTTGTGGCGAGCCTATTTTTGAAGAAAACAAACTCAAAACAGAAAAACAACATTCAAAGAGTACGTATCAAGTTAGCTTGTTTCAATTTTCAGAAAAAAAATCTGAAAAATTTTCAGACATTTTTTTCAGACCTTTTTTTTGTAAATTTTGTTTCAGAAACTATGTACAACTCAACCATGAAACAGGCCTAAAAGAAAACCCCGGAGACCTACTCAAAAATCGAAAAAAAGTGTGCCAAGGCATTCAATGCGAACCCAGTGCCCCTTTGAGTATTTCCAGTGTCCTTGACGCGTTTCTCGATTTTTTAAAATATTTTTTCGTGACCCAAATGCTCTTCCCGCCACCCTGTTCATTTTCAGATGTCTCACACGCCGAAAAACGTTGCCGACAACAAGAAATCGAACGCTTGCTATCCGGATAGGGACGAGCCAGTCACGGCGGCGCGCTTCGTTCGCGCTACGAATCAGCCGTTCGTCAGTTCCGACGAAGATCGCTTCTCGGGAGCACCTGGTGCCGGGAATACGCGCCAGAACCCAAACGTCTCCGAGAGAGCCGTCGAGAAGGATTTGGAGGACTCTAAGAGGCGATGGCCTCTATCAGACCTTAGGCCGTCGTCCGACGACAGCGATTTGTCTGACCTCTCCCATGAGGAGATGGACTCGGAGAGCTCAGATGGCAAGGACTATTTTGATGGTCTGCTCGATGAGCTCGACAAAATCAAGTAAGTCATCGGAATAGGGATTTGCATACCTCTATCGTTCTCAGCTTGCCAATAGCTTCAAAGTGCGCCCCAACACGGCTAGGCTCCGCCGACTTTGAGCTTTTGATCTATTAGCCTTGGCTTATTTAGAGCCGGCGTTAATGCTTATTTTGAAGCCGTTGACCAGCTGCACACGAATTTCAATTCGAAAATCATTGAAAACATTTTTTTCAGCTGCGCACCCGTTGATTTGAAGAAGGAGGCGCTGCGAGAAGCGTAAGTTTTTATTTTCTACAATTATGCAAATTTGGCTAAGCTCCGCCCACTTTCACATCACGACCAATAGTCTAAGCCTAAGTCTCCGAGACCTAAAGCCAAATAGCTTGCGCCTGAGCCTCAGCCTGAGGCTAACTAACGCCAAATAGCCCAGGCTGAGCTTGCGCCTGAGCCTAGGGTTAGTTATACTTGTTTTACAGATTTCAACATGCTAAATATTTCAAACTTTCAAAATCCTATTTTAAACATTTCCAGGTCTCAATCCAAGACGACGTTCCAACGTCAGCTTCAGAAGGACGAGAAAATGATTCTCACCAAAAAGAACAAGAAGTTGTAAGTGCTACTGTATTTTCACGTAGATGTGCCTGAATTAAGTTTTGACAACAGAAATGAGGTCAACTTGTCGTGAGCTTCAAAATGAGCACAATCATGGCTATGCTCCGCCCACTTTGGAATTTGGCCCTCGGGACTGCAAAATGAAAGTGGGCGGAACCTGGCCGTGTTCACACTCATCTTGAAGCTCTCCGCGAGCTGAATTCAAATTTATAATTGAAAACTCGAGAATATCAATTTTGCAGGA
This sequence comes from Caenorhabditis sp. 40 LS-2015, assembly GCA_900536305.3. Classification (NCBI taxonomy): domain Eukaryota; kingdom Metazoa; phylum Nematoda; class Chromadorea; order Rhabditida; family Rhabditidae; genus Caenorhabditis; species Caenorhabditis tribulationis. Next base: position 138,415 of record LR544757.1, on the reverse strand, counting down.
GAGACAATTGGGATGATGCATGTGAAAAAATATGGTCACACGAGCGTCAACTCAAAGATCTGAATGCCCAAGGCGCGACAATGCAGTCCATGATGCGCCTGATGGAAAAGCAGATTCGGGATCTGGAGAAGAAATGCGAGATGCTGAAGAAGAATGTCGACGAGGGAAAGGAGGTGGAGGCGAAGAAGGAGGTTGAGGAGGAGGTAAGGAAGAGGGGATTCTGGAAGATTCTGAAGGTGTCCTTCGCCTTCTGGAGCCAGATGGAAAACTTTTGAAGCGGCAGAAAGATTGTGAAGAAGTTTGAGGGATTCTGAAGGATTTTGAAAATTTCGATCTCGTCTCTCTAAACCCCACCTATTCGTAAACCGGCAAATTTTAGTTCAGAAATGGGGTCATTCTGAAACCCTGCTATTCTGAAACACCTCAAAATCCTATTTTTTTAAGGATGGATGGAGCCACGTTCACAAGTTGATGGAGGTCATTCAACAGCAGGCCGATGAGATTCAAGAGCTCAAGAAGAAGATTTCGATGGGTGCGGGGGAGAAGAAGGACGAGAAGGTAAGTGGCGGGAGTTCTAGAACCTTGAGAATCTCAAGAATCTCAAAATATCAAAATATGAGAATCAGACAATTTGAAAATTCCGAGAATCCCAAGATTCCGATTCAAAAGACTTTGAGAACTTTGAAACTATTTGAACCTGTGGTTTCGAGTTTCCAGACTCTTTTAAAAGCTTCTAAAATCCTCGGAAATATTCTAGAATCCTCCAGCATTTTCCCCATTTTCAACAGTCTTCTTGAACATTCCGGGATCGTTCGGAACTGTAAGGGATCTCTAGAATTCTCCAGAGCTTTCTAGAGCACTCCAGATTCTTCCAGATTACCCACCGCAACTTTATAATGTTGGGGAGGATTCTGGAAGATTCTATAACTTTTGTAGCCTTCTCTAGATCCCCTACAAATACCTTGTGGCACTTTCTGGATTTGAAAATCTCAGATTTTTTTCAGGAGCTCACTCACGAGAAGGAGATGGTGGAGAACGGCATCGACAGATCGGCCTCCGCGTTGGCCGTGAAGGACTACGCCTTGAAAAATGCGGAGGCGGAGGTTCGCAGCCAGGACAAGAAGTTAACGGAGTGGCAAGCGGACCGATCCGAGTATCCGCCGGCTCGTGGAGCTGTGTATCCGCCGGCTCGTGGAGCCGTGTATCCGCCGGCTCGTCGTGGATACAATAATCCAGATTTCTCGTTAAATCCTCCTCATCACGGTGCGTTCAATGCTGGATATTAAATTATATCATCTGATAAAGTTGAAAAAAAAAAACACCTGTTTCCCATAATTTTGAATATTTCTTTCTCTCTTTCTCTTTTGTTGTAACATAAACGTTTTTGAAATTTTGAATAAAGTTGGGCGGAAAAAATGTTTTCGTATTTTCAGATTTTTCAGGTTTTCTGGAATGTTTGAAAGATTCTAAGCAATTCTGGAGGTTTTTAGATGCTTGTGGAGGATTCTGAGAGGCTCTAGAAGATTCCGGACCTCTGAAGGATTCTGGAGGATTCTGAAGGTTTCTGGAGGACACTGGAAGATTTTGAGATTCTGAGACTCTTTTTCGTGTGAGGATAAATGAAGATAACTCAGAAGGCAAAAAAGTCAAGTACAGTTTTTGATTACATTCACTGGGACAAAATGTAGCGAGAAACAAGGGCTCATTATTTTTGAAAAAGCTTTTAAGCTTATCTATTAGCATGCAAAAAGAAAGAAGTATTGTGCATTTCCTGGCTGAGTTACAAAAGTCTGAACTTGATGTATCAGTTTGTAAAGGCAACAAGATGACATCGCACATTTCCAAATCAGCCAAAATCAGAAGACAACTTTCACAACAATAGTCGGATTCAGTGAGGAACAACGAGAACCATGATCCGCAAAAACAACAACGAAGACCTTCCTCGTATTTCTACACTCAAGTGTTGCGAGACCCGCCAGTCGAATAATTTGATGCGTCTTCCGTCGGCCGTGTTGTGTACAACGTGAGGACGGACAGGGCGAGTGTGCCGATGACAGACAGAAGATGAACACGAAACAGATGAGAGAAAGTATGAAGCTGCCAACAGGTTCAAAACGTTATGGTCCATATTTCTTGTGTTTGTTTTTAAGGAAATGCTGTAGATACACAATCCCCTTTGTAACATATGAAACTGATAAGTTCGATTATTAAAAATCGAAAAATGTCTCTGATCTGATTGAAATGTACGATGTCTTTTACTTCGAATAATGAATGCACATGTTTCACTAAGAAACACTCTGGAAATGTGAATATGTTTCACAAACATTTTTCAAATTTCGCTCCTTATATCTGCCGGCAGACAGTGACCGCTGGGGCGCGATTTATTTCTCTTTTCTGTTCTCATTTTTCTCCCGATGAGTGCTGTTTCTGGCCTGTGGAGAAGAAATAACGAACAACACAGCCGTTTCTCTTATCGATGTCGCGTCGGAAAGGATGGCCTTACAGCGATTTGTCTGACCTCTCCCATTAGGAGATGGACTCGGAGAGCTCGGATGGCAAGGACTATTTTGATGGTCTGCTCGATGAGCTCGACAAAATCAAGTAAGTCATCGGAATAGGGATTTGCATACCTCTATCGTTCTCAGCTTGCCAATAGCTTCAAAGTGCGCCCCAACACGGCTAGGCTCCGCCGACTTTGAGCTTTTGATCTATTAGCCTTGGCTTATTTAGAGCCGGCGTTAATGCTTATTCTGAAGCCGTTGACCAGCTGCGCACGAATTTCAATTCGAAAATCATTGAAAACATTTTTTTTTAGCTACGCACCCGTTGATTTGAAGAAGGAGGCGCTGCGAGAAGCGTAAGTTTTTATTTTCTACAATTATGCAAATTTGGCTAAAGTAAGCTCCGGCCACTTTCACATCACGACCAATAGTCTAAGCCTAAGTCTCCGAGACCTAAAGCAAATAGATTGCGCCTGAGCCTCAGCCTGAGGCTAACTAACGCCAAATAGCCCAGGCTGAGCTTGCGCCTGAGCCTAGGGTTAGTTATACTTGTTTTAAAGATTTCAACATGCTAAATATTTCAAACTATTCAAAGCATCATCAAACCAATTTAAAAAGTCGCGCTGGAGTAGAAATTCAGATCGCGAACTTCGTCGAGGCACATCCAGCGCAGTTCTCCATGGAAGGCATTAACTTGTAGCCTACACGTGAGCAGCAAGTGCATCAAAATTCCCGTCGCATTAAAGCTCCTCACAATCAACGAGTTGACAAAGTCAGCCGAAAGTTGATGAAACCGAAATGGGGCCTGCAAAGCCAACTATCGTCCGATTTCAGATCCAGGGAGTCGTCGTAGAAATTGATGAATAATTATTCAAATTTTGAGAGAGTTTCGTGCAGTTTTGACCTAAAACCGAGAACTCTGTTGAAATTTAACCTGTTAAGTTGATTATCCTGGACATTTAACAATAAATATTTTCAATTATCATTTATCTATCAGAAACGCAAAGTGAGCAATGTATATAAAAGTATGGTTACAAGCATGTTGAGATGTTTCTCGGTCATCTCCTTCCACCAGTTGTACATCCTGGTCACTTGAAAAGGGAATACTCGACATTTCTCCCAATTCTAGTGGCGAAATTTCAGTAGATTCTTTTTCCACTCGATGGTGTATACATCGAGTGGAATATTGAGCAGCTGACGATATTTCTCAGCTTCATCGAAAACCATATTCACATCGTAGACTGTTCCGATTGGAATTCGTTTCATGAGCCGAATGTACTTGTCCTTCTTGTTCTCCGATTTTCCGAAAAGTCGATTCTTCATCATCGCTTCCTTGTGCTCACAACCCAGCCAATTGTACATTCTGGAGAATCTCCACTTCCAAACTCTCGAGTTCTCTCAATTTGGTGATCGGTTCGCCAGGTGAGCGCCATACGAGTCCGCATCGCAGTCCAACACTTTTGTGCAGAACTTTTCAATTGGGATTTTAGTGACGTCTTCATCATAGACCAATTGTAGAGCACTTTCGCCATTCCGAGGACTTTATGATGTGTTGAGTCCTAATCCTTGAGGTCGTTCAAAAAGTTGGACAGACTTTTTTCCGACCTCATCAATATTTGGAAGGCGAAACGACTCTTTGGGAATTTGGAGTTTTCGAACCATTCCTTGGTGGCTGCAGCGATTTCCTGAGGTGTGACGTTGACGTCGCTTGGTATCGGTTTTCCAAGCAGTGTCCCTCCTCGCGAGTGGGTGCAATGCGTATCGTCATCGTTGTTCACATCTTCTAGGTAGTTTTTGACACGCTGAAAAAAGGGAGAAAAGTTTTTTTTTAATAGTGTTGAAAAAACTCACCGTTCCTCCAGGATCACGACTCTCGCTGGTTGTTGAAAACTGCGACCCATCACTACTAGGGGAGTTCCAGAGATTTCGCCTGCAGAAGAAAAGTCACTTGATTGAATCAATAATGAACAACTTAGAACTTACCAATCAATTTTATTGATCCATACAAACGTTAAGAGGTGGTTGATGTTCAGTAAAATACGAATACAAGGGCCGTTTCAAACAGTCAAAAGCCTGGGGATGGAGGACATCAAATGGAATATGCAGACTGCGGGCCTTACGTGCGGGTTTGCAAGGTGATGGGTACAAACTCCGCCCCTTCTCGAGCGGCGGGTTTTTGTGTTTTTCACAACGGGTTCCCACTTTTATTGGCTCGTAAAAATAGATTAAGTATGCGGATTCTATTGTGTAGAACACCTGGACTCTTTATTCTGTTGCCATGTGAAGACGGGGGGTTTTTGTTTATTGTCGTCAGATCATTTAATAAAGGGTGAGGTTTGGAGATGTGAAGAGAAAGAGAATATCGGAAAAGGTAGGGACTGAAACTAATTGTGAGAAGGTAAGGATGCAAGGAACGAAAGTACAAAATACGGTATTATTGAAGCTTTCCAAAGTGAGAAGATGCCCAAAGCGGAACAACGACCACTAAAACAAGGACTTGACCCGAATGGAGAGGTCAGAAAGGTGAGACTGGGAATAGCTGTTAAAGTACAAAAATTCTACGCCACAACCGTCGATCGCCGCTGAGAACTGTTTTCCACAGTTGGAAGAACTTCTTCACAGAAGAATAACTTCTTCAGCGCTTTCCGTAGCAAGTTGTTCGTGAGAAACATGATTACGGTAGATGCAGCACCATGTTCCTGGATGACAAGGGCGAGGAGGAAGGGGAAGTAGCGGAATTCTGAAAAATTTATATGCAACATTATTAACTTCGAGCGTTTCGATGGTAGAATCATTTCTCTTGCTCCACTGGTACTCAAGATATGACTGGTACAAAATTGGAGAGGCGCAGTGAAACAGACACTCTCGTTTCTCTGCGCATCTCTACGAGAAACCCAGACACGCAGACACTCTGCATCCCTTCAATAGACTTACCGCTCAAACTGATTAGTACATTTATGGCTCCCAAGAAACCCATCAACGGCACAAGGATACAAATGACATGAACGGCTGCCTGAAATCATAAATCTCAAGAAGAGGCAGTGTCCTATCATGAGAGAGCGCAGAGAAGCTAGACTCACCGCCAGTGTCAAACTCAACAAGTAATTGCGATGTGTCGCCCGTGTCTTGGCTGTCAACCGGGAGCTCACGGATCTCAGAGCTCTTACAGTAACATGGAACGCGATTCCTCCGGTTAAACCGCCAAGGATCACAGCCACACCAGCGGTGTAGAAAAAAATGAAAAAGATTTTCGAGTCAAAGTTGCAGAAGAAGCAGTTGTCGCACCACATGTAGGGTTTGAATGTTCCGAATCTCTGGAAAGTGATATCTTGACCTAATTGATCCAAAAATCTTACCACTTCCATCTTCATTTTGTACGCTTTCTGGTTTTTCAGATCGGGATATATGAGTACTGTAAGTACAAGCACAAAGAAGATAAATATGTAAAACAAATATTTGGTGTACTTAACGAATTTACGAATCGTGGATTGCTCGGATCGATGTACTATCACTGCTTCCATTCTGTAGACGAATAGAGAGATTGCGGAGGCTCCGGTGTAGGCGAAACATGCTGGTAAGAGTTGGAAGACATTTGGAGCATATTCGGAGATGAAGGTGTTGGAGCACATGATGGGGACCGGAAGGACTACGGTCACTTTCCATAGCACGCCCATAACAAAGTCGAGGAGGAAGCCTCTGGAAACATTTTGAGATTCTGATGGATTCGGAAATCTAAGGAGTCTGAAATTCTAGACAGTACTAAAGCTCTGAGACAACATTGAAGTTTTAAGAAACTCACGAAAAAATATGCGCTGCCAAATAGTTCCGATACTTTTGAAAATGTTTCGGCGTTTTGAAAATCAGTATGAAGAATGCTAATCCATAAATTATTACCGAAATTGCCAAAGAAATATAGTGAATGATCATGAAATCAAAAGGCTCTTCAAAGTAGCAAGTTTCATTGAGCATCTCTCGAGAAATCTGGAAAGATTTTATAAAGTAGAATGAGTTTTAAAACAAAACACCGAAAAATCATGATCCTCATGAGAAATCTGACTAGGAGCAGGTGAAATTGGAGTGCTCGATGTATTTGAGAAAATCCTGATTTCATTCATCAAAAATCTCCAAAGCGGTCAATTTCGCTGGCTGTGTGACTCGGCCGGAAAAACAGAATTGAATCATGATATTTTTCGTTGAAATTTCATTAGTGTGGATAATTTTTGCACGTAGTTTTTCTGTCATTCCCGGAATTTGGGACATGAGTTCAAAGCTTGAATTGGATCCTTTTTAGAATGGGGACGTTCCAGTAGCTATAGAAACAATACAACAAATAAGAAGAAAACTTCATTCCATAACAGTGCTTTTGAGATTCTGAGTCGACGATTCAGCCGATGCTTGAGTTGGTTTCAGGAACATTCTGAACAAGGTTTGACGTAGGAGGTTGTTCGTCAAAAACATGGTAACTGTAGACGCGGCGCCGTGTTCTTGAATGATGAGTGTGAGGATGTAGGGGAAGTAGGGGAATTCTGAAAAAGGAATGTGCTCTCTTTTCAAGTATCTTGTTTTTGAATTGAGATACAAAACAAATAACAACTTAGGAAAAAGTGCTGTATAAAATGTGGCTCGGTTTTATGGTTGAATCACTGTTTCAGCGTCACTGATTCTTGAGATATAACGGAGAGGAAATAGGAGAGACACAGAGAAAAGCATCTCAAACCATATAGGAGCAGACACTCTGACTTGTATTCTCATCTCTGCCACAGACACAGTATCACTAATTTTGGCTCTCATACGTTTCGAACGTTGCCATTTCGAAAGTATTCTGGGTTTTGACGTGACCGTGTTTGCGCGAAAATTCAATTTTTGACAAGAAAAAATGGTTTGTGTGCAAACACGGTCACGTCAAAATGCAGAATACTTACGAATCGGCAACTTTCGAAATGAGGACTATCGAAACGTCTGAGAGCCAAAATTTAGACACTTACGTGATAGACTGATAACAAGAGTGATGGCCCACAAGAAACCAATCAGAGGTACCAGAATGCAAATTCCGTGAATGAGAGCCTAAAATTTTCAACTTCAACTCTCCCAATCTCTCCAACTCACAGAAATCACCAAACTGATCAAAAAGTTCCGGTGCATTCTCTTGGTCTTATCTGAAAGCCTAGACCTCACAGAGTTGATGGAATAAACGGTAAGGAAGAATGCAAGAGATGCTGACGATGTTCCAAGGACTACGGCAACTGCACAAACGTTGAAATACTGTCGGAATAGGTTGGAGTCGAAGTTGAAGAAGAAACAGTTGTCACACCACATGTAGGGTTGAAAACGGCCGAACCTCTGGAAATTTCTGCATTTTGTGGGGGTTCAGTAGGGGTGCTCACTTGTTCCATCTTGTTCTTATACTCTTTTTGATACTTCAAATCCGGGTAGATCAAAACTGTCATAACCAGCACCGCCAGGATACTGAATAAGAATGCATATCTCAGATAATAGACCAGTTTTTGAGCGGACGATTTTTGCGTTCTATGAACCATGATAGCTTCCATTCTGAAGACGAATAGAGAAATGATGGAGGTTCCCGTGTAAATTAGGCAAACAGGTAGGAACTGGAATACGATTGGAGCATATTCGGCAGTGAAGTTGTTGGAGCACATGATGGGTATGGGTAGGACTACAGTAACTTTCCAGATCATGCCCATATGGATTTCAAGAAGGAGGCCTCTGGAAGAAAAGGGTCGTCGGGATGAATGGAAATTAGAAGGAGTAGGCATCGAGACTTTACAGTGGTAGTATTAGCCAACATCCAGACACTCTATTCAGATTTTAAACTTACGAAAAAATGTGCGAGGTCAAAAAGTTGCGATAACTCTTGAAATGTGTGGGGCTCTTGAACATCAAAATGTAAAACGCCAATCCGTACATTGGAACCGAACAACATGTAGAGACATAGTGCACTACAGTATTCCCCAAGGGCTCTTCAAAAAAGCACGTTTCGTTAAGCATGACGATGACGAAGAATGGGAAACGGGATCGAGTACCACATGTAAACTAGGAAGCAGGTGAAAATGATATCGAAACTGACGGAAGGCAAACAAAAACAACTGGCAAGGGTACATAGGCAAAAGTGATCTGGCGATTTGTGGTCGGTTAAGATTTATTTGATTATACATATTTCTCATTCAAAATAACGAATCTGCAACACGTTTCTTCTCCTGGAATCCCAGCAACTTTTTAGCGGCTTTTCTATAATCCGTAGAAATGACGACGCAAATGACACAGTGTACTGTAGCATTCACAGTTAGGATAGCATTACAAAATCGATCCACAAATACTGACAATCTTCTGAAAAGTTTGTTCAATAGAGCGAGTTTCCATTCTCAAATTTACATGAACCCAATATCCGTGTGTAGGGCTTGGAAGAACATAACGATTGCTGATGGAAGATTGGCTATGAAGAAAGTGGCTCCCATCAGAATCACCATAGTCGTAGTTTTCTCGGTACTGAAAAACGAGTAGGAGCATGAATCTTGAAGTGAATACTGTATCAAACCGTTTTTGAACCAAGGCACTTGTTATGTGGATTTGCTTCCGAGCAGTTCGAATTTGCCATACTAGCAGAAGACTCAGAATCGGGAGTAGGGTACATGGCAATATCTGTTTTAAAAAAAAGTTAGATTCAGATTTCCAGGAAACTGATACCCTTGTAACGACGCCATTGACAAGGTTGAATACTTGCAAAGAAAATTGGCTAAAGAAATCTGAAGTTATCTGTTGGTAAAGGATCACTTTCTCAGCGCAAGCTTCCACGGAGCATCTGAAAAACAATACATGTTTTTGTTCCAATCGAAATAAGACACAAACCCAGCTCCCGGGAACCAGGGTCCAGCGGCAACTAATATGAGTCTCAAGTGTCTTAGCATTGAGAAAACACTACTGATCGCCAGAACAATTCCAAAAGAGTAGAATCCAAATGAAACATTTTGTAGGGATATGTTAGAGTTGGAGCGTATGGAAATCGAACGGATGGCGGTCATCAAGATGCTGAGCCACGTGGAGCACCTCATAACGTCGTCTCGGATGGCGAGGAATATGTAGAAAGCGTATAGAGTTGGATAGGGAGTTGGAGGTGTGCTGGAATTTGTCTGTGAATTCCCGAAAAATTGAAATCACAAGCCCCTACCATTCGTCCCTGGTGAAGTTGAGAACCACATGCTGCCATCCAAGCACCACCAACATCGAAATGAAATCACAAACCGCTATCCCTATCATAATCGAGATCACTAACGACACCATTATACTTTTCCTTGTCAAAACTGTAATGTGGAATACTGTAACTATCAAACCGAGAATTGCAACGTAAATTTCGATAATGAGGAATGGTGCAGCACGACTTCTGGAATGGAACTGTAAACTTCAGAAATGTCGGAGAGACTTACGAAAGGAACTGGAGTACTTGAAGCCAAAACTGCGGATTATCAACGCTAACAAAGAGGGGAGCGGTGAGTGGTTTTGTAGTGTTAACGCTCATCAGGATTTACAATAGGAAAAGGAAGAAAAAAACCTCCGACGGTGATTATGTTAATGCTGAGAAGTCGTTTAGATTCAACAAATTCAAAATAAGGGGTCTCCTTGTACTTGACGAGGCATAATAGTAATTGGAAATCGTTCGTTGAAAGTTGTCCTCTCTGAACCAATATTTCAAAAAGTGACATTGCCGGAAGTGCCAGACGCCAAATCGTGACCCGAATTGAGCCCAGGTGTATCTTTATTGAATTATTTCGCACGTTTCCAGACTAGTACAAAAAATTTTCAATTTCGGAAATAAGGTTATCAGAATTGGCGCTGGTCTTGTCAAATTGTTGAGACTTTTTTGTTGTTGGTCTGTTTTGTGCCTAGACTACAAAAACGCAAGCCGTGATTGGGTGGGTTTGAAAATTCTAGAGAATTCGGAGAAATTATAGTTGACTCTAAAGAATCCCACAAGGTCACAGGATGAAAAAAATCCGAACCGGCAAAAGGTGCAAAGCAAGATATAACTAAGCCGTAGATCCAAAAGGATTCACTAGGGTTTTTGGGGAATCAAAAGGATGCCAGCAGATTCTAGACCATTTTGAAGGATTCCAGATAATTGTAGTGAATCTTGATTCGTCTCGGAAGATTGAAAATCGATTTGAAGAGATCTATAGCTTCCTGGAGAGTTCTGAAGGATGGAAAATGATTCTAGAAAGTTTCAAGGTTCCTGAAGGACTCCGAGGGATCTAAATGACGTCATCAGATGCTTCACACAGTTTTGGGGGTGTTTATGACGCTAGTCCGTTACTTGGCTATCAGGTTCGTGACGAGACCAGTAGTTCAGAACATCTCTGCTCTCTCTCTAAGATGATGCTCTCAGGTCCCCTTCCCAAGTTTTCCGAAATTCAAAACTCAAGTTTTCTTCAATTTCAGTTAATCTCTTCAAATGTCACTATGATTACTCACATTCCTTATTTTTTTCAATATGACAATAACACAAATTTCAGGCCGCTCGAACTGCTTATTACACCTGACCAGAAGACCAAAATCAGAAGTTCCCTTTTTTGTTTTTTTTTTCCTCGTTTTAGACATGCCTCGTCTAACATCCCTGGAAGATGCTGCGACAATGTTTCCGAGTTTTCAAGACGCATCATTTTTCTATCATTTATACACATTCTTAGAGTGAGTTTTTCAGTTTCAACTTTCAAAATCTGATAATAATAATTTTTGAAGAACCTACACACTTTACTGTGTCCAGACCGAGTTTTACATAGCGATTTTGGGATTGGCGCTTACCGTATTCCATCTGTTGATTTTGACAAGGAAAAAGATGATGGTGTCGGCGATCACATCATTGATGATTGGGATAGCAATATGTGACACTCTTTCGATGATGGAAATTCTTATTGTGAAGCATATCATTTTCAGTTTTTATAGGGAGGAATGGTGAGTCCTTTTTGAGATTTCGAGAAGGTTTGAAATAGATGAAGAGAGTCGATTTCCATTTATTCAAAAGGATACTTTTTTCCAGCACCCCTCCGGTCCCTATCTTTACCTATAGACTTTTCTGGTTTCTGGTATCCCTTCGAGATGACGTCATCAGATGCTCCACCTGGCTTGGAGTTTTGATGGCTCTGATTCGTTATCTGGCTATCAAGTTTGTGTCGAGACCCAAAGTCCAAAAAGTTTCCAATGTTTCCTTCGGGTTCTATGCTGTTTGCATCTGTTTTTTGATTAGTTCCCTTTTTTCCATGGTGGACTATTCGAAGACCAAAATCGTAGAACTAAAAAGTTGGAGTCCTGATGAGAAGTGTGGATTTGTCTCCACCACTGTCTGGACTCTTTATGAACTTCGAGCATCGGATTTTTTCAATAAATTCTATCTGAGAGCTTTTGTCCTGGTCAATGGAGTTTGTTCGCGGGTGAGAATACTGATTGGAAGATTCTTTAAAAGTTTCCGAGTTTCAGATAATTCCATGCATCCTTCTACCGATCTTGACAGTTTTGTTGACTCTGGAATTTCGAAAAGCCGCCAAAAAAGTGTTCAATGCCAGTACTTCAGTTAGAAAGAGCACGGAGAGAACTACGCGTCTAGTGATTCTCATGGCAGTCTCATTTTTCATAGCATCCCTTCCAGCTGGACTGTTCACCATGCTCCAAGTGTATTATACGGATGCCGGGTTTTTGTGAGTTTGTAAAGCAAGTGTGCTCTATTGACAATACTTTCTAGGCAACTCTCCGTTTTCGTCGATCACTTTTGCAATGCAATACTCACTGTCAATGCTACCATACATTGCTTTATATGCTTCACAATGTCTTCGGATTATCGCGGGGCGGTAAAGGATGTCTTGAGGATTCAGTCTAAGAAGCGAAATTCTAACTCGACATTTTAGAAAATTCTCTAATTGATACTTTAATGAAATGCTTGTTTCGATACTCTTCTGACTTGTTTTCCCATCAGAATTTTCAATCACATGCTAAACGATGATGTGTCATGAAAAGCCTTCACTTAAAATTTGCCACTTTTCTTTGTAATCATAATAGAGGCAGCTTTTTTTCCATTCGGTCTTTTTCATTCATCTGATATCATGTCGGCCCCTGTCAGAGACCCCAACCTGATCATGTTTCCGAACATTGAAAATCCTGGATTCTTCTTGCAACTTTATTATTTTTTTACGTAAGTGAAACTGATGGAAAACCTAGCACTTGTTTTTTCTCTTCCAGAATCTATGCTGACAACTTTATCGAGATCGAATACCCACTAGCGATTCTTGGATTGATAGTTACCGTATTCCACTTGATAGTGCTTACCCGAAAAAGTGTCTTGGTGTCGTCGGTGGTTTCAGTGATGATTGGGATGGCGGTGTGTGATTTGGTGTCGTTGGCAGTGCTGATTGGAGTGCAAGACACGCTTCTCAACTTTTTCAGGGATGTTGAATGGTGAGTGGATGTCTGGATGTCTGGACGTCTGGATGTCTGGATGTCTGGATGTCTGGATGTCTGGATGTCTGGATGTCTGGATGTCTGGATGTCTGGATGTCTGGATGTCTGGATGTCTGGATGTCTGGATGTCTGAATGTCTGAATGTCTGGATGTCTAGATGTCTACTTGTCTGGATGTCTACTTGTCTTGATGTCTGAATGTTCAATTCTTCGGATTTTGACAAGTCGTCAGAATGATAGTGTACCTATCTGAACAGACACTACCAATCTGATGACCCCAACGTTCCAAGAAAATTTTTGATTGCTCACTGTCCATACGCTCACCTAAAATCCAAGAAATCAACTTTTAGCACCCCACCATCTTCTTACAACACGTTGTACACCCTCTACATACTACTTGCCGTCCGTGACTCTTTCATGAGATGCTCCACGTGGCTCAGCATTCTGATGACCCTCATCCGTCTTGTCTCACTTCGATCGTCCAACACCGCTATCGTTTTCAAAAATGTCTCTTTTGGATTTCACGCCAGTGGAGTCAGTTTTGCAGTCAGTTCTGTGTTCTCGGTTTTGAAATATTTGAGGACCAAAGTTGTGGAGAATGGAAGTTGGACGCCGGCTAAGGGGTATGGAGAATGATCCGAAAAAAACGTTCTAAAATTAACCAAAAAGTTTCAGGTGTAACGTTTTGGTCCCAAATCGAGAATCGTCTACCCAAGTTTGGGCGGTTTACGAACAACAGAACTCGGATTACTTTAACAAATATTTGCTAAGAACTTTCAACTTTGCCAATGGAATATTCTCGAGGATTCTCCCATGTCTGCTACTTCCGATTTTCACTGTTTTGTTGGTGATGGAAATTCGAAAAGCTAGGAGAAAAGTCAGCATTGCTAGTTCTGCGATAAGGAAGAGGTAGGCTTAGGCTTAGGCTCAGAAAAAAACAGAGATCTGCTCTTTTAGAACTGAAAGAAGCACCACTCTGGTGATCATGATGGCCATTACATACATCGTCGCTAATTTTCCATCCGGGATATTCACTTTTTTTCAAGTTCTCTATATTGATATCGGATTTTTGTGAGTTGAAGACTGCTTCCAAGCACCGAGAAAACTTGAAACCCTTCCAGAATGCTCTCAGTGTTCGTGGACAGATCTTGCAACGCCATACTCACGATGAATGCTACCGTACACTGTATCATCTGTTTCGTAATGTCAACAGATTATCGGCACGTTGTGAAGAAGATTCTGAGGATTCAACAGAAGAAGCAAATTTCTTTTGTGTCACAAAATAGATTTCAATGAAGTTTGAAATTTCTGAGGTTGACGACTTTGAAGTTGTACACATCACTAAAGCCTTTCCAACCCCACAGATCACTTATTCCATTGAGAATCATTTGTACTACTTGTTTTCCGCTAGCTCACTTCCTTCTCGTGTAGACTATGATGCTATGTGAATGGCTTATAAAGCCTAGAATTTGGCGCTAATTTTCGAAGAATCATAATTATAAGCGAGCTCTTGTCAGTCTTTGTTATTGCCCGCTTCACAAATATGTCGACTTCCGACTCAAACGGCACCAGATTCCCGAGTATTGAGAATCCCAAGTTTTTGCTTCAGATTCATCAGTTTTTCGTGTAAGTTTGAATAAATCATACTCTTGCTGGAACCATGGTTTTCAGGGATCACTCTTTGCGATTTTTCAAAATCGAATTCTACGTCGCGATTGTCGGATTGATAGTTACCGTATTCCATTTGACAGTTTTGACGAGAAAAAGTCTCATGGTGTCGTCGGTAATATCGGTGATGATTGGGATTGCGATTTGCGATTGGGTTTCGATGGCGGTGGTGGTTGGAGTGCAGCACATTCTTATGAGTTTTTTCAGGAATGAATGGTGAGTTGATATGGGATGATGTTCCCTGTTCATACTGATGGCCAATTGTTTCAAGCTCAGACCAGCTAGTCTGACCCTAACATTAGTCGCCTTTTGGGTATGTGAGCTTCTAGACCCCATGAACCTTCCCTTGCCATAGTTCGGCAGTCTTAAAGATGCTCTGCTCAACTAGTTTTCCTTAGGTTGTTAACCATGTTACCAATCGGCGAGCTACAACTGATTCCATCAAATTCCAGCACCCCACCATCCAGCTATTCCACGTATTACACATTCTACATACTTCTCTCTGTCCGTGACGCCTTCATCAGATGCTCCACGTGGCTCAGCGTCCTCATGTCTCTTGTCCGTCTCGTCTCAGTAAAACGAAAGTCGGACTTTCGTTTCAAATCTGTCAGATTTGGATTCTTCTCTTTCGGCATCTGTTTTGCGATTAGCTCCGTTGTATCTGCACTGAAATATTTAAGAACAAAACTTGTGGAAACGGGCAGATGGGCACCAGCGACTGGGTTAGTCACCAATGTATTCTTGTAATTTTTCCTCGTATTTTTACAGTTGCGAAATCCGAGCGTCTGAACAGGGACCGTGGATCCTTTACGAACAACAAGCGTCCGATTTTTTCAGTAATGTTTTCTTGAGAATTTTCAATTTCGTTAATGGCTTCACATCGAGGGTATGCACAGCCGAGCAGCTCATTTGAAGACAACCACCATTTTCAGATGCTCCCCTGTATTTTACTACCGATTCTCTCGATTTTACTGGTCATTGAAATCCGAAAAGCTAGGAAAAAGATGGCCTCCACTAGCTCGCTGGTTAGAAAACGGTTAGTACGTTGTGAAAAGTGGGAAAATATTTACAATTTCTTTCAGCACCGAAAAAACCACCACTTTAGTGATTCTGATGGCTGTCACATTTTTCATCGCGAATCTTCCATCCGGGGTGTTCACCTTCTTCCAAGTCGTGTACACAGATATTGGCTTTTTGTGAGTTTTTTTTTTGTTCGCTGGAGCGCATTCTGATAGACTCAGATTTCAGAAAGCTATCAGTATTTGTTGACCGTTTCTGTAATGGTCTACTGACGGTGAATGCCACTGTACATTGCCTGATATGTTTCGTGGTCTCGACGGATTATAGGAGAACTGCGAAACGGATTTTGAGGATTGGACCCAAGAAGCAAGTGTCTTCTGTACTCTGAAGCTTCCTCATTTTTCGGCACCTCTATTTCTCTATACGTTATTAGATGTTTTTTTTTGAGCTCATCAAGTTTGAATAATGAGCAATGCATGCTCAAAAACTATGATCAAAAGAGCACTTACTCCTTCGAGACTCGTTTTTTCAATAAAAGATCAGACAGTGATTTGCCCTGTTTTGCACTGCCTGGTTATATAAGAGCCTTGTTATATAAGAATTTCGAAAAGGTTATTAGCCATGTATTTACAAATCTCAGGAGAATAAGTGATCAGCGGAACTTGAGAGAGCGCTTATTAGTGACGTTGGACAGCGCGCCGAATTTCATGTAACCCAGTGGCTCGATGTCTTGAAGTGATTCGGCTTGATTTTCCCATATTTTTCTTCGATATTCGTGTTAAGACTCAGATTTTTTCAGAACTCTTCTTTCAGCTTTCATATTTACAGTACATCAAAAGGGCACCAATTTATCTTCCTCAAAACACTTTACTCAAAAAAACAGAATTAACCGAACTTGTTTGCCTTTGTCGAAACTTCAACATCTCCATGACGCGTTTTCTATAATCCGAAGACATCGTAAAGCATATGAAACAATGTAGCGAAGCATTTGCAGTCAGTATAGCGTTAGAGAAGTGGTCCACAAATGTCGATAAGTGTCTGAAAAAAAGGAGCGCGAGATTTTCAAAAATGTACTGTATTCTTACACGAATCCAATATCGGTGTACATGACTTGAAACAGCGTGAAGATGCCGGCCGGAAGTGACGCGACGAAGAACGTCACCGCCAGAAAAATCACTAGTGCTGTTGTTTTCTCAGTGCTGAAATTTCGAGTCTAGACAAAACGATGAAAATGTCCCACAATTATACCGTTTTCTGACGGCAAAGCTGGCACTCGACATCTTCTGTCGTGTTCTTTGAATTTCGAAGATTAGAAGAATTGTTAAAATTGGGAGGATTAGACATGGAAGAATCTGGAAAGAACCTGTTTTTTCGTCCAAGTCGAAAGTTCACATACCCTAGAAGACGTTCCATTGATGAACATGACGATTCTGAGTAAAATTCCATTATTAGCACTGAAAGCGTCGGAGACTCGAAGCTCGTGGAGGAGCCACACTTCTTTTGGAGGACTGATGCAGCTAGAATTTTTTGATGATTCGAAATTTTGAACCAATATAAATTTGCTCACTTCTCTCCAGGTTTCCAGACCCCTGTCTCGATTATCTTTGTCCTCCAAGAGTTCACAATCGACATCAGAGAGCTCACAACGAAGCAGACTCCAGTGGCATGGAATCCGAAAGATATGCTCTGGATTTTCTGGAAACTGAGTCTTGAAACGAAACGGAGAGCCACGTAGCGGATGAGAGCCATGAGGACGCCGAGCCATGTGGAGCATCTGATGAAGGCATCTCGAGAGTGCATAAGGACCCAGAAGAGGCGATAGATGAATACGGTGAGAGGAGGGGTGCTTAAAATATATTTATTTTTATAGAATCAGAAGATAGATCCGAGAATCCAAGAATCCAGAAACAAGAATGAAAATAACTTCAAATTCCTACCATTCATCTCTATAAAAATTGTAGATCATATGCTTAACACTGATGGCCAAGATCATGGAGACAATGTCGCAAATTCCAATTCCAATCATTACTGAGATGATTGATGACATCATGATACTTTTTTGAGCCAAAATGTAGACATGGAACAGTGTTAGGAAAATTCCAACGATTGCGATGTAAAACTCGAGCTCAATGACTTGAATCGTGTACTTTCTGGAAACAGTGACAATTTCAGAGCTCAAAAACTTTTTGAATTCTTACTCCAAAGTGACGAAAAGATTGAATAAAAAATCCAAGTTTTGAAAACTCGGAAAAATGATAGCGGCTTGTTCGAGGGAGAGTATTTTCATCATTTATGGCAGCTGAAATGCGATTATTCAGGGAAGAAGACAACAATTTCAGACGAGGTAAGAATTCCAGCCAAATTCATGGAAGGGGTTGGGCACAAAAGAGAGCACGCACTGAAAAAGACAGAAAATCAGACTTGTTTTCGTGACAACAGAGAAATTAGTGGTTAAGTCGTGTGATCAGAAAGTGATAATGAGTAAGTTATGATGATTTTTCGGAGGCTGAAGTTTTGTCTGGAGACCTCCAAGAATGACGAATCCTTGTTATAGGAAGTTTGAGATTCAGAAATCACGTTGAGAAAAGATATAACGTTAAGAACAGTTCGTTTTCTCTCAGTGACGTGGATTAGAACCTTTGAAAAAAAAATACACGGAAGCTTCCAAAAATCAGTTCTAAAAGTCAATCGAGGGTCTGTCAACAGCAGAAATCTTCCAGTGAGGGTTCGGATTTTTTTTCTCTAAAAATCAGGAAATTTTCAGTGTGAAAAGTGAATTCAAAAACTGTACACTTTGAGATGCATTTCACATTTTTCTCGATTTTTCTGCTCTTTGGATTTTCGATCATTGGAGATTCTGGTTAGTTGGAGTCTTGGGTTTTTGGGTTTGGACGGATTCTTGAATTCTTGAATTCCTGAATTCTTGGATTTTTGGACTCTTGGACTTTTTGATTCTTGGATTTTTGGATTCCATGGATTTTCGATTCTTGGATCCTGGTAAATCTGAGATTCTGATTTTCAGCTCCATCAAATCTCGAACTCATCGCTAATGAGTTTCGAATTCTATCCCGCGTCACCAACGCCATCGCCCTTCAATCTTCCTTCTCCGCAAACAAAATTAACACCCGCGATTTTCTATCAGAAGTCCTCAAACTGAATCCGAAAAGACTCCAACCAATTCTAAACGTCGACGTGAAAACAGTCAGATCAGAAATGAACAGAATGTATCAGGAGGTCCGCAAGAAAGCTCCTACCAACAGAAATGAACTCACAAGAACTACAGGAAGTTTGAAGAGTTTTCTGGAAGCATTGAACAATTCCGACTACTTCTCGGAAATCATCAAGACTCCATCGGATGTATTGGAAAGCGCTATCAAAAGTGTTAAAAAATCAGAACTCTTCAAACAAAACTGCTCGAAAGTGAATACCAAGGAAGTCCGTGAGTTTTTGGAACTTTTTGATCCGGGGAAAACTCCACCGAATCAAACGGCTATGGCTGACAGGATTCAGAAAGCTCAATCAACTCATGCGACGTCACTTAGGAGCTGTTTAGAGAATCTTCCAAAACTAAACGAGATGTTAGCAGAGTTAAATTTCTGGAAGGACAAGGAGAAGTATGACCTGCTATACAAAGTGAAGCACTACGCTTATAAGTTTGCTTCTCTATCACAAGCATTGTTGAAAACTGTCGACGAAAAATTTGATAAAATTCCAAGTCAACTGGATTCAATGAAGTCGGTATGGGAGGGAAACCAGAAGAATCGCTCCAATAGCACACATGGTCGACAGAAAATCACGAAACTCATCGGAAACTTTATCACCTCGGTTTGGGAAATGCGGCATCACAGATCCGGTGACTCGGATTCCCAGACTACCTACACTGCCGGATTCCGAGATGCCAAAGATCTGAAGAACATCTTCGATGATTTGAAAAGTCCCTGGTTCCTGAAGAAGGTCGCCAGGGGAGCAAGCACCAACAACTTGACCAAAATCCTGACCCCTTTTCGGGGAATCTCAGATGAAATTGTTGCTCTGGAGACAGCATTCAATGAGATTGTAGACAACCGAAAGCTTTTCAATAGTGATGTGAGGGAAGGAATTTACAAGCTTTTATCGATAGCGAAGATGGCGCAGAACTCGGAAAAAATCAAGAAGCTGATCTCAGACTCGAAAAAAATTTTTACTCAATGTTTGCCGAATCGGAAGTTCAATTTTTCACAGTTCGAAGTATTTGACAAAGAGCAAACGCCAACTTGGGAGTTTATACGAGAGATGGACACTGCTTCAACGCTAGGAGGAGAGCTGATCAGGAAACTCGCCAAAGAGTCGGAATATGTCCAGGCCCGCCAGTTTTTACAAAGCATCTCGAAAATCGAGCAAAAAGATTGGCAGAAGGATAATGTGTATCACACGAAAATGAGATTGGCCGATTTGCTGGAGAAATACAAGACTCAAGATGGGAATGTGCTGGAAACTCTCACTGATACAGTGACACTTGTGGAGTCTTGGAATGAGCTGAAGAAGAAGGCCAACGGTTTTAAAGGTCAAAACAAAACATCGAAGACTGTCCAGAAGATTGTCGAAAATTTGAAGCTTTTTAAGACGATGGATTGTTTGAAGTGAGTTTTTTTGGGCTTTGTTGAGTATTCTCAAAGTATTGATGTTATAGGAGCAAGAAATACCAGGCACAAGAATTACATGATGCATTTGAGCAGTTGAAGAATGTGACGGAGTTTGTGAACCATACAGCAATTGGGAATATGAATGAGTACTTGATGAGGCTGGAGAAAGTGAGTTTTTGGTTTGTAGAAATCTTGAATTTGTGGATTTTGCTGGGTTCTAGGATTCTTGGAATCTGAAATTCTGGGATTTTCGAACTCGATCCCAAATTTTGAACAACTTAATATTTCCAGGTTCAACGAAACCTGTCCAAAATCGAAACCCACGTCGCCGCCATCCAATCCAAACGAAAACCTCGTGACCTCAAAATCACGATTCCACCTCTGCCAGGAGCCATGGCAATCCTCGGAACCATCGGAAAGTCTACACACCTTCTTGAGAAATTCGTGACGATTCGCCAGAATCAAGGCAAACTCCTCAGCGTGAAGCCGTTTCCTGTTGTAGTCAAGGATAAGCTTCAAGATCATGGGCTAGATGAATGGAAAAATCCGAAGCCATATTTCAAGAGACTTCTTGGGGAGTTGAATCAATTGGAGGTGATTGCGAACCATTCGAGAAACGGGACACTTTTGGAAATGGTGAAGATTTTTGGAGAGGCTGGGAAAATTAGTAAAATTAGTGCGAATCGAAAAACCCTTTGGAAATTCTACGGTGAGATTTAACTTGACCTTGTATTAAAAAAAAACTGCCTTTCAGATTCTCTGAATCCGAAATTCAACTCGAAGGAGAAGAACGCGTCGCAGTTCTTTTATAACGTTTTGTCTCTCGATTTGGACTTTGCCAGATACGAAGCTCACCTGAAAAGTGCTCCACTGGCAGTGCAAAACCTCAAAAACTATTTCGACGAGATTTTCGGACACAGCAAGACAAATCAATTGGTTGTTGAAAAGTACATCGAGCCTCCATTATCATGGATCGCTATTCTTGGAATCTGCTTAGGCCTCATCGTTTCGATTCTAGTCATTTCCGCCGCTGTCTATGGATGCACGGAAAGTGGAAGCCTCAGGTACACGAATTTGTACTTGTTCTATTTTGGAAGCCGACGGCAGTTTGAGAAGAGGTGGAGGTATTCGGTGAGTTGAAGAGGGATTTTTTGAAGAATTTATGGTTTTGTTCAGAAGTTTATGGATAGTGTGAATGGCAAGAATTGGGTGCTGGATGCGGTGAGAGAGGGGAACAAGACAAGTTTGCTGAAAGCGTTGAAAAATGGAGCGTACGTCAATGTCTATAATGGTAAGTTGGAGGTCTGGATCCATGAGATTTTAGAATCTTAGGGATCCTTAAGTTCTAGGGATGCTCGGGTATTAGGGAAGCTTGGGTTTAAAGTTTTCTTTTTCAGCTTTCGGTAACACCGCTCTTCACGCTGCCACAAAACTCGGACACCCCGAACTTGTCGCCCTTCTCATCAAACATGGAGCCGACCGTACCCTCCTCAACGCCAAAAACCTCACTCCCGAACAAATGATCCCGCCGAACTATCGAGAGACTCATCAAGAAAAAGCGGAACAGTTTGCAAAAATCCAGACGGTTTACAGAAGGCTGAAGAATAACAAGTTTCGAAAGACTGTGCCCCAAGTGTTCCCATGGACGTCGTTTCACATTTATGTTGAGGATAGAACGGATGATAATGTGACCGAGAAGTTTATGAAAGAGTTTTTGGCTATTGTGAGTTTTCATATACTGGAATGTTATAGATTGATTGAATTTTTAGACCTCCGACGAACCGATGCCGACAACTACTCACTGTATCATGAAAACCGACAAGGATGGGATTCTGGAGACTGAAAAGCTGGAACTTCTGACGTGGATCTTCAATGGGGTCATCATTATGCAGGAGAGATGGATGTCGGCGTGTCTTAAAGATGACACTCTCATCGAGCAGGACTATAAGTATTTGGTTGAAAAGGTCCGATACAAGGGAGTCGTCTATGATACGGTGCTCAAATGGAGTGAGGCCATGAGCAAGGGATCGATGCCGTTTTTGATGGGAGCATATGTGGCAGTGGTTATGAGGAATTGTGAAAATCGTGAGTGGAGGATGATCTTTTGAGTTTTAAGACTCAAGTTTTCAGTGCTCCCCATCTCCTCTCTCGTCTACGCACACGGAGGAACCATGATGATCGAGTTTCCCGTTAAAGAAAATTTTGTCAAAAACACCCATCCCTACCTTCACGCAAACCTTGGACCCATTTTTTTGATTCACGATGGAACGGTGAAACATTATCTCGGTTCTCAAGTTTTTGAGCTGTTTTCATTTTCAGGTCGACCTCGAGGTCTATAGAAATGATGAGGACAAAATGTACACGCTGTTCACCGAGGAAGAGTTTATTGGTTTCATGCTCAAACGGGAGATCCATAGAGATGAGACTCAGAATCCGCAAAGTGCGTGGATGGATGTGAAATAAAGATTATCGATCTGCTCATTTTTATTATCTCTTCACACAATAAAGGGCGGTGTTGTCTGGTCGTCTTGAAAGAATCGTATAATGAGGGTCATCTCTCTATGCCTATTGTGTATTGTTGTGTTTTTTCCATGTGTACATTATTGGTTTTCGATTCACTCTTTTTAGCGAGTCTTGATCTTCATACCGTTTGGGCTATTCCTTAATACCATCAAACCTTTTGATTTTTGTTGACCTGAAAAAAAACCTTTTTCTAAAATAACTTTTGACAAGAGTTACACGGAGCACCAATTTTGTTCAAAAGAATGCTATTGAGAAACTGCTGTCGACCTCCAGAATTTGAGTTATGAGCTTCTGGAATTTGATTTTACAACAGATTGGTTAGCCTGTTAGGAGCTGAGAAGAAACTTCAGAAGCGTATAACTCGACTACTAAAAGTTGAAAGCGGTATTTAAAAACGTAAGAATACGTCTACCCATTTCCCAGTGAGTTTCCCCTGGTGTTCATTGGATCCAAGAATGTTTGGACCCCGTGGAGTTGCTTTGTTTCTCATGCATATCTATTCTTCCCAAAGGTTACTTCCTCGTTTTGTTCTACACCTGAACACCTGATCTTCACACTCCCCTCTTTGTCCATCACATTCCTTTCTACACGCCATCTGTCCATCATATTTGTCTCGAAAATGTTTTCTCTCTGTGTATCTCTTTCCTATTCTTCTTTACTATTAGACCTTGAAACTCCCTTATTGATAATCGTTTCTCTTTCTAGTCCTTTTCGTTTTTTGAAACGCATCGATTATAAATATAATCTATGGCATGATTCTTAATTTTTAGTAGAGATCAGTAATGGGCAATAGAAAATTGTCAGACCACCCAATCAGAAAACTGATAAACTCCACAAATGCTCTTTTTTTCTCAACAGTTGCTCTTGCCTGGATCTATGTCCACGTTGCCTTAACTTTTTTCTTTTGTTCTTTGATTCATTTTTCTTCAGTTCTACACATCCCTCTTTCTCTATTATCTTTTTTTCCCGGTGCAATGAACACTGGCCGTTTTTCAGAAACAGAAAAAACTATGCCGTGCTCTCCTCCAGAATTCACTCTGGAATTTGATCAGAATCAGAACGTGCTCAAAAGCGAGAATTTCACGCAGCAATATCTCTTGGGTGAGATTTTTTGACAAAAAAAAGTGAAAATTTTCAATTTTTTAAGATGCTGTTATAGATGCACGCGACAGGAGTGAGCAATTAGAGAAGCAACTTTTGATCGAGAAAGGTAAAGTTTTGAATCGCTTCATTCATTTCCAACTATTATATTCTCAGACAATGCTCAGTACTGGCAGAAAACAGCAGAAATACTGGAGCACAAAGAAATTGAGGCTCGAAACGAGATGGTGATGTGGAGAAATTTGGAAAGTGTGGCTATGAATCGGGCCAAGAAAATGGAAAAGAAGATTACGGAGTTGTCTCAGGAGAGATTAGATTATGAGAATACGAGAGGTAAGAATTCGAATAAACTTAGGATTCTGGGTTCTGTAATTCTGAGGTTCTGAGATTCTGAGATTTTAAGATTTTAAGATTTTCAATCCTAAGGTTTCGGGACTGAGGTGTTGAGATTCTGAGACATTAAATTTCTGGAATCATCAGATCTTTTGAGTCGCAGAGTTCCGGAATTCTGATATTGTGAGATTCAGCGAATCTGAGATTATGACCTCCTGCAATCAAAAAAAAAACTCCCAACTTTCAGACATAGTTCTTGAAAACATGCCTCTCATGTACAAACTTCTCGAGCAAATGGAGCAGAATATCAAAAACCAAAAACGCAAAAACGAGTACCACTTGAATATGGCTCGAACTCTATCCCTATGTCAAGATCAGACCGACGAGTGGAACGTTTATCAAGGTCAGTTGATTGAACGTCTTCAAAAGGAGTTGAAGGAGGCAGAAGACGTCAATGAGGAGCAGAAGAAAGTGTTGAGAGAAGCCGAGGAGAAGATTCTGGAGTTGGTGAAGAGCCAGAGCTCATCAACAAGTTTGATCTACCCATTCATAATTGTGATAATAATTTGTATGGTTTTCAAAGCTTTTGTGTAAAATTGTGATGTGATTCATTCCCTGTACACATTTCGAATGAAATAGAATGGCTCTCGACTTGTCACTTTTCTCTTTTTTTTTGAGCCTTTCAAACACTTTAATCCTCTTCTTGAGAGCAGCTAAATGATAAATGTGCTCTCCCCTCCATTCTCCCCCTTTCTGTTCCCTCTCCTTCATCTGCCTCCCGGGGCTCATCGGCAAAAAGCTCATAGCATAAAAAAGTGAAAAGCTCTCTTCTGCCAATGTACCCTCCTTGAGGAAAAGGCTTCCTTTTTTCTTAGTACACGTTCCCTCCATGTTTTTTTTCTCGCTTTCTTTGCTGTTTCTGCCACTCGTCTTGTCACTTTTTTGAGCGTTTCTGTTCCATCTTCGTTTCCCGTTTCTTTTTGAAGCTTCTCTTTTGGTTGACTGGTTTTTCCTTCTTTTTCGAGTTTCAAGTTTTGAAGCAACTTTTGATCTTCTTCCAGAACCCAGAACATTTGCGTTTTTGCACATTACACTATTTCCTGTCACTCGCGTTTTCACGTCAAGTCGAAAGTTGGGGGTTGGATTTTTTGGAAGGTTCTCGGGTGAGCAACAGTTGTTCAATAAGCTCCCGAAATGTTTTACTCTTGTGACGGGGTTGAAACATTTGTTCGGGAGTTCGAGGAAGTTTCCGGGTCTCCCTGAAACACTGAAAAAAAGTCCAATGAAATATGAGTGAGTTTTTTGGAGAAAAAGACCATGGTGCGATTCCCGGTGGCACACCTGGAACCACTTCCGTTCTCATTTCCGTTTGAAAAGAAGATTAAGAAATCATAAATCGAGACGAATTTCATATTTCATACATATTCATGAGAAACGAGACCATTTCTTGAAGAAAATGCACATCTTTTCGTTCTTCTCACGATCATAGAATGAGAAATGTGTCATCCTTTTTTTCGGCTGGAAAGAAAGAAAAACAAAGCAATGTGTTTTGGAGTTTTCTTTGATGTGGTTCTGTGTTGCCATCGCCGCGCTGAAGGGATGTGTAGACAGGCAGACAGTCTAGTTTCTCTGCGACTCTTATAATCTGTCTGTGAGCATTGTTTGACAAAAGATAAGAACAAATTATACATCTGGATAATCAGCAGAAAATTTCACACATCTCTGTAGAAAAATCGTAGTTCTAGCCTGTTTGGTTCTTGAGTTATGACGTTCGGAAAATTGGAGAGAGAAAATGGTTTGCTCTCCAATTGGTAAACAAACAGACACCGACTTCACTTTCCAATTTATCTTTTCCTATTTTTTCGCTCCAGGTGCTCATTTCTTGTGGCGAAGTACTCAGATGTGAGACTAGTCCTACCCCATGAAATAGCCATCCAACACGATTCAATGATTTCGATAGAACCCTTATTGGCCAAGACCAACGACCAGAACAAAACCCATTCCATTACCCGGAGGGGAGGGTTAATAGAATTTTGGACCGCCTTTCTTTCTTTTTTTCTCGTTTTGTCCTGACCAGTTCTAGGTGCCATATGTTCACACTCCTAGCTTTTTTTTTATTTTTCTCGCTTTTTATTCTTGGAACATGAGAGGTCTCAAGGGGCCACCATGAACAAATGTACGGGGTTTTGAATTTTGGGTTTCTGAAATTCTGGGATTTCGGCTTTGTGATGCTGAGAATCTAAAAGTTTTAGGGCTTCTGAAGTTTTGAGAATCCGATGCATTCTAAAATTTCCCATTTCCAGTCTCCCAACAATCATGAGCAATACCACAACCACCTCAAGCATCGACTACGGACCAAATGATTTACCCCTAGTGAGCTTCAGCTCAAACCTATCGCTGTAAGTTTTCATGAAACTTTGCACACAGTAGGTTTACTTTTCCAGAGCTCTCACAAATTCAAACTCGGGCTCTGCACTAATGACTTCATCTCAGTTGAGCTCGGACCAATCACTGTAGGTTCATGCCATATTGTTCAAGCTGAAAGTTTGTCGTTTCAGAGCCCTGACTACTGCAACTGCGCAAAAACCTTTGAGCCCAGCTACCCATCCTCTCAATTGCCCAAACTGTCCTCCTCTATCCCAACTAGCCACCAAAATCCTCCAAGCTGAAAATGAAGTTCAGAAATTGAGAAATGAGGCGATGTGGAAATGGGTGAACTCGTATGACAAGTACGCTAACAATATTCCCGATTTTGGAGAGGTCGAAGATTTGAAAAGTGAGTCAAATTAGGTCAAGTCTCAAACTTATTTCACTTTTTCAGACCAGCTCGCGGAGCAGAAACTCTCCCATCTCGAGGAGATCTCCAGACTGCGAAAAGAACTGGTGCCGGCTCCAGCTCCACTCAAAAAGACAGATGCTGAAAAATCACTTCAAAGTGAACCTCAAAATTTGGGTCTCCCCGCAAAAAAGAATATATTTTCAGTGCAACTCGCCAAAAAACAACGCAGTCATAACCAGGAGCGTCAGTATCTTCATAATCTCATTCTGGATCTTCAACAGTCCATGTTTCTCCAGGCCATGGGACATCAAGTGGTGCTCACGCACAAAATCAGCTTGTTGGCCGAGAATGGTGCCCTTTGGAATCGGAATGTGCAGTTGGCGTCGATCAATGAGTCGTTGAGAAGTAGATTGGGTAGGTTTTCAGAATTATGGGAGAGAAAACAAGAGAAGTTTTCAGAATCCCGCAAATCCCCACTACACATTGCTAACCAACAGTTGAATGAGGAGAGACGGTGTCGCCAGAAACTGGAGAAACAATTGCAGCAGGTGGATGCAGACAAAAACCGAGAGATGTCGAAGGTTCGAAACTTGAAGACAAAGGTTCAAGATTTGGAAAAGAAGAATCGAGAGGATATGGAGAAGATGGAGGTCGAAATCCAAGCGCTGATGTCTGCCAAAAACGAAGAGACGAAGAGAAGGATGATGGCGGAGGCGGAGATGAAAAAACGCGGGATTAAGAACAATGTGATTTTGGTTTTGATGATTTTGATGATGGCTTTTATTGGTTTGGTAGGATACTTCTTCACGGCTCCAGAGAAATCTTCCAAGATTTTTGAAAATTCCATTTTTGAAAGTCACTGTAACATTTCCAATGTGTCCAGTGTTGATAAGTAAACGGACGTAGATTCTGTTGAACTTTCAGATTTAGACTAGAAAAGTAGCAAGTCAGTTTCTCACCGCGCTCCATTGAGACCCTTGTCTTTCGCACCGAGTTTCTCCACGAAGCGAGATTAGTATCAAGTTTTTTTTTTGCAACCGAGTTGTCCATTTTTAGAGGAATTTGGTTCTATGAATCTATGTGCTTTTTTCGTGTTCCCGGTTTTTTATGTATTCATTCAAATTGAATGGTAGTGTTTCTTGCTTTGGAATAAAATATGATGAAGATTAAGATTCTATGTTCAATTCAGTCGGCCACAAGGAGTACAACATTTAACGAACCTCTGGAACCATGCTAGGTTGGTCCACGAGGACTACACAAGGAAATCTGAAATCTGCAATATTTTCTAGCCATCTCTGTTTATAGCAATCATCACAATTTTCTCCGAAATTGTCCCTTCAGTTTCAAACACTTAATAACTCTTCTGTTTCTGCTACTTTTCCCTTCCTTCCGAACTCCAGTTTCCTTTTTTACGGGCACTCAGCGACCACAAAAGTAAATAAAACTGCAACTGCACGCAACCACTGGCAACTAGTAAAGAAGAGTTCCCTTTTTTCTTTCCCCCCCCCCCCTTTTCTGCGTCTCCTAATCTTTTTTCTTATCTCTCGCCTTCTCGTTCCCCCCATGCTGACCGCCCGGTTCGTCGGACGAGTGTCCTTTCGGTCCCCTTTCTGCAGCTTCGCCAAGGGGAGCATCTCTTTTTCGCCTCCATTTTTCTTTTTTCTTGGCACTGCACCGGGAGGCACAACTTTTGGGGAGCCTTCTTGTGTATGCTTGTGTTCAAAACCCACACTATGTTAGTCTTGAGTATTTCCGACCCATTTTTAATATTTGACAAATAAAAATATTGGAACTGTCGATCTAGACAATGGAATTGAGACACAAACTGTTTTCAAAGTGCCAATCAGTGCCTACTACAGCATGTCACTCCATTTCGTCTTTTATCAGTTTTTTCCCTTATCAGTTCACTATTCACTCTTTGAATTCTTGTTCTCTCTATTCATCAGATTTCTGTTTGACTTTCAGTCCGAATTTCGAACAGATACATCATTCAGTAGGTGGTTTTTTTTGCTACCTGTGAAGGTTCAAAAGGTTCAATAGGTCAACCTTGACATGTTTTAGGTTTAAAAAAGTATAGATAGATAACACCGGAGCGAGGGGGTAGCTGAGAAAACGGCTGCCCAGCATTTTGAGTATTACACTAATAGTGTAAAGAGAAACGGTTGCTAGAGTTTTTTTTGACCATCAAACGCTGAGAGCACATTGAAATTGATGGAACTCTCGAGATTGAAGACTTGTTCGAAATTCAGGGTTTCACAAAAAAGCTTTTTCAAATGGACATAAGTTCATTGAGCATTTCAGATTCTCAGAAAAAAAAACGAAAACTTATTAATTCTACAAAAAGGATTAGTTTCTACTTTATAACCAGCTATAATCTTTTAAGCTTAGGCTTTTTTGATGATATTTCTTATGGTGACTGGAACAAAAGTCAGTTCTGTCCTAATATCCGACCACATTGGTTTTGTTGAGTTTTCGGATCTGAAACTAGGAAAAATTCCGTTTTAGTTGATCCTTGATTTTGTAAACCTCACAATCACTTTCCCATCACCACGCCTACGCCTTTTCCAAATTGATCGCTTTCCCATCATTACTCATATTCATAAATTCACATATTTTTTTGTTCTTTGGCTCTTGGCTCTCAAACGTGGCCTGACTATGAGAACACAATTGGTTTTTTGAATGGATACATATTATGTTCATTGAGCATTCCACATTCTCAGAAAAAAACGAAAGCTTCTCAATCCTACCAATAGGATTATTTTCTACTTTCTAACCAGCTATAATCTTTTAAGCCTAGGCTTTTTTTTGATGATGTTTCTTATGGTGACTGGAACAAAGTCGTGGCCTAATATCTGACCACATTGGTTCGTTATAAGGTTGAATTTGCCGATCTGAAATCAGGAAAAATTCCGTTTAAAACCACAGAAGACAATTTCCAACTCTCCTTGATCTTCTCGCTTCCTCTTTTTCTGTTTTTTTTTCTCCGATCTCTCTCGATTTCGAAACAAATTATATCATGAGCCACATTTTTAGTCGTTTTCAGCGAAAACGAAAATGGATGCGGATACCAGTCTCTATAGAAACTGGGATTTCATCAACTCATGGAAACCGGCGACTGAAAGGAATTGGTGTGAAAATTGTACGCCTCGAGTCGAAATCCTCAGCGCCATGTATGAGCATAAAATTGACACGTTGCATGTGGAGTTAACGAACATTGCAGGATCAGTGGGTTACAAGTACCAAGGTGAGCTTTTTGTTTAAGAACATTTTGAAGGATCCAGAAGGATCGCAGTTGATGTGCCATACTTTTAAGGTGCATACTTCAATCTTCAAATCTACAATTTCCAGGCTCTCCAAAAGAGAATAGCGAAGATATTCCAGTCAAAAAAGCTCTCGACTATATGAGGGAGTGCGAACAGGATTGTGAGAATAAAATTCGAGCAATCGAAAGTGAGATTTTTGATTTGGAGACTTCCAAAAGTTTCGTATGGGTTTCAGAAGAAGCTGCCAAGAGAGAAGCCAATCATCAAAACCAAAAAACAAAGGACGATAGGAAAATCTGCGACCTTCAACTCCAACTGAGCAACTCTACTGACAATGCAAAGACTTTGGAGGTCTACATTTCACAATTGGAGTCACAAGTGGAATGTTTCCAGAACGAGATCACAATGATCAATAAGGAGAAGAAGACGCTTAAGAACCGTTGTGGTGAGTTGAAACTTTTGAAATCCTATAAATTTTATAACAGTTTTTCAGGAAACCAGAAGGACTTCTTCCACGCTTTCGATGACAAGAGAAGCGAGGAGCAAGAGCAAATCGCTGCTCTTCAGAAGGAGAACCATGCGTTGAAGGATGCCATTGAGAAGATGGAGCTGGAAAACGAGCAGACCAATTATGAAGTTGTAGATGCTGAAATTGAAGTCGTCGACGTTCCTGCTCCAGAATCCCTTGAGTCGGAATTCTTTTCCTCTCCAGAAGTCAATGAGTCCTCAATCCAAAGACTCTGGCTTTATTGTCTCCTCATCTTCTATACGATAGCGGGTTTCTTGGCTCGGAACGACTCTCTCAAAGACTCTTTGATTCCAGTTGATGAGCAAGAAACAGAAGAGGTTAATGACGACGGCCACGATGAAGAAGATGTTGATAGCATTGCTCGGGAGCCTTCAGAAGATCTCATGAGTCCGCCGGCAGAGTTTTCCACAACCTACGCTCCACCAGTTGGCCGAAGAACCTACAGAAACGCTGTGAAGGCCGCGAAAAAGCTCATGAGACAACAAAGATCCGAAGAATTGGTCAATGCTCAGCAAGTCCAAGAAGAAAATTTGGAAGTCCAGACTACAAACTACATGCGTCTCTTCATGAAGTTCTTCATCATCTTGCTGGTTTCTATCACTTTGGCAAAGTTCTGCGTCCCCGGAGCATCATCATTGGAGATCGCGGAGAACGTTGACATTTTTTCCGAAACCTTCCCTAATCTTTCGCTTTCTGGTCTTTCACAGTAAAATATGATTTTGTTTCCTTTTCTTCAAGTTTAACAATTTCCTCACTTGCCCCAGATTTTTTTGTACAATCCTAATGTTTTTTCAATTCGCATGACTCACTCACTTTGATGGTTCTGTTTGTAATCATTTCGCTTCGTTCAGTTGTTCCCGCCCACCCACGCTTTCAACAATTTTTCCCAACTTTCCCTTGCATGATCTAGATGCTTGAACTGTAATCGCGCTCCACGAAATTTGTGTCGAAATTTAACTCTCGAACCTTCTAGACCAGTGTAGATGGTTCATTGGAGCGCGATCGTATTTAGTACAGTCCAAACTTTTCTTTCCCTCGCTTCCCCATACGAACGATGAAAATGACTTGAAATTTTTGCACTTCTTTCCGAATGATTTTTGCTTATTTTTTCATATTTTATATGTATTTGCCTTCTTCTCTCTATGTCTTTATTACGAAATTAACTGGTCACATAACATTCTTCCCTTTTGTTCTTTCTTCCTATTAGCCCAATCATCTTTCATATTCTTCTCGACAAATTTTTTTCGACTATTTCGAAATACATAGACGCTCCTGCTCTGGAAGAACCATTTTATGGATCACAATTTGGTATGACATCTTTTGGTTGTTTCTGGAATTTTTTATGGTCGCTAAATGTGGCTCCGAATGTGCTTTCTTTATGAACATGTTTTTTGAAGGATAAACTTGTACGTTTTTTGGGCTGTGGAGCCAGATAGCTAAATGGATAGAAGAAGGAAGAATCTCAGAATCCATCAGAATCTCCAGAAACAATCTTGGCGAACTTTACAGAAATTCTGAATATGATAGAGGGTATCACAATTCTTACCAAAGGTATTGTAAGATTCTGAAAGATTATGAAGTTTTCAAGCAAACCATCCAAAAATTATAACATTCCGGATTTCTCCACCTCTGTTTTTTTCTTCTCACCATTCGTTTCTGATACTAAGATTGAAAGATAAAGATAAGTGAGCCTATCTCTTCCTTCTATTTTCGCTGGGTCAAGATAGATATGTCTCAGCTATCTGTTCATTTTTCAAAATTCTTGCTGTCTATATCTCTCCAGGAATTCGCCGCTTTTTTTCTCTTTCCCGACTCCCCACTTTGTTGGATGTTTTTTTCCTGATATTTCTTTTGACCTGATCAAAGTTTCTTGCGAAATCGAGATTTTTAAAAAGTATTTTTCAGCTGGTGTTTCAAAATGTCGGATTCTGGGAACAACCGATTCGATTTTTCTGATCCTATTCCAGTTTTTGATCCATCCGAGCTGAATTGCCCAAATTGTCCGAATCCGTACAGAAGGAAAACTGAGCAACTGTTGGCCAGAATCGTCGAGTTGGAATACGATTTTCAATGGAGCGTTGAACTGAACGAAGGGCTTCGCGGTGAGTCTTTATCCTAACAAGTTCTGCTTGACGGAATTTCTGGTTTTTTCAGAAGAGCATCTGAAAGAAATCCAGAGTTTTCGCCAGTTGTTGGATCGGATGGGAGTGATGGAGAAGCAGTTGCTGGAAAGTACTGAGTTTATAATTGCAAAATCATTTTTTAATCTTGTTGAGTTTTCAGATGAGGTTCTAGAGCTGAAACAAGAGAATGGGAGGCTCAACGAAGACATGAGGGAGATGAATCTGAGATGCGAGCAGTTAGAGTTGGATGCTCAGAATTGGCTAGCGGAGAGCTCAGAATGTGTGTTGAGAAACGAGGATCTCGAAGTTGAACTGGACAGTACGAGAGAAGAGAACACAGCAATTAATGGAAGATTGGGTGGGTCGATGAAAAATTTGAATTTCAGCAAAATTGAAAGTTCCCTTTTTTCAGGTATACAACTTGATCTCTCCAGAAGCCTTGCCAAAAACCTTCAGGAAAAGGAACGCCTTGTGTCAAATCTCCAACACAAAATTGATCACCTCGAGATGGAGTGCAAGGGACATGAAGTCAAGGTCAAGAATCTGGAAGATGAAGACGAAAGAAAACGAAATCTGGCCGACGAAATGTTTCCCCACATCAGTGGTCTGTGCCTGATACTCATTGGGGTTATGATGACACTCGCTTATCAATTGCTTACTGATTGTCTGAAATATTTTGATTTGGCTTGAATTTTTCTCCGCAATCTTGATTTATAACGTCTTTCATAATGTTTTCTTGCTCACCGCTCAATTTTTATTTCTCGAAATAATTGTTTCCAATAAATCTAGTATTTGAACTGACCAAATTCGTTGAAGTCAACTTGCTTCAATAAAACAGTCATATCGTTTTTGCAGTGATTCGTATGCTGATGGAATTCAGAAATGTTTGATCCTGAAAATCTCGGATCTTCATGGAGAAAAGGTTGCAAGAAAATTGGACGATCTCGATGCCGAGCAGTGGCAATAGTGACAGCATTGTGGCAGGCTCCCGAGAAGACCCCCTGCAAGAAACCGGACCGCCCTGATAACCCAGACCAACTGACGTTTTTTCCACACCCATACTTCTTGGGGGTCCTCAACTCCTTTCTGTTAGAAAAATCGGCTCCAGTCGGAGAACGAACGACTTCTCAGAAACAAATCTAACCGTGGGTGGCGTGGCATGTACGATTGGAAATGGCAAAAAGGATAAAAAACGAAATTGGAAAGATTTGGGCGGGATGGAAAGAGGAATAGGTCAAAAGTAATCGAAAAGTAGTATAACATAAATTCAATCTGGGTATTAAATATGTGGGCCGGGGCTTTGATGGATTCCAGAAATTTCGAGACCAGTATAAATACTCCAAAGAACCCCTTGCTTCAATGCGGATCGAGACAGCATCCGAAACCTTCAGGCCTCTGAAGAATAGTCAACCTGGCCTTTGATCCGACAACTCGGCCAAGACAGTTGTCGGATCCTAGGCCATCTCTGACTTTTGTTAAAACCGTCATAACCGTACCCTCTTCTTTTGGACCTCCTCATTACTCCTCAAAGACTGCTGGCTCCGTTTTTTCTTCTTCTGTGGTTCCTCGGCGCCCGTCTAAAAAAGAGTGGACTCAAAAAAAAACGAGTCCCAAAAAGTGGGAGTCCATCCTAAACCTCCCAGAAGGGAACATTTCTCTCTTCGTTTTTTCTTCTTCTTCTTAGTACACGTCCCCTTAGTTTGTTTCTTCTTGGCCATCTGTCTTTCCTATCTCTTGGCTCCTCTTTTTTTGCTTCTGACTCTGAGTTGTGAGTTTTTTTTGCTTTTCTTCTCGTTTTTTTTCAAAGGTTCTTGCTTCTCTCATTTCCAGCGTCACAATGTAGTTCCATTGGAATCTCTTTATGTTTTTAAAGGCTACAAAAATGAGTGAAAAATCAGAAGGTGAACGTGTGGAACGAGTAATAAGAATTGCTTTCAGTCATGTCTCCATATTTCTTTTGTTTTTTTAGATTACTTTCATTAGCCTCAAAAGAGCCCATGATGATTGCTCGTTGTTGACTTTTGACCGATTTACTCTATTGCATCTAACATCAAAATTGTTCACAATTTGCCTCTCGATAATTCGCTCTTGTTACAGTTTGATGGTCTAGAAGAGTATGTAGGTCTGTTGTCTTGTCCTGTTTCCTTTATTTAACATCCGAACATTGAAGTCTACTTTCTCATTTTCAGAACTTCTACCATCAACCAAATCCCCCGATCAGTAATGACCGGAAGGCCCACCAACCCGTTGAGAAAAGCCAACAGCACTGCGACGGAAATCCATCGCCACAACTCGCAGACAGACTTGTTGAACGAGAATTCTCGTCTACGCCAGAAAGTTCAGCAACTGAATGGTGAGGGATTCACACTGAATTGCAAAACTTCAAAGTCCTTTTCTTTCAGCGGACAATGAGAATCTTCGAGAGTCTACGAGTCTGGAGATCAAACGGCTCAATGAGTTAATCAACGACCACAATCGGCAAGACCTGACGGAAAGTCACGATAAGTATTATTTCAAGGGGCGAATGATGAGTGCGGGTTTCAAGATTGAGTACTTGAAGGATGATCTGGAGATGCTCCAAGGGAACCTGGACACTGCCACCAATGAGAAGAGTTCTGCGATTCTGGAGGTTGAACAGCTCCGAAGCTCCCAAAAGATATGCTTGGAACAATTGGGTAACATGAAGATGGATCTCGAAATTCTCCAGAAGAACCTAGAGGCGGTCACCAAGGAGAGGGATTCTGCCGATCTAGAGGTCGATAAGCTCCGGGACTCCCAACAAACACACTCGGAACGTTTGGAAAACATGAGAACAGATATGAATAGAGAATCGAAAATTTTTCAACGACAGATCAACAAGCTCGAGCGGGAGAACAATGGTGAGAATTCTGATGGACTCTATGGATAATTAAGCTTATTTTCAGACAATCTAGCAGAGGCTGCAGTCAAGGAGGACCGTTGGTTGATTGAGAGAGGAGAGTTGGCGAAAGAAAGGAATGACTTGAAAGGGGAGACAAGGAAACTTCAATTGCAGATTAAGGAACTTCGAAGGAAGATCTTTGGTAAGTTTTAGGCCTAACCGCGATCCTCCTTGAAAATCTTTCATCATACAGTAGTTCAACTTACAGAAGAAAAAAGAAAAATCGCAATGAAGGAATCCTCTTGGCTGACGGAAAAGGAAAGAATCCTAAAAGAGAAGAAAAAACTGGCCGACAAATACTCACAGCAAAAGTTGGAATTCAAGAGAAAAAGGGACTCAGCAGATGC
The DNA here is from genome assembly GCA_900536305.3 of Caenorhabditis sp. 40 LS-2015. Classification (NCBI taxonomy): domain Eukaryota; kingdom Metazoa; phylum Nematoda; class Chromadorea; order Rhabditida; family Rhabditidae; genus Caenorhabditis; species Caenorhabditis tribulationis. Next base: position 102,229 of record LR544757.1, on the reverse strand, counting down.
AAAGCACATGGAGGATTTGAAGGTCGAAATGAGTGACAAGTCCAACAACTATTTCCGTTCGGTTTTTGTATTAGTTTTCATTATTATTTTCTCGGTGTGTTTCACATTTTCTAGTATGATCAAAACGAAGAATTGCTGAAAATTGAGTGCGGAGTATTCCAATGATGTGTTTTTTAATTTCCGATTAGTTGCTTGTTGATAATTTCCTGTCCAACATTCTTCAAAATCTCATACTTTTTTTCCGAATTGTACCTGTTAGTTACCGGTTAGTTGCTTTTCAGACCAGTGTAGAAAATATCTCTCTCTCTCTCTCTCTCTTATTGTAGATCTCAAAATTTTCCAACTTTCCTTTGTCGTGTTGATATTCAACCGAATGAATCTTGAACATAAAAAGTGTGTGATTTGAAAATTTCCAAAAAAAGTAGCACGGATATTGTTGTATTCAACTACAATATCTCCCCCGTTTTGATTGTCAATCACCTAACCGAGCATTCATAATAAGGGGTGAAAAGGCATCCAACTCTCTTATCAGTTTTACGTTATCAGATGGTTTTTCACTTTAATTTTTGACAGTTCTTCATGTTGTACTAGGCCAAGAAACTGTCGAGAGTCTTGGTTTGAACAATGGTTTCAATTTTTGCTTTTAGTTTTTTTTTTTTAATTGACGGGGATGAATGTTTTGCTTTGTTAGTAGACTGATGATACACTGATGCTCGGTTTGGACTTCAGATTACCGAAATTTGAAAAAAAAACTCGATCTTAAAAATCATCAATGTTTTTTTTCTAAATTTCTTTTCTGAGATTTGTAACATTTTGAACTCCATCAATAAAGTCCATCAGTAATGGAGAATGCCCACTATTATCAGCTCATGTTTTTTGTCTCTCTTTCTCTGCGTCTCTTCCCTTCCTCTTATCTCTCTTCTACTATACATTGAAAACTTCCCCCCTTTCAGCAAGAATGGAAGACAAAACAACGGATCCAACAAAATCAGAGCGCTTGCTGAAAACACTAAACCTGGACACAACCGATCCTGAAATCATTGAAAGTATGTGAAACCTATATTTTTTAGAACTAACACAAATAGAAAAAGTTCCAGTGACAAACTCTGAGTCATGGCAACGGGTGGCGGAGCAGAGAAGACAAAAAATTTTGGATCTCGAGAAGAAAATTAATTCTATGGAGTGCCATCAAAAACAACTTCGGAGGCTGAAACAAGCTCTCGCTAGGATTGAAGTGCTCGAACAGGAGAATGCAGATCTTGTCAGTCAGCTCAGGATATGGGGCATCGCTTTTTTGGTTTTGGCATTTTATTTTGCACACCTTTGGAGCAAGTCTTAATTTGTATAACTTTTGTATGTAATGTTTCTATGAAGTTGTGAATTTTACAACAAACTGTATTTTGTTTTTGATTGCAGAGCCATAAAAACTAAACACACCAGTTTGACCATCCGACTACTTTTTGGTTCTTGACGAGCAACAGCACCAACTAAATGATGATAGGAGAACATTAACTGATGGTTTGCCGTTCAGAATTGCAAGTGGGTATTCTGAAGGCTCAACTTGAAAACGAGAGGAATATGAGGCCAATATTCTAACCGTAATAAAGTTAATGAAAAGTTGAGTTGAAATGCAAAAACTCTCAAGACCACCCAGTCAGAAAACTGATAACCGGGATTGCCGCCACCTGTCACCAGTTTTTTCGCTGGTTTATCAATACGTTAAAACAGTCGTAGGACACTCGGCTAACGGTGAACTTTGGTGCATCCCAGAGAGACCCAAGAAAAATAATGAGATGCATCAACCCGGTTAGTCAATTTTCAATAGGCTTTTTTGATTATCACGCGCGAGGTCTGGGTCCATACCCAGAATGATTGATGAGCCCCATTTTTCACCCCTCTCTCTTTTCTTAGTCCACGTTCACTTAGCCTCCCACTTTGCTTGTTTTCTTCCTATCTGTTCATTTTTTCTAATCAGACCTTGGCTCAACCAGGATCACGCCGATCTTTTGCTCTCTAGAAGATTCCAGGTGTGTATTTTTGTCTCAATGTGGGTCTCAGACACAGACACATTATCTGGAAAAAAAGTGGGCTGGGGCAATCAAGGGGTGATTGGTCTATACTATTAAGAGGTCATGTATAAAACCTCGTTCACATTTCCTCTCCTTACTCGTTTTCCTCGGTATTTATTTCTTGGTTTGTCTAGAAACTAGGTTTAGACTTGACATGTCTAGCACGGAACTCTGATTTTTTTGAACTTATTTTTACAAAGCGTGGGCTCCTTGAAACACTAGCCCTCATCCTTGTTTTTTTTTTTCTGACAGCTGTTCCTTATCACCAATACACTGAGGTGTTCTTCGAAATGTCAAACCGCCGAAGAATCCGTCGTGACAGCTCAAGATCCCGACTCGAACAGGAAAATGAAGTTTTGCGCCGCGAACTTCTAGCTGCTCAAGGTAACCTCACTCGAAACTACAGTAACCCATCTATTATTTCTAGCCGAAGTCGCCAATAAGAACCATCAACTTGATCGCAACGGCTTCGCGCTCAAAAAACTCAATGAGAGAGTCTTGGCCGAGGAGAAGGATCAGCTAACGGATCGGTTAGATTGGGAGTACTTGCAAAATCGGCTGGTGGCTGCGGAGAAGAAGAAGAAGAAGATGTTCGAGACTATCACCAATCAGTATAATCGGGTTCGGAATCTGGAGTTGAAGCTTGCGATTCGGAAGGACGAACCGTTCGTGTTTGAGAACAAGCATGGTGAGTGAGGGGGTTTCGGATTCTTAGGAATCTACTATTAGCGTAGATTCTAATAGATGGCTACAACAAACTGAGCTTATTCGGAGCACAGAAAAAACCTTCAGAATGCCAACTGTTATTTTCAGAACAACGTCTCGAACAAAGTCTGGAGCACACCAAGAAAGAGCAAGGTTGGTTGGAGGAGAAGCAGAGACTTCTGGAGGAATTAAAGGCTGCTCATAAGGAGGTGAACGCAGCGAAACTGCAATGCACAAGAAAGCCGATCGCCTTCCTTTGTCGATTGTATTTCCTGCTCTGCATCATGTGGCCCCTCTTTTTCATTCTCAATGTCTGACCGAGCCAAAACACTTTCAAGTGAATTTTTTGCTCTGTCATCTGTAGTCACTTGATATTGGAGCACTTATGTTCTTTATTACTATGAATCTCTCCTTGTATTGACCCTTGTCTAACAGTCCTTGAATGTGTCCCAGTGTTTTTTGGATTTCCCCAAAGCTCTTCAATGTTTCCCAGATCTTTTCACACGCTTCATTTTCGGTTCTGAACCAAACAAACTCTCAGATTTATTCATCTAGATTGTACAAAGTTGCAAGTTCAATAAACAACATGACGCAAATATCAAAAGTTCTTTGAGCTCCCGCATTCATACTTTCACCCTTCTCACGTCGTGCACAAAGTTCAGAATGTCAACCTAAACCGAACAGGTGAAACAACTATTCGCGTTTTCGTCGACGATTAAAAGATTGTCGTCCGCTATTTTTGACTCCTTCATTTATTCCCGGATGTGTATCTGGAGAAATTCCACTTATGAATTAGATAGTTTTGCCCCATCAATCCTTCATAGACTAGCGGTCATCGAGCTACCCGTTCATTTACTGGCCGCCTATATAATTCTGTTCAAGACTCGTCCTACAATGAAATCGGTGAAGGGGATGATGCTGCTGATGCATTTGTGGTAAGTAAATTGCGGACATCTTGAGGGACAGACCTACAAAAAACCATTACAGTGGGGCCTACCTCGACCTCTTCATCAGTGCTCTGTCGAACCCCTACTACATAGTACCAGCAGCCGCTGGCTATTCTCAAGGTCTCTACAACCTGTTGGGAATCCCAGCTCAATGGCAAGGATACATGTACGTCAGTGGACTCTGTCTCGCTGGAGTTTCCATTCTTAGTTTTTTCGAGAATCGCTTCACTGTTGTGGTCCGCGGCAGGAATGCGAGTTTACTTTTGGAGCGGAAGCGACTAGCCTATATTGTTGGAATGTACATTGCATCCTTTATTTTTTGTCTGCCAACAACTCTGAACCCACCGGAACAGAGTTATGGAAAAGTTTATGTTAGAGAGAGGTTTCCGTGTGTACCATCGGAAATAATTGAGAACCCTATGTTCTTTGTCTTCGTCACCGACATCACTCTTTTGGCCACTGAAATCACCATTGCGGCGGTGTCCATCTCTGCTCAAGTTATATACTTTTTCACTAGAATAATACTATATCTGTCGAGTCGGAAAGCCAAATCGCAACGGACCTATAAGCTGCAGTTGCAGTTTTTCATCGCGTTGTCTATACAAATCCTGATTCCGATTTGTGCAATTATCGCTCCACTCGGGTATATTGTATTCGCATTTGTCGTGGACCACTATGATCAAGGTAGGTTGCAAAATTCTCAGTTACCAATAAGCTCTGCCTGGTTCCAGCGCTCAACAACATTTTCCTCAACGTCATTTCTCTTCACGGACTGCTCTCCAGTGTTACCATGATGACGGTTCACAAACCCTACCGGGAAGCTGTTCTCGGAATGTTTCGATGTGGATATTTGAAAAGAAAACTGAAGAGAACCAGCTTGATACATGTAGACGGGAGTACAATGGCGTCGAGTGGACATCGACCATCCATACATCCTATTGCATAGATGAGCCGCGTACTACACGGTCTCAATTTTGATAAAAGGTGTCCTAGTGGCGGTCGGATGGTATTTTTTGCCGCCTCGATAGTTGATAAAATGAAAGTATCCTTTTATATTGTTCACTTTTCTCTTCACGATCAATCCAAATAAGAACTTCATTCATTATTCAACAGAAGCATATTTATGTAGACCCAATGACCCTCCGCTGGAGCCATGCGGATTGATGGATATCCGATGTCCGCTCGGTAGCACGGTAGTTCCGTCTACATGTACTATACTGGATTTGAGCTTTTTGTCCAAGTATTTACAACGAATAATTTCAATCACAGCGAGGCGGTAGGGTTTGTGGACGGCTAGCATGACAACACTGGATAATAAGCCGTGGAGAGCGATGACGTTGACGAAGATGTTGTTGAGGGCTGGAACAGAAGGATAGTTGAGGGTGCTACTGCCTCTGGGTCCTAGAGGTTTGGGGATACGATGAGCACTTCCCCAGAGGATCCCAACCCCCTCTCTCTCTCTCTCTCTCTCTCTCTCTCTCTCTCTCTCTCTCTCTCTCTCTCTCTCTCTCTCTCTCTCTCTCTCTCAAACCAAAGACTCACCCTGGTCAAAATGCGATGTTGCACATGCAAATGCGATATACCCAACTGGTGATATAATCGCACAAATTGGGATTATAATCTGTATGGATAATGCGATGAAAAAATGCAACTGAAGAGTGTAAGTCCTTTGAGACTTCGCCTTCCGACTCGACAAATAGATAAGAGTCCTGGAGAAGAAGTAAATGCACTGAAGAGTGATGGTAACTGAAGCGAATGAGATGATACAGGTGAGCAAGGTGACATCGATAGCGTAGACGAAGAATTTCGGGTGCTCTATGATTTCGAGGGGTACACAAGGAAGGATCTCCCTTACGTATGCCTTCCCATAACTTTGCTCCGGGGCGGTGAAAGTGATGGGGAAAATGAAGACAAACGCGAAGATATAGTTACCAACTATATAGCACAGTCGCTTCGGTTCATGCAGCAAACTCGACCTCTTTCCGCGGACCACGGCGGTAAAGCGATTCTCGAAGAATCCCAGAATAGAAACTCCAGCGAGACATAAGCCGTTCACGTACATGTAGCCTTGCCATCTGATGGGGACTCCCATGGAGGTGTAGAGACCTTGTGTGTACCCAGCGGCGGCCGGGAAAAGGAAGTACTGGTTGGATAGGGCGCTGATGAAGAGGTCCAGGTAGGCACCGCTGGAAAAAAAGGAGTTCAGCCTTTCGTGAACTCCTCGTGGACGATTCGGGCCCGATTTGTGGCCCATGTCAAGGAGAAGTACACAACATGGGGTCTCAGCTTGGTGACCCAGTTGATTCAAAACGTGAAATCTCTATATCTGTCGCCCCAGATGTCCGCATCCTCACCACACCTTACTCACCACAAATGCATTATCAACATCATCCCCTTCACCGACTTCATTGTGGGCGGAGTCTTGAACAAAATAATATAGGCGGCCAGTAGATGAACGGGTAGCTCGACAACAGCCAATTTATGAAGGATTGATGGGGCGAAACTATCTAACTCGTGAGAGGTGTTCCTCCAGACGCACATGGAGAATTAGATGTAAGGAAAGTGTCGAAAATAGCCAACATTCTTTTCTGTGATCGAGTAGGCTATCTGGTTTTACTTTCACCTGTGTAAGTGTGTAACATAATGAACTTCATTATTCGCACGACATATGTATAGAGAAGGTGGGAAGGTGAAAAACCGCAAAATTTAGGAATCGAAGAAACATGTCCTGGTTGGATTTCATGAGCATGTCAAAATTTGGTAACTTTTGATTCGTCGAGTCTCTCTGTGGGTCTCCCGATGATTGCATCAAGGAGCATTTTCTCAAGTCTGAAATTTCGGTTTCGATCTCAGCTATTTTCAGACTTACTTCAAGAAAGATATCTCGAAAATACTGCTCCAGAAAAATGCAAAGACAAAGGACAGAACTGTTGCAGGTATGCCAACGTAGAGAAACTAAAGATGAACTCAACTTTTGAGCCTTGAAAGTTTTTGAACCTACCACTGCCCATGCTGATGAGTAATGCAGGGGACCATCTCCCACATTCAGTGTATAATACAAAATCATCCAGTGCACAATATAAACAGAATAGGACAACTTTCCAAGTGGTTGCCATATGGGATGCCCCATAAAATTCGCTATTGGACCTCCCCATCCCATATGATTCGCCGTGACCACCCAGCAAATGAAAATAGACCATCCGATGCGGTGAAAACTGTAAAATGAGGCTCGAGAGAAGTTACTCCAGTGAGCTCCTTTGTCGTAGTCAAAAGTGACAAAAAGGCAGAATCCAGCAATGATAAACCCAGTGAGCCATAGAAGAGTAGATATGGCCCAGTTCAAACGGATTCTCCGGGTGCCATAAGTCGCTAGAAAGAATCCTGTGAAAATTCCGATCAGGTATGGGGGACATCGAATCCACGGTTTGGAGTACATGATGTCAAAAAAGTTGTCTTGATTTCCCTCTCCAATCCCATCGGCATTGATGTCATACTGTCCGTATAAGATGTAAGTGGCGATTATACTTCCAACACAACCAGCCAGAATTAGAGCAGTCCCCATGGCAAAAGAGTACCATAGAGTGATCAGGAAAACCGGGGCGACCAGGTATAATTGAGTGTCCACTGCCAGGTACCAAGTGACACCATAACAAATGTTGAGATTGTTGCCGGCACTGCTGTCAAAGTTTTGGATGTAGAGAAGGTTTTGCCACCAGTAGGTACGACAGGCGTTGGCTTGGGCGGATAGGGGATCTGGAAAAAAGGGTGGGTCAAAATCCGAGACCCTTGATTCTGAATTCCGAATTCTAACCCCTAGATTTCCGATCTCACGTCAGATCCTAGAGCTTGACACTCAAAAATCCAAAAACTCACTCATTTCCGAAGCTGCAAAAGGCCCCTGGATATATGGCGCATAAATTGTGAAAAATCCAATAAAAATCATCAATGGAGGTGTCAACCTCAAATACCGATGCACGTAGAATAGCACCCAGGTAACTGGATTTTTCACCAATTTTCCAGTCGGCTTCGATTTGAAAAATAAATACGCGACCACAATTCCAGACATGATGAAAAAAGTGTCCACTGATACATAGGCATTCATGATGAGATGGTTCCAAAAGTGTTTTGGGAAATCCAAAACTGGTTGCAGTGTGTCTCCAAGGGCAAAATAGGAGTATGAGTGACCAGTGACGATCCAAAAAATTGAGAAAAATCTAAGGCAATCCAGCGATTTCAAGAATCCCGGTTTTTGCTCTTTGACACTCAAAATGAGCTCAGCGTTTGTCCAGAGTGAAAAAGCGAGGAGGATTTGTAGGATTTTTCGAGTCGGGACAGTTTCTCGGAGAAAGTCAATGGAAGTTGCAAGAGTGACAATAGCAAGAATGACAGCGAGAAAAATTCTGAAATGCTTTATCCTAGAAAGTCAGGAAGAATTGACTTACGAATACGTCCAGAATGCTGCATTTTTTGAGACCTCTTTTTTTGCACAATATGAATCACATGCTGTGAATGGATACGGGCTCATTTGATTGAAAATGTTGACCATGTCTTTTGAGTCACAGGAGAACGGAAGGCAAACCGCAATTCGAAGGGGGACCTCAGAGAATATGGAGGTTGAGTCAGAACAAGATGCATTGATTCCTGGGCGAAGAATAAGGTAGCAATAATTGGTTTCGTATGGTCCATTGACGCCTTCACATTCTTGATAAGAGCCATCGTAGAGTGTTTTGAGCTCCAGGAGTCCGGATCCGGGGAATTGACCGAAGGAATCAAGTTCTGAAAGATTTGGAGGCTCGAGATTTTCAGAATTTCAGACTTACGTTTCACTGCGAACAAGTTATCCTCCAAAATCTTTACCTCCTTTGAATCACACTTTTTCATCATTATGCATTCTACTGAAACAGTTGCAAAACGTTCCAGGCTGTTCATCCAAGTATTCGTGTCCTCTTGGCATTTTTCGCTCAACCCCGAGATATTTTTCGGGAGAAAGATACTTTTCCAGTTGGCTTCCAAAGGTATAGAAAATACAAGTAGCAAAAATGCAGAAAATATCATTTACAGACAAGACAACAAGAATATGTTTGATGGAGTGCATTATGTCGACTAAAATATTTTAATGACCCTTAAGTTGATATCGTCTGAATGGAAATGGAGAGAGAATTTTGATAAGAGAAGTTGAGAATGATCAAAGTTTAGACAGATTATAGGGGGAAAGTAAACTATTTGAAAAACGGAAAAGGACTTGTCATTTTCCAGGTCTCCGTAGTTAATACTGTCTAGAAGAGGTCTTCACCTCGAAAACCTACTATGTATGTCATAATCGATTATGCTTATTACCCAATGAAATATTGGTTAATAATAATGGCTTTTAGTGTGAAGGGATTAATCTGTCATCTAACCTAGAATTATTACACCCGTCAATGTCCATTATACGTCTTCCTGAACCTTTTCTGACAACGTCATAAAATCTTTGATGGGCGGTTTATTATGTTTTTGATGTGGTAGAAAACCGTAAAAATCATCTGGATAGTCTATCGGAACACTGTGAATAATGCGACTCTAATTATTCAGTCGCGGTTTCGAAAAATCTGAAATTTGAAAATACAATTGCATTCACTTCAGAAGAGACTAGCTTACTAAAATGAAGCCTACCCAAGGAGACCGCCGGGTATTGTTTGACCTGAAATTAAACACTGAAAAATTCCGGGATCTTCTATATCCCCCCATCCGAAATAAACTCTGCTCCATGGCACAAAATATCACATCGCACGAATCCCTTCGAGACTTATAATCATTCTTGTTATTCTCCAAACCCACACCAAATCTCAAGATTTCTTCTAATCAGAAGCATCATCATCATCACACGGGAATTCAAAGTGTGTAATTATGCGGGGAGCGTGCTGTCAAATGTTAGTGGATAACATTCTAGAGCTTTCTAGATTTTTCTTTTCACTTTTTGGGATGTTGCATGAAAAATTTGATTTGAATAGTTTTGAACCGAAAATTTGTCTTTGAATGAGGCTTGAGGAAACATCTCCGCATAAGCTCCTTTACTTTGCATTTTTGACACGTTGATTTTGAAGTTTCACGGCACACATTTCGAAGACTGCCAAAAATTCCAAAATTGCAAAGACGGAGCTTGACATCATATGTGTCGTCGTTTTTTTTTCGAACTTTGATTTTTTGAAAAATGAATTTCGCTCGAGATTTCTGTGAATTGATCTCCAAAATGAGTAATTCTAAAAAACACGGACACTAGACATGACAATTATTCATTGTGTGTTCCTCGTAGATCTCTCGTTTGATCTACGAATAAATCTGAAATTTTTTTCGCATCTTCATTCTTTCAGCGTCAATGCCACTCACCATTGCTGCTTTCGACCCGTTTCCAAGTGTTTCTGACAAGAATGCATTCATCATTCGGTTCTATTACTTCATTGAGTGAGTTCATGACAGGTACCCCCATCAACCGAGATTTTTTGAAGAGCACTCTCCATGGACAGCATTCGAGTGGAGTTTTGGATCTCGATCGTCGGGATGTTCCTCACCATTTTTCACCTTATAGTGCTCGTGAAGCTTCGCGGCAACTCGATAGTCTCCATCATGATTGGCACAGCTTTCTGCGATCTGTTGTCCATGATAGTTCATATTTTCACCCGAGACATAATACTGACTTTTTTCGGCACCTCGTGCACCCCGCCACCAGACCTGTTTATGTGCCACATCTTCTGGTTTTTTATCACTATCCGCGACGATGGTGTCAGATGCTCCACGTGGCTTTCTGTGCTCATGGCGCTGATCAGATTTTTGGTCTCGAAATATTTCTCAAAGTCTCAATTTCAACAAATGTCCACGTTTAAGTTCGGCATTCAAGCTTCTCTGGTGAGCTTTTTGGCGAGCTCTATTTTCTCAACAGGCTATTATTTATGTGTGAAATTCGAGGCAACGGGAGTCTGGAGACCCGCTTTGAAGTAGGTCAAGTGATTTTAGGAGGCATCAAAATCACAAAGTTTTAGTTGCACAAATGTCCCTTTGACTATGGAGGCACCGATTTATGAACAAAGATTATCAGATTTGTTCTCTTTGGACAATGGCGCTCCACTGAGAATCTTCCAGTTGGTGAATGGGTCAGCGACGAAGGTAAGAGTCCCGACTCGTGTCTGTGAATCAAAATGTCCACTTCAGATCATCCCATGCATCCTTCTGCCTGTACTAACCACTCTACTTGCTGTGGAGTTGCGAAGAACTGAGCAGAATCGAAACTCATCAAGTGTGCTCTACCGAAATAAGTAGGTCGAGAAGTTTCCCGTGCTTTTCAATGAACTTTTGACTTTTAGCACCGAGAAAACCACAATCCTGGTTATTATCATGACGTTTTTATTTTTCATTGCATCTCTTCCCACAGGAATTGCTACCGCCCTCCAAGTGGTCTACACGGACTTGGGATATTTGTAAGTGGACGGTGGATCAAAAATTCTGGTAGATCGAATTCTCAGATTCTTGTTCATCTACATTGACACGATATGCAACGCATTATTGCTGTCAACAGCTTCTATTAACTGCTTCATCTGCTTCGCCATGAGCACACAGTACCGAAAAACGGCGAGGAGAGTCTTACATGTGAGTAATTTAGTTTGAAGGTCGTGTACCGAAAGCAATAATTTTCAGATCCCCGAGCCCAAACTAGCCACATCAAATGGAGCATCTCTATGGAGAACTACCGCATGAATCTCACTTCTTTGTTATGATTTTTTAGATGAAAAAAAAATGGCACAAGATTTTTCTCGAACTTTTCAATGTTGGGCGGGTTTCTCTGATATTTTTAAAGTTTTCGATGTTTCCTTTTTCAGTTTTCTCGAATCTCACTGTCTTTCGGAATTCATCAGAATCTTAGAATCTTAGAGTCTCAAATTCTTTCAGAATCCTTCAGATTCCTTCAGAATCTCACAAAACCCTTCAAACTCTTTCAGAATAGCTCCATGTTTTCAATGTTTTCTAAAGCTCCCCAAATTTTCCTTCCCTGAACCCCCCAAGCCCTATCCAGGCTCCCCATTCTTATAATTGCCTGAGTGCTGAGGGAGAGCTTCTTGTTTTGAGCCAATGAAATGCCACCTGCTATATATAGGAAGTGATTTCCTGTTCCAGTCTAGATGAAGAGAAGTCAAAATATCATACGTCTAGAAATACCTAGTAAAACCAGATTGTGAAAAACAAAAAACCCGAAAACAATTAGGTTATATATTTCGAAAATTTCCCCCCTTTTTCCTCGAGTTTGTTCCCCATGGAGACATCTACAAGCGCCTATGATTTGGCCACATTTTTGTTCCCCGACTTCGACAACTCGACAAAAATGTGGTTCTCGGGTTTTGTCCTTTCTCTGGATACCATTGCTCATCCTATTATCACTATTCAATTTTACGTCTCAATAGTTGGAGTTTTGATCACAGTACTCCATTTGGTAGTTTTGACTCGAAAGTCTATGGTGACATCGTCAGTGATCTCAATAATGATAGGGATAGCGTTTAGCGACTTGATCTCTATGACATCCCTTATAGAGTCAAATGGCAAGTTTTTGGATATTAAAGGAGATGACTGGTAGGTCAAACTTGACAATGGATCAAATTCCTGAAACTACAGTAACCCTCCACTATCTCTATTTTCATTACAAGTTTACTGGATCTCTGCGATTGTTCGTGACCTCTTCAGACGTGTTTCCACATGGCTCGGAGTTCTCATGGCTCTTTTCAGATATTTGGTTTTGAAGTTCGCTACGTCTTCTGGATTTCAGGCTCTTGCAGAGCCGAAGTTCGGACTGAAAACTGTTCTTGGGACGTTTTTGATGAGTAGTGGTTTTTCAGTGTTCTATTTTTTTCGATATGAGATTTATCAGGAAGGTGTATGGACTCCGATGAAGAAGTGAGGAATTTCCGATTATTGAATTATTGGATTCGTACTGTCGGATTCTTGGATTCCCGAAATCTACAAATCCCAACTTCTGACTTTATTCAGCTGCACCAAAATCGATTCCTCTTCATCCTTCCCGGTTTTCGGTCAAAAACACTCTCACCTCTTCTCCATCAACAATGGAATCGTCTCCAAAATCTACATGCTTCTCAACGGAACATTGTCCAAAATCGTGCCCTGTATTCTTCTTCCCCTGCTCACCCTGTTACTAATAATAGATTTGAAGAAAGCAGAGAGAGTTCGAAAAACAAGAAACTTCGTGAAAACCTCTTCGCCCGGGTATGTTTTTCAGACTCCTTTTCTGAGAATCGCAGCCAAAATTTTGAGAACCGAAAGAACAACAGCATTGGTCATCTTCGTGGCCGTCCTATTTTTCATCGTGGAGCTCCCCATAGGGGTTACTGTAGCTCTACAAGTCTCTTTCACAGATGTGGGCTATTGGTAAGTCTGTGTGCCCATCAACTCGGATGTCCTTGTTTCAGGTGGCTCGCCACATATGTATCACACTTTTGCAATACGCTTTTCGCGATTTCGGCTTCCTTGCATTGTGTGATATGTTGGTTCATGTCTAGCCAGTATCGAAGAACAATCGAAAAGATTTGGAGAAAAAAACAGAAAATTATGATGGCGGTGAACTCGCACTAATCACAACAGAGCATAAAAATTTATTCACTCAAAAACCTTCAATCTTAGTATTCTCCTCTCGCTTCATGATTCTCTCCATCAAGACCGATCCAGCTCTAGCCATAGCTGAGAAGAACACGAATCCTCCGAATATGATGCATCCTGGAAAATATTCAAAATTTTGTCTAACATTTGGGTGCCTTGCCTCCAACTGCAATCAATGTCCATGCAGGTTTGGTGAATAGAAATCCACAAAGCGCGATTCCTTCCAAAATGCACACGAACCCAGCGACGATTTGGCGATGCAGATGGGATCCTAGAAACGATCCAATTGGGCCGGTTGCCGCGGAGACTGGAGCGGAAATCGCGAAGCATTGCCAGGCCATAAGAGACACATCACCCATCATATTGGCTCTGTAGTAGAAGCCAAAGACTGCGATGATCCCCTTCAAGACTACAGTAGTAGGCGTGGCAGTTTTCTCGGAGACTCTGAACAACAAAGTGATCACTGCGAAGATGCAAATGTCGATTCCCGAGCCAGCAAACGCATCGAAGATCCCTCCAAGTACTCCGGTGAAGAACAACACCCATCCTTTCCAGGCGCAAAATTCAGGGATCTCTTGGAATGTGGATCGCTTCTTTTGAGCGTTCAAGATCCCCAAGGCAAACGCGAATGCAGTCCAGATGGAGACAAAGAGCATCTTTTTTTGGGCTCCTGTGAACAGTGGGTCGATGAAGTGAACACCCACAATGAATCCAGGAACAGCTCCAAGACATCCGATCAGAACTGCACGATGCTCGAATTTCACCTTCATATAGACCACGCAGACGAGGGCGGACGTCATTCCGATAGATTGGATCATCAGGGAGAAATCTCTAGCGATTTGAGGATCAATGTGGAGCGCCAGGGTCATCACAGGGAAGGCCACGGCTCCAGATCCTTCTGAAGTCATGCCACCGACAAAAGACCCGAAGGCCATGGTCAACGGCATTTGCCAGTATTGAGAGTAGTATTGGAAGAAGTTGTAGCGGAAGGCGGTGGGCCACCAGAGCATCTGAAAATTTCGAGTTTCTTTACATGGCCAACTTTTAGTTTTTCTCACTATTGGTTGAAAGGACTCACATGAATGAGCAAAAACGGGATGAGCATTCCTACATACTTCCGGTGCTTGATTGTCAATCGTTGCCCAAAAGTTGGATTTTCCGGAAGTTGAGCCATTTTTGCAGCTTGCTCATCTTCGAGATGTTGGCCTGAAAGAAAATCTGATGGGATACTATGAAAACAACTGATGGTTAAAAACTCACCTTCCAACAGGTACTTCTCGCACCACTTCTTCAGTTTTTGAGAGCACGTGAGGGGTTCATCTGGCTCCGGGACATAGGGGACCTTTTGAATTTCGGCGTCAATAGGACCGACTTGCATGTTTGGTGATAAATTTTGAACCCGAATGAGTTTTTATACCAGTTTCTGTAAGAGAAGGGGCGGTGCCAGTTTTGCAGTAAGTACCTAAAGTTGTGACCGGAAACCGAGGGTACTGTAGTGAGTAGAATCTAGAGCTATTTTTGGAAGACACAAGGAAAACTGAGCAGCATATAAAGAGGAATTTGTACTTGGACATTAGGAATGTTCTGGATGAACCTGGATTCTTGGGGGTTCTGAATATTAAAAGTTATCACATTTTCCCAAAATAGATTGAAAAAAAGATAGAGTTTTTGATCTACCGGTCTCTCCACTTTCATCTTTCAACTATCAACGATTCCTCTAGTCGGTTGACTTCGTGACGTCATCACTTTGCGTTTTCTCGATCTCGACGAGGGAAATAGTGTGGGAATGCAAAAGAGACGAACACAAAATACATTTCTATCTTTCGAAGATCTTTGATAGACCAGGTTCGGTTGAACTACGGTACCTAATTTTTGATGCTGGGAAAGAAAAAGAAACAACAGCGACCAGAGAAAATTGGGTAATTGAATTTTGGTGTTTCAGATTTTGGTGTTTATTTTGGCTCATTTATAATCTGTGCCACTATAAAATCTAGTCCAAACATTCAACCCTTCCTGACTCATTTCCAGATTTTTGCTCCGACTAAAAATTACCCGTGAGAATTCAATAATCTAAATCAATCTGAGCCTGCACAATGTCAGAACTCACAACTTCTCAAGACCAGTTGTTTTTCCCCACCATGGAGACGACGACGTCTTTCTACGACCATGCTTCTGAATTATTCCCGAATTCGGACAGTTTCACTAGAATCAAATTCTATCAACTTATGCTCAACCTAGAGAAGTTCGCCCGGCCAAGCCTTCAATTTCAATATTATTTATCATTTTTTGGGATCGTTCTCACCCTGATCCATTTGGTGATTTTGACTAGAAAAGTTATGATGATGTCGTCGATTATAGCGATTATGGTTGGAGTTGGGATTTGTGACTTGATCGCGATGATAGCGACGATCGAGTCTGTCAATATGTTTTTCGATGAGGAGGGGACGGATTGGTGAGGTTTTTGGAAAAAAAAATTCTGATATTTCGCTTCTGAGATTCTCTAATTGTTCTCTTCATCCTTCAGCACCCCTCCAGTAACCCTCTTCGCCTACAAATCCTTCTGGATTTTCGTTGTCATCCGCGATTTCGTTCGCCGCTCCTCCACATGGCTAGCCGTCATGATGGCTCTTGTCCGATTTGTTTTCATCAAATTCGGCACCAGTGTTACCTTCCAAAAGTGCTCCAAGCCAATTTTCGGATTCTTCGTGATTCTTGGCTGTTTTGTTTTCAGTGCAATTATCTCCTTTATCTACTTCTTTCGATACGATATTGTGGAGAAAGGAGTGTGGAGCCCAAAGGATTTGTGAGTCTGGAGGATTGAGCTAATAAGAAAAAATGTCTTCTGTTTTGTTTTCAGCTGTACCAATATTCCCTTATCAACAAGAGTGGTCATTCATACACAGCAAAGAAGTGAGCTCTATACTGCGAATAATGAGATTTTCGGGAAAACCTATATGTTGGTGAATGGAATTGTGTCGAAGGTATCACTTTGCATGTGCCGCAGAGCTTCGCCCTTTGAGCAAAGATGTTAACACCATCATTGTAAAATCGGCGAAGGGGGGCGGAGCCTAAGTGGGAAGTTTCCTCACTATACACGAATTCAAATTTTCAGCTCATCCCATGTATATTACTTCCTGCTCTAACGTTCACCCTAGTTTTAGAGCTCCGAAGAGCAGAAACTCTACGAAAAAATTCCCAGTTTTCGAAACGAGTGAATACTGAGAAGACCACAGGATTAGTGATTTTCATGGCAGTCTCGTTTTTCGTACTGGAACTGCCGATTGGGATCTCGTGGGTGTTTCAAGTGGCTTATACGGATATTGGGTTTTTGTAGGTTGAGAACAACCTCGAAACCTGAAAAACTCCACTTTCAGATACCTAGCTACATACCTCAATCATTTGTGCAACTCGATATTCATTATCAATGCTACTTGTCATGGAATCGTATGCTTCATGATGTCTACACAGTATCGGGCTACTGTAGCAACGATTTTGAGATTGAATGTAGGGATTGGAAAATTTGGATACCAGGCTCTTTCATATTTTGTTTTCAGAGAGATCAATCAACATCTGTGAACAGCACGCAAATGTCAAGGGTGGGAAAATAACAATTTTGAGTTGCCTGGTCTGCCTAAACCTCATTATCTGGTGTATATGAAATGCAAAATGTTGTTTTTCAAAAAGAGAAAGCTGTATTGATAAGAAGTTTGTCGTACTAGCCAGAGAAAAACTCACAGTATGGGACCTTAAAAAACTAAACCAAGAACAATGAAAATCAACAAATAGTAAGAATGTGTGCTGGCGATCTTGACTCTGCTCGCTTTGTAGCCAATGTAGTAGCCTCCTTTTTTTGCGTCATATTTTGCATAATACATGATGTCCACAAAGTCACCGACACCACTGATAACAGTTTTCAGAGTTGGTAGATTTGTAGAGTTGTACCTGAAATAGTTATTCAGACGGCTTTCTTTTAACACAAAACTTACACGACATTCAAGACATTGGTACGGTTATTCTGAATGATCAGCTGAAGACTCTTGTTTTGCGACAAGTCGACGTCCTGAATGTCGAAGGTGTAGTTGAACAGACCGTCGGACACATAATAGATCCTGTCATCGGAATAAGGAAGAGTTAGATTGGTTTTGTATTCGCGAGATGTCACGAAGCCTTGTGCGTCGTTCCGGAGGAATGTGCAACCATTTCCGTTGAAGGAGATGTCGACTGTGGCTACTCCTCCGGTGAGTACATATGTTCTGACGACGCCTCGAAGTAGTTGAGGAAGAACGTTTGGAGGCATGTTAGAAACGCTAAAAGACTTGATAACAATAACATGCAGAAAAATAGTTACCAACTAACTTGTAACTAGCGATTAAGTTGCTCTTCGACTCTGTCTTCCCTCCGTAGTACACATCTAACATTCCGGTTCCACTGACACCCAACAGACACTCTTGTGCAAAACCATATGCAGTATAGGTGGAAAACGCAGATGCCGCTTTCGTTCCATCCATCACGATAGGATCACACGCACCCAGACACCCGATGCCTCGATATTCGACAATCTCCTTTGTGTTCTCGTAGTCTTGGAAAATGAGTTGCGTGTTGATCGCATAGACGAGCGGTTGCATTGGCACCACTATGATCGTACTACCCGTGGAAACGTATTGACGAGTTCCTTTCAGAAGCTGGTACGCTGTTCCGAGACACGTTGAGTTCTCATTGGGTCCATCGAAAATCAGAACGCTTCGCAGTCGGGTCAAATAGCTTTCTTGCTGGTAGTAATCGCCAATGGGTGGCATTGCGAGAATAGAAACTCGAGTGCTTGCAGTGACCTGCGTAATCTGATAGAAGGCGTCATTCTGAACTGTAGGTTGGGTGTCCAATGTGGACACGTTTGCAAAGCTATAGCTGAGTGAAGTGATGTCTGACAAAAGGGTTTCATGGAATAATGGTTCCGTGATAAAACTCACTCGAATACCATTGAACAGAAAAATGAAACGATACGGTTGTTGTTTGAGTGGATAGCTTTATTTTTGCTCCTGGAGACACAAGCCAAAAACGTTCATTCCGGGCAAAGGCGACGCTGAAATGAAGCCTGTTTTTTGAGTGAGTATCAAATCACCCACTTTTCAACTCTCTGATTGAAATCGACGAACTGGACAATGGGTGCACCTGTGATGTTATTGGCGGGTATGGCGTTCAATACAACATATGCACTGTATCCGCGTGGCACGTTGATCTGAATTCAGAGAAGATGTTGGTTTTCTAGGACGTTCCGGCAGACCTGATAGGTACAGTCATAGTTAGCCGGGTAATTGCGCGATGAATCCATTGGGTACTCTATTGTCTGGGCAAGGTTTTGCGGTGGATCGAAAGGAGATGTCGGACATTCTGAAACCGTGTTTTATCAGATTCGAAGTCGCGAGAAACTGAAAGAACTTACTCGCAACATCAGCTCGGGAGCCACTCAAAAATATGAAAACCAAGAAAATCGACAAGTTGGACTTCATTGAAGAAATAATTATAGAAAGTTTGATGACAGGAAAACGCTTTATATGTATTGTGTATTGATGACAATGATTCATATATGAGGCGTCTTATCAGTGGTGGACTCAATGAAATGATTAATTTTTCGAACTGGCATTGATTATCGAAGGAGAAGTTCAAGAAATCAAAACGAAAGATTGGAAGATTGTGACGTTCAAGCACATCATTTGCACCTAGAATGGTGTCAAATTCGATTGTATTTCTGTATTGAAATATTCCAAAATCTTTATTGCTAGTTACTCGATTTCACATTGATTCTGAATGCGCAATCCTCCTCCACCAATGACAAATACTTCACATTGAACGTTTGAGGCATAGGTGGATTCGTGGAAAGGTCCAGAAGAATTTGTGACGAGTTGTTGGGTGGACCAGATAAGACGTACGCTTTGCAGGGGTGCTGTAACATGAAAAGTAGCTTTTTCTCGTTTACAAAACTCAAAACTTACACTCATGATGAGCAATTCATCTAACACAATTCCAACAGAGTCGAAATTCACGACTTGGATAACCTCTGGTGGGAAAATGTTATAGGACGACAAGAAGAACTGTTGAGTGGTTTGATCGGCATGGGCGGCTAACAATGCGGAAAGCTGAAACTCAAACAGTTTCAAAGATTTCAGTTTCAGATGTCTCACCGGTTTCGCTTCAGACGACGGGTTCACCACGAACTGAAGATCCTCGTCGGAAAATGTCACAATCGTGATGAAATTTGTGGTAAGGAGCCCAAAGTTTTCGAGTTTTTTGATGGAAACTGAGTTTGAAAAAGTACCATCGATGATGTAGCAATATTCAAAACTTGTCACGTTCCAGAGGCTCGCCACAGACAGGTGGATCTGAAATAATTTGGAGATTGAAGAGATCCTGAGCAGAGATAAGACACCTGGACAAACTAAAGGACAGACAGATGACCAGTCAGACACTTGGACCGAGAGATAAGCATCTGGATTAACCGATAGTCGGACGTGTGTATAACATTTTCTTACCGGCTCGTCATCGCTGTAGGTCACAAAAGCCATCTCACTGTTACTGTTCTTTCTCATTGTCTTCACATCGATATAATTCATCTCAGCGCCCGTTTTCAATGGCGCTGGTGCTCCAATTTTCACGGCATGAAAATCTACAGTAACCGAAAATTGAGAGCCCATGAAAACGCTCTTGGTGGTCACTTGAATAGTCATTTGAGCGCCTGGAGTGACGTAGTAGAGATAGCGACCGTCTAGGGTGATAGTGCGGCTGAAAAATGAGTGAAATTGAGCAGTTCTGAGTTTTTGATCTCACCTGGTTACTGTAGTTGTGGTTCCATCGATTTCTGAGACGATTATGAAATCGTTCACACCTTTCAACCCATTTCTCAAATTCACTTTTGCATAGAACCCATCTGTGGAGTTTGCGGGGGTGGTGATCTAGAAGTAGATCAGAAATCAAAAAAAAAAATAACTTTTCTTACTGTATAAGTGCAATTGAAATTGGCTGGAATCGATTGAAGACTACCATCAGGTCCAGGAATAAAAACCGTGTTTCCGTCGGCAATTTGAGAGCTGCGGATTTGATTGCAGTCTGAATTTCGGATCAACTAAAGTTATGAAGATTTTGGGAACTGACCTAGCGCCAAAGTTCCAGTGAAACTGAGAAGTGCGAAGAGGAAAAATCGATGCATGATTTTTCAGAAATAGGTGGAAAAAAAACGAAAAGTTGCGGTTTACATAGCATGGTTTCTTATCACATAAATTTTTGGTGACGTAGATTTCTTTCGTTTAACTTCGAAACTTCTAAAATTCCGAAACGAGTGCTATCAGTTGGTCAAAAATCAGTTGTTATGAGAGTTTTGATTTTTCGTACTACTCGGCTGACCGTCATGCCAACTGAACATGTTGTGACATTTCAAAAGTAGGCAACCTGAAAACTTCATTATTGTTTCCATCGCCGAATTCTTTGGTTCCTGACAATGACTCAATCTGTATTGTGCCCGTCAATAGGTAAAATGAAGTTACTCTGGTAGACTGAACAACAGACCCCCCTTCTTGACAAGTTCTTGTTCTTTCATTCTCAATTTTTCGCTGACCATGGAGCCCACCACTTCCGTCTATGACTACGCTTCAGCCTTGTTCCCAAATTCCGATGAATCCATCCGAATGGGCCTATTTCATCTGATGCGCTCCTTGGAACAAGTTGCTCGTCCTAGTCTCAACTTTCAGTATTGGGTGTCTATTTTTGGCGGAGTTTTGACCTTGTTTCATATTTACATTTTAACTCGGAAATCTATATTAGTGTCCTCGGTGATAACCATCATGATCGGAATCGCAATTTGTGACTTCGTCGCGATCACAACCATGATTTCCTCAAATGGCATGTTCTTCAACGCAAGGGGCACTGACTGGTAAGAAGAAGCGAACCTCAAGGGACACATAGACAAAAAAAAAAGCAAACTACAGTACTCCTCCACACTCTCTATTAGCCTATCAAACGTTTTGGACAGCGATTGTGATCCGTGATTTTGTTCGACGAGCATCCACGTGGCTTGGTGTCATGATGGCAGTTGTCAGATTCATAGTGTTGAAATTTGTGAAAAATCCAAAATCTCAAAAATTCTCGACGTCGAAATATGGGTTCTCTGTGATCATTTGGAGTTTTATGATGAGCCTTTGGTTGTCTGGAATTTATTATTTTCGATACAAATTTGTGGAGGATGGAGTTTGGCAACCAAAGCAATTGTGGGCGAATTCGGAGACTCTAAATCTTCAAAAATGCCATTTTCAGCTGCGCCAACATCCCCAACGACTCCAGAAAAATAATATTCGCTCAAAAATTATCCGACATTTTTCTAGCGCACGATGAGTTGTTCGGAAAGTCTTTCATGTTTCTGAATGGTTTGGTTTCAAAGGCAAGTGCGCTCTATTGATAACAAAGCAGGTTTTGGAAGTTTCCAGATCATTCCATGTCTCCTTTTACCGATTTTAACGGTTTTACTAACGCTGGAACTTCGAAAAACAGAAGTCATCAGGAAGCTTTCGAATGTCTCGAAAAAAGTCGGGTACTATTTTTCAATTTGTTTTTTTTTTGAATTTCGCGCCAAAATGTTCAGCTCAGAAAAAACCAACGGCCTCGTCATTTTTCTCGCACTCTCGTTTTTCATCCTGGAACTTCCCATTGGAATCGTTTGGAGTATTCAAGTACTGAACACTGATGAGGGATTTTTGTAAAAATACATGTTCACATGGATTGCTCATCCTTAACTTTAGATTCATCGCAACATATGTGGGTCAAATTTGTAACTCGATATTTTGTGTGAATGTGATTTCTCACTGTTTTATTTGCTTCTTGATGTCCAGCCAATATCGGAAGACAATGTTGAAGGTTTTGAGGATCACTGTAGGAAGAAGGAATAGGGAACTTTTGTAACGAAATTTTGAAATTTTTGTAGATGCCAACTTCAACAGTAGAGAGAAGAAATACGTCGAGGATTGGAAAATGATCAATTGTGTCTTAGTCTGGAAACCACGAGATTCCAGACTGACTTGATCTACCTCCTTCTGGTCCACCTTGGCTCCATTTCAGAATCCAAATTCCTTCAAGTTCTGCACGTCTGAGTACTTGGAACCAGGAACTGACAACATTTCTCATCGCCAAATATCTGTTCTCAAATATCACCGATCTACCCATCATCCCATCGTTTTCCGCCACAAAAACTCATTATCAATTCATCAAAAACGCCGGCTACGAATTTCTAACTGTTTCGTGATAAAACTGGTTTTCATCAATCTGTTTACAACGAGAGAGAGAGGCCAACGACTACAGAGACTGCCCATTTCCCAAAAAAAGTAGTCAGTATCACTTTGCAAAACGTCGACCATCCAAAATGAATTCCCATCCCAAATATTTTCAACCTCCAAAATTTCTATGCATTCCTGCTCGAGCACTTTTGATTACTGTAACTTGTATTCTGCTGGTCCTGAGCACCATCTCGATCATTGCCGCCATTTATGACAACGAGGTTACTGTATTCCCATTCATTCCACTGATTCCTCAGCTCATTGTGCTCATTGCTGCGATTTTGGTCTCCCTCTGGGCTCTTCATCTTGCCAGGGTCACCCTTTTCATCTGGCTCATCGTGGTCGTTGCCTACGGACTCTTCTACACCGTCTATGACACTGCTGCAATGGCGACGAACAAGGTGGATGATGGCTTGGAGTACCTATGGGAGATGAACAATGCCACTGCCATGCAAAACTCGACAATGTTTGAGAGAGGGGCGGAGCCTGAGGAACTGTTCAAGTCGGCTTTGCAGTTCGGTTACGGTATGGAGATCACTTTTGTGATCTTGTTCGGATGTGAGTTTTGGGTTGATGGGGATCTGGATCCTTGGATTCTGGGATTAGCCCTAGATTCATTGTACACCTGGCTCATGTTTTCAGTGATCTACCTGCAATACTCTCTCGTCAAGCGACTTCTGAAGTACGTTCGTGTCACCAGAGTCGGAGATTCCAGTGTCATCTAATTGTGTGTTTCAAATCCCTTTAAAAAGTTGTTGTCAATTAATAAACCTGTATAGAACTCTGATTTTCACAATAGTGCGCCGAAGGTTCCCCAGTGAAGTTCCCTTCGAATCAGTACAGCCTCTCTTCTTTTCATTACTTCTCCTTTCTTCTCAATTTCTAAACCTAGAATGCATCAAAAAGTAACTAAACCGGTTCTCCATTCGTCGTCGTTTGATGTATTCGATGATAGAGAGAAGAAGAAAAGGTCGAAGATTGAATAGACTGATAATGGTGTTTCCCGAACATTTCGTCTTCACCGGAAACCAGAAATAGTGAACTTTCTGTTCAGTTCTTGAAGATGACCGCTTTTAAGATTTTACCCTACCGTATCCTTCTTACTGTAATCACCCTTCTCCAAATCTCAATCAGCCTCATCTTCCTCTACCGGATCATCCAATTTGAGGTCGTTTATATTTGGCATTTTATTCCTCTGGTTCTCCAAATTGGTGTTCTAACTGGACCATTTTTCCATAATATCCCGGCGCTAAAAGTTTCCAAGTTCTCCGCTATTATCTATCTAGTTTTACTTGTACTCTACGCAATGGTCTTTGTTGTATTCTATGTAGCTGCAATCGCAACGGAAAATGTTGATGATCAGCTGAGCTCTCTACTTTTGGAGAATGGAAATTTGACATCTTCAAAAAACTCTACACTGTCCAATACTGAACCAGAGGTGTTGTTCAGTGATGCATTGAAAAATGGGTACACTCTAGAAGCGGTGTTGGCGGTTTTGTTCGCTGGTGAGTGTTCTTCAAACACACAGGCAGACATTCAAAACTTTCAGTTGTCTACTTCCAGTTCTACCTGCTCCAACGACTACTGAGATTTGAGTTCACTCGGAAAGCGGAAGATCTGGATTATCGTCAGTCAACTCAGTTATAGAATTGTATTTGTGTGAATAAAAGGAGTTGAAATTTCGAAGAAAGTTTTACAATGGATGCGTTTGAAACGACTTTGTTTTGATGTGCGAGGTTTAATAATAGCAGG
This sequence comes from Caenorhabditis sp. 40 LS-2015, assembly GCA_900536305.3. NCBI lineage: Eukaryota > Metazoa > Nematoda > Chromadorea > Rhabditida > Rhabditidae > Caenorhabditis > Caenorhabditis tribulationis. The sequence continues at coordinate 77,809 of LR544757.1, read as the reverse complement.
ATACCAAACGTCAAGTAGCCAAAAATTCACAGCAATTTTTGTTGAACATTTAATCAAACGAAAGAGTTCAAACTTCACGAATCTCATTTTTCAATTGACAGTTGACCAGATTTCTATAATTTGAAAAAAAAATTAATTAAATACATTTCACCTGCACCAACACATGCAACCTCTCTGAATTCTCCACCATGACATTCAGCTAGTTTTTGGTTTCGTTCGTCCACCAATTATGAGGATCAACCTAATCCTGCTAACTCTACATGTCTGTTGCTACAGAAACACATTACAATCGGAAGATTTCCATGTTCCATGGTTTGAAACGAAATGTGGTACGTTTTTTTCCAGTTTTTGCTAGTCGAAAAGTTTCATTTTCAAGACCTGGTAGATCAAATTGAACTCAAAATGGAACAGTTATATTTGATCTACCAGACCTGCTTTGCTTTCCATGTTCAATTCAACTTTTCAGAAGACTCTTGCATCTTCAAACAATACACCATTACTACTGTCAACCTTCAATTGTTCCCAAAAAATTGTACCGTAGTCTGTGCTTTCATTGAAATTGACCCCACGTCGGGTGTGACGGAATCTCAACTGACAGATGCTTTCAAAAATATGAAGACGCTATATGGATATGTGCAAATATCGTACTCGAATTTCACAAGTCTCAAGTTTTTGGGAAATCTGCAAAGCATGGAGTGTGGTAAGGTGTTTTCGGGATTCTGAGAAAATTGAAAATTTCAGAAGCCGGTGACGTTTTCCAATTGAAAAACAACGGATTTCTGACTGAGATTGGAATGGAAAATTTTGAGGCTTGTGCTTGCAACATTCGAATCCACGACTCCCCTTTGACCAAACTCAATTTGCCTAAACTGAAGGCGAGTTTCAGAATTCCCAACTCTCGTTACCTCAAATCTTCAGAATTTCTCTACTCATGTCTATATGGATCGATGTATGCCGTTTAGCGACACTCCGAACTTCTGCTTGTCCGTTGAAGAAGTTTCCAACTTTTTCAGCAGTTCGAATTTCACATTTGAACCGTCAATTTCCACTTACTGCCAGCTCCAATCCACAACCATAGCTAGAGAGAAAGTTTGCGAAATTTCGGAAAATTCTACTTTGCAAACTTTGGATTCCAACTGCCAAAGACTATTCGGTCATCTGAAGATCAAGCCTGGAGACGAGGATTATGTGGGACACTTGAAAAATGTGACCTGGATTTATGGAAGACTTGTGATCGAGGGCACTAGCTTGAGGTCTATTGACTTCTTCGACAATCTACAGTATATCGTTTCTCTGGATGCCAATCTTCCCGATTACAACACGACCGTCCAGGTTCTCTTCAATCGCAACTTGTCAAGTGTGGCGCTACCAAAATTGAAAACAGTCTACCCACTTTTTATGCCTATAACCTTTCTGGGGAACCACGAAAATCTGACACGAGATGCCAGTGTGTGTATGGCGATTCGAAGACAGCTGGATACTGATGATTTCTATGTTCCGATCATGGATCGGAAGCATTGTGGTATGGGTTGGAAAGTGGGATAATCGAAAATTAGTATCGTGGTTTTCAGAAGACCTTCAGCAGGAGCAAGGTATCAAAAGGGAAAACAGTGGAAGGATGATTTTCGGGAACATAGAAATGATCATCGCATTACTCATAATGGGTATTTCACTGGAAGCTCATTGATCTAGCCAAAACTTTGACTTATCCTTCTTACCCATGCATACATTTGATCAATTTTGGCTTTTGATTTCCAGAAAAAGTCCTTCGTTCCCAACTATGTGTTTGCTTCTATCAGCTGCTTTTCTGAACACAAAGAATCCAATTTTCACCTGTTCTTCTAAAAGTGTGCTCGCAAACTTCTAGTTGTCCCAATCCATTTCTTTCTCTAATCTACACATGAAACTTTTTCTCCTCTCTTTTCTTTTCTCGTATAGTCTTTCGCAACTCAATACTCTCGACTGGTTCTATGCCAAATGTGGTAACGTTTTCTGCCACCTGAGAATCCCACACAAATCTTGTACCTTTTTCAGATCCTTCTTGCATTTTTCAACAATACAGTATAGACTCAGAAAACCTCAAGGAGTTCCCCACAAACTGTAGCTCCGTCTGCGGATACCTACAGTTGGATGAGACCTCAAATGTGACGGAAGCTCAATTAGCAGCGGTCTTTAAAAATGTCAAGGTCTTATTAGGAAACTTCAAAATAATCAATACAAATCTTACAAGTCTCAAATTTCTATCAAATCTGGAATCCTTTGAGTGCGATGATTTTCCATCAGATCCAATGTTCGACGGTAATTGTAAAAGATGATCATGCTTGAAACCTTGTACAAGTTTCAGTAAGAAGACTTGGACTCTATGTAGAAAAAAATCCATTTCTGATTGAGCTTGGCATGGTCAACTGGAAATCAACCTCTTGCAATATTGAAGTGCGATTTGTTCCAAGTTTCAGCAAGTTTAATACACCGAATTTGATGGTGCTTCGAGTTTCATTGAGTCGATGGATTCTATCTTTTCAGAACTTCAACTCTTCAGACGTTAACAACCGTCTTATAACCATTTCGGCGGGGTATACTGGAAGCCTGGAAGTAAATTACAACACGCGCATATGCATCACCGTCCAAGAAGCCACCAACTTTCTTACTAGCCAAAGCGTGGAGTTCGATCTTTTCAATTTTCGATATTGCAAGCCCTCTTTTGATCACGCCGATCTCGATGAAAGACTCTGTGAAATCCCGGAAAATTTTACATTGAAAGACTTTGATCCATCTTGCAAACGTGGCTTTGGTACTATCACAGTGGGATCCAAAGATGAGGAGTACTCGAAAAATTTGCAAAATTTGACGTGGATCTATGGAAGGTTGATCATCGAGGACACCGATTGGAGCAGTATTGACTTTTTGGATAGTTTGGAGTATGTTGCCAATTTTGATGGTGAGGGTTGAAAATGTTCATGAAAATATCTCAAAATGAAATTTCAGTTAATGAACCTGCGATTCAAGTGTCGAGGAACCCCAACCTAAAAAACCTAAAGTTTCCCAGTTTGAAGGTATTCTGGAAAACGATTCTATTTTCTTCTCAAATGTTGTCTTTCAGACAGTCATAACTGGAAATGGCAATTCGATGGTGTTTGTAGCCAATCACCCAACACTGAAAACCGATTCGAGCTTTTGCTGTGCACTTAAGAGACAATTGACAGGAAATTGTTGCAGTTCACCAGTTGTAGATCAGATAAGTTGCGGTATAAGAATTTTTGAGTTTTTGTAATTACGGAGCAAGTTGATTTCAGCCTGGCTCCTGAGAAAATACGGTGGTTGCGGGAGTTCTGAAAATCATTTTGCTGGAGTAACTTACGTGATTTTGAGTTTAGTGTTGTCATTTGTGTTTTGAGCTCGTTTCAATTTCCAATTCTGGATTTTCACCTGGTCTCTTGCTGCAGCTTACTTTAAGGAATCAGTTTTTCGAATCTAATCACGTTGCCTTTTGAAAATGAAATTTTTCATGATCCCTTTTCTTTTTCCTTATAGCCTATCGCAATTCAATAATCTCGACTGCTTTCATACCAAATGCGGTAACATTTTGCCTTTAAATAACCAAAACAATTTCTGATCGTTTTCAGATCCCTCATGCATTTTCGAACAGTCCAGTATAGACTCGGAAAACCTCAAGGGGTTCCCCACGAACTGTTATTCAGTTTGCGGATACCTACAGTTGGATGAGACCTCAAATGTGACGGAATCTCAACTAATAGAGGTCTTCAAAAATGTCAAGGTCTTATTAGGGAACTTTAAAATATTCAAGACCAATCTCACAAGTCTCAAATTTCTATCAAACCTCGAAGCGTTGGAGTGCGATGAGACACAATCAAATCCATTGGTGGACGGTAACTTCTGACAACGGAAATTCTTGAAATCTTGCAAACTTTTCAGAGCGAAGAAAAGGGCTCTACATGGAAAGTAACCATTTGCTGAGGGAATTGGGTATGGTCAACTGGAAATACACTTCTTGCAACATCTATGTCAGCGACAGCCCCGTTTTTATTAGATTCAATATTCCGAATCTAAAGGTTTGAAAACGAACATCATGAACCTCCGAATCCCTGAATTTGAGAACTTCAACTCTTCTGATGTCAACCAACCAGCAATACGCATAGATCACATTTACCCAGCAGCATCGGATTCTGATGAAATCTGCGTTTCCGTTGAAGAAGCCACCAACTTTTACTTTAACAGTTTGGTGCACTTCACACAGCCCCTTCATCGTTTCTGTGCAGTCACCAACTCCACGTCTCTCGATGAAAAACTATGTGAAATCACTGAAAATTTCACTTTGAAAAGTTTCGATCCATCTTGTAAACGCATCTTTGGTTCAATCATAATTGGACCCGAGAATGGGGAATTTGCTGGGCGTTTGAAAAATGTGACGTGGATCTATGGAAGGTTGATAATCCAGGACACCAATTGGGCAAGTATTGACTGTCTTGATAGTCTGGAGTATGTTCTGAATCTCGATTGTGCGTGCTGAAAATGGTCATGAAAAGTTCGCAAAAATAAATTTCAGTTAACGAACCTGCGATTCAAGTTTTGAGGAATCCCAGTCTGATAGACCCAAAGTTTCCAAGTTTGAATGTATCCTTGAAAACCATCTTCACCCCACAAAGTTTTTTTTTCAGAAAGTCGCACATAAAAATTTTGAGCCAATGGTGTTTGTCTCCAATAACCCGATTCTGAAGACGGATCCAAATTTTTGTTGTCGGATCCGAAATCAGTTGGGTGGAGAATCCGGCTACCACGGAATACCATTGATAGACCGCAAGAATTGTGGTATGAGTTTTCGAGGATTGAAATTTTTTAACAAACTGATATGATGTTTCAGATGAGATCCAACTGGAATATGGAGCTTGTAAAAGTTCTGAAGTGAAGTTGGATGTCGAGTTGGTTTCCGTAGTGGTGATGATGCTGATGGTGCAGATTTGATCTACCACCATGAGGTCGATCTATTGATCTACCATTCATACCCAAAAAATTGATCTATCATCGTTTAGCTATTGATAAACCCTTCGTACCTATCAGAATGATCTACCATCTTGCCCCAAGATTGATCTACCATCGTTACCAACAAACTTGATCTAACATGTTTTCCTTCCCTATCAGATTGATCTACCCTTCTTACCCATGAGCATGCCTATATCCCTGTCCAAAATAACTTCACATCGCACTCCAAAATTCCACCTGCCCCCTGGGTACAATCTTCCTCTCTTTTTAATCCCTCATTGATGCATTGACACTACTACACTCTTCAACACACATAATACGTATGCAACCCGACCAAAAACATTTCGATCAAAAATGAAAATTTCCATGTCTATATTTTTCCTAGTTCATTTTGTTTCAAAGCCAATTTCAGTTGCCAACGAGGAGGTTGACAATGAGTATGAATGGAGATGTAGTTGGGTTTTTTTTGTTGACTAATAGAACGTACAAAAAACCTTTTCAGATCCCGAGTGCACTTTTGAGCCTAGACATGTGAACTCAGAGACTTTGAAAGTTTTCCCAACGAGTTGCACCTCTGTCTGCGGGTATCTGATTTTCGATGAGCACACCAATGTGACGGTAGATCAAATGTCGGCTAGTTTCAAGAATATGGACACATTGTATGGCATCGTACATGTGATGAATACAAACTTCACAAGTTTGAAATTTCTGGAGGGGTTGTCAACTTTGGAGTGTGGTAAGTCAACTATTTTCCTGACAGGCAATTTTCAAATAGACATGCTTATTTTCAGCTTTCAATGACAACTTCGTTGTTCAATCTAACCCATTTCTCACAGAAATTGGGATTTCTACATTTTGGAGAACTTCTTGTGGTATCAACTTTAACAATAACCCAAAAATGGAAAAGTTGGGCTTGCCCTATTTCAAGGTTGAACTGCAAAATGTAAGCCTTTGGACATTCAAACATTTTCAGCACTTTTACATGGTCACCATTGAAAAGTTGAGCATTGTGATGGTTGATTTGGCTCCAAACTTTTGTCTTACCTTTGAAGAAGTCGTCAACATTTTCAACAGCGATCACATCCTGCATATCGGCAGCACAATGCTCTCGGCGAGCTACTGTCTCTATAGGGAGCCTCCATTCAAGGAAGAGAAGTTTTGTGAGATCAAAAATTTCGATCTCGCCAACTTTGATCCGACTTGCCGGCGAGTTTATGGACAGGTCGTGGTCCGGGAAGGAGACGAGTTGTTGGTGAGCAAGTTGAGGAATGTGACATGGATTTTTGGGGAGTTGGTGGTGAATGGAACACAGATGGAGAGTATTGGGTTTTTGGATAACTTGCAGCAAGTGGTGTCGTTGAATGGTGAGTACGGTTTAACTGTGGCTCAGGGCTCAGGCTCGGGCACAGGCTTGGGCCTAGGCTCAGGACCAAGGTGACTGAAATTCAATTTTTTTCAGCCAATGCGAGTTCTCCTGCACTGTACGTCTACAATAATCCCTTGCTATCAAATGCTACTTTTCCGAGATTAGTGGTAATTTTGAACAGTTTTCCGTAGGTTTTTTCCAACTGAAACTCGAAATCTTAAGAGCGTCGTCGGTGCAAACGACCCATTCAGATTCGAATCGAACGCGGACACCCTATATTTGGACCCTCGAGTTTGTTTGAGAATCCAGAAAGAAATGAATACCACACTTCCCAGGCCAGTGATTGATGGCAAGAATTGTGGTGAGGGTTCCTTTTCGAAGTTTTCAACATTTTCCCATCTTTCAGGACAGTTAAAAGCTCTTTATGATGCTCGAATAGCCAGAGACCTACCGGCTTTATTGGACACTAGCACTTCAGACGAGCCTGGCTCTGCTTTAGACTTGAAAATAATTTTAACAGTTGTTAGCATGATTTATGTACTCGTATATCTATAAACTACAAAGTGATGACATTTTTACTTGACAACGAGTTCTTCCAGAAGCGTGTCTGTTGAGATGAAGTAGTGGCATTAGACTTTTTGGATTCCTTGAAAACCAATAGACTCGAGACCACAACAGCTTCAATCGCGCAGCCAGTGACTTTGCTCACACCGATGTACGGGCCAACGAGCTCAAGTTTTTTGTTCATGAAAAGTCCAGACTAAAAGCTCCCACCTCATAATTGAAAATCGCCGCCGTCGACCAGATGCTGCTGCAGAATGAAGGAAGGAAATCGAAAATGAGCACTGTGATAGTACCCAGTAAGGCTAGACGGTTTGCTTTTGAAAATTGGCTATTGGTTTTGGACTTCTTTTTGACACTCTTCCATACCAAAAGTTTTATGGATAGTAGGATGGATAGGATGCCAATGATGAAGAAAATGACCTAAATGGGAGTTTGATCAACCAAAAGTGATCTAACTATGAATGTGGCTTACTGCTTTATGAATGGTCCAGAAACTGAAGAAGCACTGATTCACTGCACAACCAAACGCTCGACAAGTAGGAGGGATAACAAAGTCATAGGCACAAGCCCCAAACAAAACGAGTTCCTCGGAAAAACCAAAACTTATGGCAAGAGATAATATGATTCTAGGTGGAAGGGCAACTTTTCCTGTCCGATATGCAATTGGAAAATAGGCGGATAGAAATCTCTCGGTGGATATGGAGAGAGCTATAATTGATCTACAAGCCGCTAGATTTGACCAGGGGAAAGCGAAAATAAGGATGAGCTTATGGTACTTGTCCATGTATTCGGCGTACTCCATGAAGAGCCAGGAGGAGATGATGTAGGGAGGTACTAAACACTTGATGTTGAAATTCTAAGATTCTGAAACTTACAGCAAATTCCAAAGAGCACATCGAGCACGAATCGATAATAAAACAACATCATATCATCCTTTCGTTTCGACTTGTTCCTGAACCATACTTTCTTCGAAAATTTCCACAAAAAAAACTTACAGTACAAGTTTAAGAACCAAATTGATATTGAGAAGAATAGTGATGAATGAGCAAGCAACGCCCAATAAGCATACTATCCGGATGAGGGTGTCCATAGCAGTTCGTTTTTGGAGTTTCGGAAAGTTGAAAAGGCTCCAAGAAAATACTGAAGGGTTTTGTGCTAAAAAATTCGGAGCAGTCGTTTCGAGGAAAGACTTTTCAATCAATCAAGCCAAACTGAGCATTGGAGCTGTCTGAGGGAACTTTTGAAGCGAAAAGTTTTGTGTGTTTGAGTTTTGAGTTTTGAACATTGGACAGAGACCTGAAAAAAATGAAAACTTCAGAAAAATTCGGAACAGAAATCGTAGCAGCTTCAACACTATGACATGACGACAAAAAAAAACCAAACTACATTTATGTGAAATAATTCCTTCTGGAGAAATTTCCCTTCCGACGTTCTATTCTTTTCTGACTTGGGGAATTGAGTTATGGCTATTGTTTTTCGATTGCTCCATTCTTGATTTGATTGCTTCATTATTTTGCTGTTCTGATCTAATAAGGAAGTGTTCCTTCCCTTGTTTTGTTTTGAGGCTCTGACAGTCTTAAACTGGTCATTTTGCGTCTAGGACAAATTGAAAACTGAAGTTGAGGGAACTTGTAGCCAATTGGCAACCGAGAAGTTTTTTTGAGGTTCAAGAGTTTCGAAACGTCTCAGCACAGTGGCTGTATCGAAATTTCTAGTTTCGCAGATCGAAAGTTTCAAAATGTCCAAGATTCAAAATGACTAGCTTTGTTATAGATCAGTTCCAGAATAACCAGCTTCGAAATGAATTGTGAAACAAAAAGATAAAACACAACCTTTCATTTTCTTATCACAAAGTTATCACTTGCTTGCTCGACATGGAGCTCTTCCAGAACCGAGTATGTTGAGCGCCAGATGAGATTGTGGCGTCGGATTTTTTGGATCTATGGAAGACTAGAAGACTCGAAACCACGACAGCCTCAATGGCGCATCCAGTGACTTTTCCAACGGCAATGTAGGGGCCGATGAACTGGAAAATTTTCGGGTTACAGTACTGTCAAGGTCGAGGCTTCAGACCTACATCAAAATTGAAAATCTGCCAATTAGAGATACTCCCACAAAATGAGGGAATGAAATCGAAAACGAGTACTGTAACGGTTTGAAGAAGAGCCAGACGGTTGGCCTGAAAACTTGAGATGAGGAGTGCTGTACCCAACGGATCGACTTACTTTTGATACTTGACTGTTGGTTTTGGACTGCTCCTTAACGGTCTTCCAGATATATAAACGGATGGTGAGCAGGATGGATAATATGGCGATGATGAAGAATATGACCTGAAGAAAAGACTTGTTCTATCGTCCTCAACTGGGTAATACTGGCACTCACAGCTTTATGGATTGTCCAAAAACTATAGAAGCACTTGTTAACGGCACAACCAAACGCTTTACAGGTCGGCGGAATCGAAAAATCGTAAGCACAGAATCCGAAAAGAACCAACTCCTCAGAAAGTCCGAAACTGATAGCCAATGATAAAACTATTCCATGCGGGAGGGTACATTTTCCAGTTCTGTAGGCTATTGGAAAATACGCGGCGAGGAATCTTTCGGTGGAGATGGACAGAGCTATTATTGATCTACAGGCGGCTAGATTTGACCAGGGAAGGGAGAGGTAGATGATGAAATGGCGGTGGTAATCCAAGATAGTGGGGTACTCCATTACTAGGATGACGAAGATCATGAAGGCGAGTACTGGAAAGAGAGGTCATGGTTTGGGATCTCGAAAGTTTCTGAGATTTTGAGATTCTAAGATTTTTCAGGATTTTGAGATTCTGGGATGCTCCTGGATTTTGAGGTCCTCAGGTTCTATGATCCCGAGATTCTGAGCTAGATAATCAAACTTACGAGCAAATCCGAAGAGAATATCCATCACAAATCGGTAGTAGAACAGCATCATGTCCTCTTTTCGTTTCGACCTTTTCCTGAAAAAAATTTTCTCGACTTCCAGAAAAACCAGTAGACCAGCAAACTTACATGACAATTTTGACCACCAAATTAAGATTCAAAGAAATCGTGACGATCGAACAGACGACTCCCAATAGGCAAACAATCCGAATAACGGAATCCATGAACACTGAAGACGTGATGAGCTCAATTTTGACGGAAATTTATGAATGTTTGCGACTCCTAGGAAACCCGGAACAAAACGAACGGAGCAAGAAGAAATCTGGAAATTTCTAATTTTCCATCTGGAGCAAAAACGTTTTGTGGAAATTGAACAAGAATTTGAAGTCTAAAATTGTGAGGCAGTCGACATGTTTTTTTGATCTCAGAATTCATGGATTTTCTCACATTTTGAGTGACACACTTCTTCCGGAGACACACACACTCATTTGTTTTTGGTTTTCCGACAGAATACAATGCGGACTGGGAAAACTGAGCAATCTCGTGTGATTTGATTACTTTGTGTTGTTATCACGTTCACATTTTATAGGTTGGCCACCTGTGGCAAGAAAGGCAATAAGGGTCTAGAAGAATACTTGGAACTTTTTATGCCATATTGTGTTTTTCTTATGGACCCGTGTTATTGAGAAAGGTGTGTTCGAGAGGAAATGATTTTTGTTCGAGACCCGGAAATGTTCGAGATTTTTTGATCAGCAATTTTGAGAACAGACGTTGTTAAAAGGGAAGAACGGAGTGCAAAGTTTTGAGAATCTCCTTCTTATACAAAGATGAAAAGAGCATAATTGAGGAAGTGATGTTTGTTACGATGGATGAGGATTTCACACTTGGTTGAGTTTCGGGTGGCGTGAAATGTGTTAGATCAGAAGGGTGTCCGATCTCAGAATCTGTATGAATCTCGGAATCTCAGAATCTCAGAATCTCAGAACGTTTCCAAGACTGGCAATGTGGACATCGAGACATCTGGACATCTGAAGAACTGTAGAGATAGTAATCTCGACAAGGGACATCTGGACATCTGAACATCTCAACTTGTGAATATACAATTTATCAATCCAACGACTACTTCAAGATCCTTCAGAATCCTTCAGAATCCCTCAGAATCTTCCAGAATCTCTCAGAATAGGCCTGAATCCTTCAAAATTCCTCAGAATCCCACAGAATCCTTCAGAATCCTTCAGAATCCCTCAGAATTTTGCAAAATCCCTCAGACTCTTCCAAGATCTTGATTGGACTTGAGTTCAAATCTTGGACCCCTTCCTCTCTCCGAAAATTTCATCAATGTTCAATTCATGTCATTTCCAATCAGTACTGAAATTAATCTTTCAAGTTTCCCAAACTTTACACCTGCCGTGGTGAATGTTTTTTTCGATTGTCACGAAACCGCTAGTGATTTCATTTTCGAGTCATTTTTGCTCATGAAATACTGAAAACCAATGAAACGCCTTATAGTCCATCTAGTGTTACTAAACCTCGCTTTGATTGAAGCTTTCGAAGTCCCGGAGATCTTCGCATCCAGATGTAGTGAGTTAATGTTTTTGTTCCACTCAACATGGGTTATCGATTTTCAGATCAAAGTTGCATTTTTGAGCCGGACTATTTGACTTCTGAAAGCATCAAAGTCTTCCCAAGAAATTGCTCCAAAGTCTGTGCATACTTGCTTATTGACCAGTCCTCTGATGTCACTGAGAGTCAGCTTATCAGTGAATTTAAGAGTGTGAAAATTTTGTATGGATCTTTACAAGTGAAAGAGACAAAAATCACAAGTGGAAAGTTTCTGGAAGGACTGGAAGTCGCTGAATGTGGTTGGTGAATTCAGAGCGGATCGTGATACATTTTTTCAAAGTTTCTAGACAATGGAAGCGAGATTTTGTTCCGCAATAATAATTTCATGACGGATATTGGATTCACAAACCTCACTTCTACATCGTGTAGCCTTGACTTTCGTCAAAACATCTCTCGATTGAACTTGCCAAAGCTAAGGGTAAGCACACTCTAGAACTTCAGAATCTCATTCGAAATTTTCAGAATTTCTACACGACTGGCCCTGAAGACCCATTGCCTACGCTGAGAATTGAAGCCAAACCCCCAGAATTCTGTGTGACAATCGAAGAAGTCACCAATTTTGTAACAAGCGATTCATTGATCATTACGAACCTTCATGGACCATTTTGTCCATTTTCGGTGTCAACTTTCAACGATGAGAAAATCTGCACGATCGAAAACTTTAGTCTCGAAAATTTTGACACATCCTGCAAACGGATAATAGGGAATGTTACAATCAAATCTGGAGATGAGCCATATGTGAGAAAATTGGAAAATGTCACATGGATTTATGGGACGTTATTGATCGATAGGACCAATTTGACGAGCATTGATTTTTTCAATAGCTTGGAGTTTATGGCCCATTTTTATTGTGAGTTGAAGTTTCTGTTTGTCAGAAAGCTAACCGATATCTGAAAATTTTCAGCGTATTCTCAATTCATCGGAGTTTTTGAGAATCTTGAATTGACCCAAATCAGTTTTCCGAAACTCAAGGTAGATCAAAATTTTCAAAAATCACTCCAGTTTGAGCACTTTTTTTCAGAGAGTCCGCTCCGATCAGAAATTCCTGATGCTCCTCGAAAGAAACAATGCGAAACTTTTCGATTATAATTTGTGTTGGAACTTGAAGAAAAGTTTGAACTCTACGGAATGGCATGCTCCATCGATAGATGGGAAGAGTTGTGGTGGGGAATTTTCAGGTAGATCGAAAACGAAATCTAATTTTTTCAGAAGAAATCGAGTACGTGCAGAAGGTTTCGAATGGAATCCAAATGTTTCTGGTTTTCAGTGTTTTGGGACTTTTGAACTTTTGAAAATGAAGATTTTATGTTGTGAAGAAAAATAACATTAAAAAGTTATAACATTTTTACTCGTGGAGCTCTTCCAGAACGTTGAGTGTTTAGCTGCAGAGGAAGTTTTATCCGAAATTTTTGATTTTTGAAAGATCAAATAGTTTGAGGCAATCACAGACTCTATTGCACATCCAATGACTTTGCCAACAGCGTTGTAAGGTCCGACGTACTGAAATCTTGGGTTACGATACTTCGAAAATCCGGATATTTCGAAAACCCACCTCAAAATTGAACAACTCCGCGGTTGGTCCCAACATACTAAGGAATGAAGGGAGCACATCAAAAATGAGCACTGTTACAGTACCCAATAACGCTAGACGGTTTGCCTGAAACAAAACATAGATTAGGCTTGGAGTACTGTAGTTTGACCTACTTTCGAAACATCACTGTTTGTCTTGACCTGCTTGGCACTTTTCCATAGGAATAGTCTAACGGATAATAGGATGGATAATATGGCTATGATTAAGAAAATGATCTGAAAACTTGGTTTGATCTACCGTTTCATAGAAAGTCTACTTACAGCTTTATGAATCGTCCAAAAACTATAAAAGCATTTGTTGACCGAACAACCAAAGGCTTTGCAGTTTGGAGCAATCACAAAGTCATAGGCACAAAATCCGAAAAGTACCAACTGCTCGGAGAGCCCGAATAGAATGGAAACTGCTAGAATGAATCCAGCCGGAATGGTCAGCTTTCCGGTTCGAGAAGCAATCGGGAAGTAGGCGGCGATGAATCTCTCAGTGGAGATGGACAGAGCAACTATTGATCTACTGGCAGCCAGATTGGACCAGGGAAGACCGAGATAGATGGTGAGGTAGCGATGGTGAATCATAACATCTGGGAACTCGTTGGAGACGATTACATAGGTGATGAAGATGAGTACTGGAAACTTGAGTTTTTAGTTGAGAGGGTCTAAAATTCTCATCTTCAGTCTGCAAAATTTGAACTGATTCTAAGACTCTGAAGATGTCAAGATTCTGAAGTTTTACTACTCAAACTCACAACATAATCCAAAAAGGATGTCCAGTGCAAATCGATAGTAGAACAGCGTCATATCATCCTTCCGTTTCGACTTTTTCCTGGAATCTTTTTCATTGGAATTTTCAGATTTTCAAAACGAAACAAAAACTCACATTACAATCTTGACAACCAAATTCAGGTTAAGGGCAATCGTGATGATCGAGCAAACGATTCCAACTACGCAAACCACGGGTATCATAGTTTCCATCAGTTCAAGATTCGCCAGATTTTCCGAGACTGAAAACTGTGGAATTCTCATTTTCATCAAGACTGCTCGCTTTTTGTTTTTTTCGAGAAAAAAAATAGAAAAACAATTTTGATGGATTTGGTTTCTTAATCTATCAGAGATGTTGACTCTAAATCTGATCACTGAAAACGAAATCGAGAAAATTCTTCAGGACGAAAAATCCAAAAAAAGGAAGGATCAATCTGGACCCTAAATAGCTTACTCAATTTTCTCACCAAATTGAGTCTGTGTTTTCCAACTTGTCGAAAAAAAAATTTGAGCCAATCTGACTTCTTCTTTTTTTTTTGATTTCTCACAATAGGGCAAATAGATTCTGGGAAAAAATGAATAATGTTTTTTTCGGAGTAGTCCTTTTTCGATTAGGTTGAGTATTATTGATTGTTGATTGTTATAGGGGGAAGCAAAACGTGAATAGAAAGTAAATTGGGGGAGTTTGGGGGTGGAAGGTATTGAGAAAAATCAGAGTGGAGAGGGGGCTTGAACTCTGACTAGGTTAAGTTGAATAATGTTTTTCTAAAGTAGGTCAATCTACAGTAACCCTTTACTTTTTTTGAACACTTCCAAGCCGAAAAAGTTACTGGGTACTAGAGTCTCGTCTCGCGAGACATTTCTCGCATTGTCTCGCTAAGTTTCGCTATTTCTCGCTTGAAAAGCCATGGTTTCGTTTCGCATGAGTTTCGCAAAGTTTCGCTCTCGCAAGTTTCGCATGGANCTTCCTCGTGGCTGCGATGCGTGGATTTCAGTGCAAAATCAACTGATTTTAGTACTAAAATTTCAGACCCAATTTTCTCGAGATAGCGGTGGCCGCCGCAGAAACAAAATATATGCATCGATTGGAAATATTTTTAGCTTTCGAATGGTATATGTCGCATCGCGTAACTCCAAACATTATGCAGATTATTCCCTAGTCAGACTTGTTTTTCTCGAAAACTTGCACAAAATTTGTAGTGTTCTTTCCCTTTCTAATGATGATGGCTAACGCCAACTCTAATTGCGTCGAAATCTGTGTCTCATTTTCTGTTCTTTGTCAAGACCAACGACTTTGAAATTTTTCCTTCTTACTCACTTGGCCATTTTTTCTCGAAAAATCTGGTAAAATTTCAGCACCATGAACCGAAGTCTACTATGCTATCTTCACACTCCCGAATTTCTCAACAACACTTTAAACCTAATGACTTTTGTCGAGATCCCTATCCACATCCTAGGAGTCTACTGTATTCTATTCAAGACACCAGATTCTATGATCTCCGTAAGATGGAGCATGTTCAATCTGCTTGTATGGAGTGTGATTTTGGACCTCGGAGTTAGTGTCTTAACATCTCCATTTCTACTATTCCCCACGTTTTCGGGATATCCGTTGGGGGTCTTGAAGTATGTCGGGCTGTCAACGGAAATCCAGACCTATGCCATTGTCATGGTTTATGCAAGTGAGTCTTTCACACTGAAGTTGAGTTCTGGAGCTAAACCAGGTGTTTTTCAGTGGTCGGCACCTCCATCCTTACTCTGTTTGAAAACCGCTATTTTCTAATGTTCGCTCGGTACACTTGCTGGAAAAAATACCGAGTCATATTCCTTCTTTTCAACTACCTCCTATCCTCTGTCTTCTTTATCCCCGCCTACTTTGCCATCCCAGAACAAACTGAAGCTCTTCGGAAAGTCTTTCAGGTTCAGTTACCTCTCTCCGCAAAAAGAATTTATTAAAGTTTCAGGTCCTTCCCCAACTCCCCGACGTCATTTTAAACGCACCACTTTTCGTTCTGGCCAATGATTTAGGTCTAGTTCTTTTGTCAGTTCTATTCATGGCCTTGTTGCTAGTAACGGAAATCATGGTTTTCGCGTTTTTGTTGTTTTTGAAGATGAGGAAGCGGACGAGACGAATGGCGACGTCGCATTACACGTTGAATTTGCAGAAGAAGTTTTTGAGGGCGATATATTTGCAGGTGGGTGAGTGTCTGGGTCTCTCTAGGTTGCAGTGAATTTTTCAGGTCTCCACTCCATTCCTCATCCTAATCACCCCCTTAACATACACCTTTGTCTCTGTGGTTTTCGGCATTTACAACCAAGCCGCGAACAACATGTGTACTATTTTCTTTGCTTTTCATGGACTGGTATCCACCCTCACCTGTATTTTAATTCACAAAACTTATCGAAAATCTTGCATTGGCTTGTTCCGTTTCAACGTGTTCACAAAGGGGACCACTTCGAGTATAGTGGTTCCCAGCCGATCCACCAGAAGCTCAATGGTTTCAAACGTTCCTGTTGGAGGCTCCAAGTCGAAAGTGAAGACGTTGATTTTTGTAGTGAATCAAAAGATTAGGGTTTGATTTTATTGAACAATGAAGTTTTGTTCTTCTACCCCCAGTTTAGCTGGATTGTCGCTGTACCCTTTTGAAGCTTCATGATGTGTTTTGATTGGTTTCTGTCATTTACAGAAACACACAGACCAAGAAACAGTACTTGTTTCCCTTTCTGACTATACGATTGTTTTTGCCAATGGTTTCTTTCCAATTTCCTGTCCGTCTACACATAAAAACCCTGTCCAAAACTCACTTTTTCTCATGGGACAGCCATGTTGGACGACTGGGTCTACCATTACGTCCCCAGGCTCTTTTGCGGTCTCGCGTTCGTTGTGAACCCTATTTTCGTGTACTTGATCTTCACAGAGAACCCGTCAAAGTTTGGTAACTATCGGTTCTTGTTGCTCTTTTTTGCGATCTTCAACTTGATCTACTCGGTGGTTAATGTTATTGTGCCACTGGTGAGTTTAGATCTAGGTCGACTGTCTGACTGTCTTAGAACTGTGTTGGGGTGTGTCAGGATTGCGTGAGTCTCTGATGGACTCCGAGGGACTGTCGTATGAAAACCATATCTTCAGTGGACTGAGTCGAACAGCCTCAAAGTTTTTCAGGACATCCACAGTTATCGCTACTGCTTTTTCCTCATCACCCGAAATGGCTGGTTTGTTCAAAGTTCCGAATTCAACTTTCACATGATGGTTGTTCGCTGTTCTCTCGTTGCTGCCAGCTACGCCATCCTTCTCATTCACTTTATCTATCGCTACCTAGCAATCCACAACTCCTCGCTGACCCGAAAGAACTTTCACTGGTACATGTCTTTGAGCCTCATAGTTTTCGCCCTATACTTTGGAATCTGGGATGCTGTAAGTGGTGTTAGTAAGATCCTAAGATCAACTTCAAATTCAGATCTGCTCCATCCCGGGTCGAGCCAACATAGAGATCCGTCAGTACGTTCGCGAAGAGTTCCGCGAGATCTATGGAAGGGACTCGATGGATTTCAACATGTTGGGAGCGTTGTTCCATGAGGGATCTGAGGAGACACTGATCAGATCCTGGGTAGCCGTAGGACTTTGGTCCGGTGTTTCGACAGTCTCCATCGTCATGTTTTTGATTTTGGCGAGAATGGTGAGATGATACAAAAACGAACATGTTTATAGCCAATGTTTTTCTTTCAGATAATGCAACGGCTGAACAAAATGACTGTAAACGCTAGCAAGAAGACCTCGAAATTCCAAATTGAACTTCTTCGAGCTCTCGTTGTCCAGACAGTGGTCCCAATCTTCATTAGCTTCACACCATGTTTGGTCTGTTGGTACAGTCCAATGTTTGGAATTCAGTTGGCAAGGTACCCCTGCTCCCTTGATTTCAAACTTGTTATCCAAGATTTCAGAGGATTCAACTACGTCGAGGCCAGTGCTCTTGGAGTCTTTGCGTTTGTGGATCCAGTGGCGATCATCATGTGTCTTCCGATCTTCCGTCAGAGAATCTTCTCGCTCTGTCGCAACTCTACAATGTTTTCGGCTTCCAAATCGAGTTCGGTTCAACAGTCTACATAATTAATCGATCGATGTAGTATTTTTCTGAATTTGCTCTGACTCGTCATTCATCGTCACTCTAAACATGAATATATTGTTAGGCTCTTCCCAAACAAGACAAGGTCATAGTACTCACACACCTTGACTCATCTATTCAGCACTAGTCTGTTCCATGGATCATCATCATCTAGTCATAACTCACGCACCCAATGAATAAACGCCAGATTTCTGGTCCGTTACCCCGAATCATCATGTATTGTGCTCGTTTAGGCAGACCTTTTGGGATTTCATGTCTGACAAATAAGTGTTCCGTCTACCTCCCCATGAATGCATCATTAACCAGGGGCGACTCAAAAATATAAATACACTTATCACTTCCTCTCAATTCCTCTATTCATCTCTTGAACAAGAATGGACAAGCACTGGGTGTTTGCTTACTTGCCAAAAGTGTTTTGTGGATTTGCTTACATTGTGAATCCAATTTTCATCTACTTGATCTTCTCGGAAAAGTCGAGTGTGTTGGGAAACTATAGATTCTTGTTGTTGTATTTTGCGTGCTTCAATCTGTTCTACTCGGTGGCAAACGTGCTGGTTCCGTTGGTAAGTGTGGACTGGAACGGTCATAAAGTCAGACAATCAGAAAAGCTGAGAGGCAGAGAGGCACGCTGTCAGACAGTCAGAGCATCAGATCGTCAGTCAGTGAGCTCGTTAGGCAGCTACACCGTTGGGTAGTTACACCGTCACACAGTCACAGTCACAGTCACACAGTCAGTGAATCTCTCATGGTTCCACAACTTTCAGGATATCCACAGTTATGGTTACTGCTTCTTCCTCATGCTCAGCGACGGCTACTTCGTCCAACTCTCTGACATCAATGTCAATGTTCTCATCGCTCGATGCTCCCTGATCGTGAGCAGTTATGCAGTTCTCATGAGTCACTTCGTCTACCGCTACTTGGTGGTCCTTAACTCAGACCTCACCAGAAAAAAGTTCCAGCTGTTCATGCTCGCTTCCTTCGCTCTACTGATCCTCATGTTCGGCTCCTGGCATACGCTTTGCATAACCATTGGAACTGCAAATCAAGAAATCCGCGAGTACATACGAAACGATTTCATGGAGATTTATGGGAAAGACTCCATGGACTTCAACATGATGGGTGCTCTGTATCGAGACGGCTCTTGGGATACTGTATCCAGATCATGGCTCGCTGTCAGCCTCTGGTCCTTCGGGGCCACATGGCCTATAATCGGATATGCGATATTATGTCGTTTGATTATCACAAAACTGCGAAAATACAGCACCGCCATAAGTTGCAAAACTGCTCAAATTCAAATCGAGTTGCTGAGAGCTCTAGTGGTCCAAACCTTGATACCAATCATCATCAGCTTCCTTCCAGCGGTTCTCTGCTGGTACACCCCAATGATCGGTATCCAGTTGGGAAGGTATGTCTGCTTGTCTCGGTTTCCGGATGTCCAAGTTTCCGTTCCAGAACTTTCAACTACTTCGAAGTCAGCGCTTTCGGAGTATTCGCCTTTGTCGACCCCATCGCCATCACTTTGTGTATTCCATTGTTTCGGAATCGGATTTTCGGAAAGTTCCACGTGCCAAATCTACATCCTAGAATGTCTGTAGTGTCAACTCACTCATCAAAGTTTTGAAGTTTGCTCTTGTTTAATAAAGTTTTGATTGTTGTGTGATGAAAAGTGGTCTAGACACGGATCGTTGTATGGTTCCTACATACGTAATATCGTCTTGGGACTTCAAACCAGAGACGTGCTCAGATGTGCCAGGTATCAAACCTTGTATCTTCAAACCATACAACGAAATGGATCAAAACTGGACCTATCAATACCTTCCAAGAATCTTCTGCGCCCTAGCATTCATTGTCAACCCGATGTTTGCGTTTTTGATCTTCTCGGGGAAGTCTACGATCTTGGGAAACTATCGATTTTTGCTTTTGTATTTTGCCATTTTCAACATGTTTTACTCGGTGGTAAATGTCGCGGTTCCATTGGTATGTTTATGGCGTGACAATTGACAAAATTTCTGTATCTTTAATCTGAGCCAGGATAGTCATCAGTCACGGACCATCAGATCGTGCACTCTTTCCCATATTGACTTTTCAGGACATTCACAGCTATCGCTACTGTTTCTTTTTAACCATCCAAAATGGTTGGTTCGTTCAAAACTCCGAATTTGACTTTCAAATTCTGGTCGTTCGATGTTCTCTTGTTTCCGCCAGTTACGCAGTACTTCTCAATCACTTCATCTATCGCTACCTGGTCATCCGAAACTCCAACTTGACCGGCAAGAACTTCCACTGGTACATGGTATTCTCCTTCATTGTCCTCGTACTGTATTATGGAGTCTGGCATGCGGTAAGTCTCTGAATTTCGAAAAGATTCAAAATCATCTCCGAGTTTAGAGTTGCTCGATACTGGGACGAGCCAACATGGAGATCAGGCAGTACGTCCGCGAAGAATTCCAAAATATCTCTGGAAACGATGTCATGAACTTTAACTTGATAGGTACACTGTTCCATGAAGGATCTGAAGAAACTCTGATCAGATCCTGGGTGGCTCTTAGTATTTGGTCGGGTGTTTCCACCGTTTCAATCATCATGTTCTCGGTTCTGGTAATCATGGTAAGTATGGAAAATAAAACTAAAACTCTTCTCAGTTAGTGTTCCAGATAGTAAAACGACTAAGAGAAATAACAAACAACTCTAGTAAGAAGACCTCAAGATTCCAAATTGAACTTATGCGTGCTCTGGTCGTCCAGACAGTGATCCCAATTTTCATTAGCTTCACACCATGTCTGCTCTGTTGGTACAGTCCAATGTTTGGAATACAGCTGTCGAGGTTGAGCAGCTCGGTTAATTTGAAACCCCCTCATTCAAATTTTCAGAGGATTCAACTATGTCGAAATCAGCGCTCTTGGTGTTTTCGCTTTTGTGGATCCAGTGGCGATCATTATGTGTCTTCCCATCTTCCGGCAGAGATTGTTCTCGTTCTGACAGGAACCGTTGTATGATTCCTACACATGGTTGTTGGGGTGTTCAGGTTCAGGTTGAGTTTTTTTTAATCCAAAGGGCGTTCTCTTGTCTGTGAATTGGTTACTCCTGTTTTACAGAATTTCACATGCGTGAATATGTATATGTATCCGTCAAGGTTTTTCGCAAGTTTATGGGAAAGATTCTAGGAATTTCAACAGGATTGCTGCAAGTTACTCTGAAGCATCTCGACCTATAAATTCTCGATAACGGCCTTCTGTTATCATCGATAACTAATTTCAGACATTCTGTGCTTTGTTCTCGACTAGTTTTGTTGTTATTTCTCCCGTCTTTGTATCCAGAGCTACAAATACAGTCCCATATAGGGTGGGTGGTCTTGTTTACTGTCTAGGAAAAACGCTTTAAATTCTGGAATTCAGCGGAGCATAACTCACCTTTCTGGCTGATCATGGATTTCGCTCTAATCTACAAGCGCCTTCCAATCGTCTTCGGAACTCTTGCGTTTATTGTGAACCCTATTTTCGTCTACTTGATTTTCACGGAGAAGTCGTCGACGTCCGGCAATTATCGTTACGTTCTGCTGTACTTTGCTACATTCAATTTGGTGTATACTGTGGTTAATTTGGCGGTCCCGATGGTGGGTTTTGTAGTACTGTGGCTATGTGACCTACCCTAATCAGCTTAAGTGGTCTGAGGTCAGGTCAGGCGGTAGCACATTGTGAGACGGTAAGACAATTAGACAGTCCGACGGTTCGATGGTCAAAGTCTCAACCTAATTTGCTATAATTTCACAGGACATCCACAGCTATCGCTACACCTTTTATGCCTTCATCAATGACGGCTACTTTCTCGAACAATCCGATTTCAATCTTCACATGTTGTCCCTGAGATGCGCTTCTGTGGCCTCCAGCTACGGAGTCTTACTGAGTCACTTCATCTATAGATACCTGGTGGTCCAGGACAGCTCGTTGACACGTAAAAATTTTTACATTTTTTGGATCCTAACAGCTGTCATTTTGGTGGCCTACACTTCTGCGTGGCACTTTGTGAGTTATTGAGGTAGGATCATGGTACACATCGGAACATTTCAGAACTGTTACCTTCTGGGAAGTGCGAACACGGAGATTAGGGAGTACATCAGAAAGGATTTCACCAAGTTTTATGGGTTCGACCCTGCTGAATGCAACATGATCTCTTGCCTATATCAAGAAGGTACCACGAGCACCCTGATCCGGTCCTGGTCCTCCACTACAATCTGGACAACAATATCAGCCGTCACAATTTGTATTTTCTCAAAGTTGGCGTATGAGATAATGACCAAACTGAAAAAAATGACTAGTGGCATGAGCGCGAAGACTACACAACTCCAACTAGAACTTCTTCGAGCCTTAATCATTCAAACCTTCATTCCAGTCTTTGTGGGATTCCTGCCCTGCACCATCAGCTTTTTCGTTCCTATTTTCAACCTGGACTTGGGAAGGTATACCGTAATGTTTACCTCTGGAGGTTAATGAGACCCCGATTCCAGACCCCTCAACTATGTGGAGGTGACGTCTCTCCAAGCGTTCGCATTTTTGGACCCCCTCGCAATTGTCATGTGTCTGCCAATGTTCCGAAGAAGAGTACTCTGTCTTCAGAAGACGGAGTGTTCAAGAGTTTCCACAGAGAACATGATGACTGTTATGAACACCGCCTCTGCTTTGGAAGGATGAATGAGACCATTTTCCGATACTTTTTTGTTACGTGGGTTTTGAGGAACATTAAGAAAATGAAATGCCGGAATTGTTATCAATTTCACGGTGTTCCTCAGAAAATTGAACCCAAAATGAAAGATTGTGCAGTGTATACATTCGATGGTTTATACTTACATATAGTAGTAAACATCTCCTATTTGTCTGGTGTAACCGGGAAGAACACAACCTTCACCAGAAACGTTTTGTGAAAGGACACATAAAACATGGCAGAGAAAGTTGTTGAAATGGGACGAGCTTCATTATTACGTCATAATATATGGGGATAAGAGACTCCATGAACAAACATGATGAGCGTTTTGTATTAAAATGTCTTGAAATACCGTATTCCAATCATTACTAATGGTTAGTCTCTGGTCTTTGAGAGCCACTTGGTGAATAATCGGTCATGCGAGATAGAATGGCTTCCTTTCTGATGATTGGGGTCTGGACAGGCAACACAGGAAATGATATCGTTTTTACATACATCTTGTGCAGTCATTCCCAATAGTGGTCATAAATCTGTAATTCTCGACGTCTCGTGGTTTATGCTCATAAATTAGTCATTCTGTTATTGGTCCTCCGAAAAATTGTATCCGGTGCTACAAAAGTTGTTTTTCATGTGGGTTCTGTGTCTGGAGAAAAACTATAAAAACTCAACTAGAATCGTCCAAAGCTCACATCCCTAGCCGATCATGGATTTCTATCTGCTTGTCAAGCAACTTCCAATCATTTTCGGAACTCTCGCGTTCATCGTGAACCCCATTTTTGTCTATTTGATTCTCACGGAGAGATCGATAAATTTCGGGAATTATCGTTACGTTCTGCTGTACTTTGCCACATTCAACGTGGTGTACACTGTTGTCAATTTGGCGGTGCCTATAGTGAGTTTGAAAACATGCTAACACAATTACAGAGTCTAGTGCTTCTATTCCAGGACATCCGCACCTACCGCTACACCTTCATCGCCTTCGCCAGTGACGGCTACTTTCTCGAGCATTCCGTCTTTAACATGCACATGTTGTGCCTCAGATGCGCTTCTGTTGCCTCCAGCTATGGTGTTCTCATGAGTCACTTCATATATAGATACCTGGTTGTCCAGGACAGTTCGTTGACACGCAAAAACATTCACATCTTTTGGATCATAGCAGCTGTCATTTTGGTGGGCTACACAACTGCATGGCATTATGTAAGTTCCGTACACGACTTTCACGGAATCCCGAGGTTTTCAGAACTGCTATCTGCTTGCAAGCCCGAACACGGAGGTTAGCGAGTACATACGAGAAGATTTCAAGAAACTCTTCGGAGTCGACCCCACTGAACGCAACATGATCGCAACGCTTTATCAAGAAGGAACCACAAGCACCCTGATCCGGTCCTGGACCGCCACTGCTATCTGGACAACAATATCATCGACCACGATTTGCATTTTCGCAAAGATCGCGTATGAGATAATAACCAAGCTAAAGTCAATGACCAATGGCATGAGCGCAAAGACTACACAACTCCAACTAGAGCTCCTTCGAGCCCTGATCATTCAAACCTTCATTCCAGTCGTTGTGGGATTCTTGCCCTGCTCCATCGGCTTCTTCGTTCCCATTTTCAACCTGGACTTTGGGAGGTATACCGTAACATTGACCTCTGAAACTGATTGAGACCCCGATTTCAGACCCCTCAACTATGTGGAGGTGACATCTCTTCAAGCTTTTGCGTTTTTGGACCCCGTCGCTATTGTCATGTGTCTGCCAATGTTCCGAAGAAGAGTGTTGTGCCTTGGGAAGAACAATGCTCCGCAAGTTCCAGATAACATGATGACTATTATAAACACGTCCGCCTTGGAAGGATGAAAGTGCAGTGTTATTATTTAATGAAATTTTTTTCAACTTCTTTTTTCCTAATTATCGCAATAAAGGTTTTTTCCCATTCTGATGATTTTCGAGCCTCCAAGTTTTGGTTATTCAGTTCCGGTGGAGTCTCGAGTCATTGGATCAGCTATACCTCTAAATCTTGGATTATTAGATTCTGGGTTTCGACCTTCTGATCCTCGGACTTTGGGAGTTCGAACTTTCACCCATATTTTCATTACCATTTTGCACCTCACCTCAATCACAAGAGCACAATGATCACTTGCTGTTTATGTAGACTCATTGCAAACCCATAATTTTCGAGAGTTCTCTTCACCAAAAATCTTTCCTCTTATTTCCTCTATTCCCCACTTCTTCACGATATCACATCACTTCAAACTTCTTCAAAAGTGCTCAATATGTCCTCAAATTCCACCGCCAATCTTGGAATCCACGGCGATCCGAACTTTGTCAATTTCAAAGTAGGGATCACCTACCCCTTATTTCTACTATTCGTTCCGATTCTTTATATCCCTGTTACCGTTTTAGTGGTATATCGAATTTTCGCGAAGCTGATTAGCGCAATTCAAGAGAAAACCGTGAATGTTCAATTGTTCAGTGCAATCACCTTATGCCATGTTATGGTGAGCAATGACCCTTGAGCTCCAACAAAACCTTTTTGCAGTGCCTTCTATTCTTCGTTTGCGATTTTTTATACATCAGAATCCCAATAACAGGACTTCTAACCAGTTGGTGTGCCAGTCTACAGCCTAGTGGATATCTAGTCATCTTAATTATCATAACTTATCATGTGAACTATGTTGTAACGCTACTACCATTCTTAGTAGCCATCATCCGACTGATCCTTGTGCATATGCCTCAGAGACATTCGAAGGTTTGTAGTTTGTAGTCCAATAAACTTCGAATCAGCTTTCAGGTCAACTCGATTCTACTCAAATGGGCACTCCCTATCATCTTCCTCTATCCCTTCATCTTCACCTTCGGCATGTTCCCGGCAGTGGGCTACTGTGAAAACGCGAGCTGGCCGGTGCCAGCTGGAGGTGTGATATTCCGAGTGCAGTATAATGGATATGGGGTGACACCTGAAGCAAGCCCTGAAAATATTCCAACCTTGAAACCTGCAGATTCGAAACGCGCTCGGGCTTATATTCAACACGTTTGTCTGGTTGTTGGCGTCGCTTGTTATCAACGTGATACTTATTGTGAAATTGGTCAGACTGAAGTACACACTGAGTCAGCATGCAAAGTCTCAAATGTCTCATAAGGCGGAAATCTCGTTGACCTTCACGAGCTTGTCTATGGCGTTTTCCTACGTGACTAATGGGATGATAGCGGTGAGTCATAGGAGATCGGGCTGAAGTGGATCCGAGTCTCACGGGATATGAGATTCTGGTTGTTTTTTTTTTGAGATCCGAAATCCTGAGATCCTGAGATTCTGAGACCTTCGGATCCCCAGATCCCCAGATCCTGTGATCAAACCTTGAGATCCTCTGATCATGCCTTCAAATTCTGAGATTCTGAGATCCTAAGTTACTGAGATCTCCAGATTAACAGATTCCCAGATTCTCAGATCCTTAGCTTCTCTTGGTTTCTCAGATTCTCTAGAGATCCTTTGGATCCTTGAAAACTGTGGATCGTCAAACACTCAGGATACTGAACCCCCCAAAAAAATAAACCTCCAACTTTCAGCTCGGCGGAATTCTATTCCCCTCATATTCCTTGCTCCTCATCGTCCTCCGTCCTTTCATGAACGACTTGGACACCTGCCTTGTCCCATGGATTTTCTACCTCACACATCCAATCTTCAGAAAACAATCGGTTTCTCCAGTTTTGGTGTCAAGCCGCGTGGTTCATACATAACAGTTAGTCTCAAGCTTCCTGGTCACGGCGAAACTACAAACTACATCTACCGATATTTTTGAATCTTTTTTTTTTTGTAGACAAATCGAAAAACGTATCCTTTTGAACATGTAATTTGCAATAGCCCCCTAATTTGAGAACCAAGAAATCGAACATATTTTCTACTTCCTTTTTTCTGAGTCTTTCAATTCTTCACTTCTTTTCAAATGTCCGAAAACTCCTCCAACCTTGGAATTCATGGAAAACTTGAATTCCAGAACTTCGAGTTTTCTTGGATTACAATTCCAGTATTCCTACTATTCGTCCCCATTCTCTACATCCCTATTACCACTTTCGTAGTTTATCGGATTTTCACAAAACTAATGAATACCATTAAAAACAAATATGTCAACGTTTCCCTATTCAAAGTGATCACGATTTCTCATTTTCTGGTAAGAGAACATTGGAAGGAGTTTTTCAAAAAGAATTTCCAGAATCTCCTGTTTTTCATCGCCGATTTTTTGTACATTCGGATTCCGATAACAGGCGCGGTGACCAGTTGGTGTGCAAACCTGAAGCCGAATCAGTATTTTGTTGATTTTCTCATTGTAACCTATCATGTTCAGTATATGGTCATGTTGATGCCGCTTTTGGTGTCTCTAGTTAGATTGGTTCCGGTGCTGAGACCTCGGGATCATGAGAAGGTATTATTACAAAAGTTCGCTGAGTATAATATTTTAGAAGAACCTGGAATTGATCGTGATTTATATAGTCATCGGATCCTGGGATCTATGGGATCCTGGGATCTATGGGATCCTGGGATCTATGGGATCCTGGGATCTATGGGATCCTGGGATCAATAGAATCCTGGGATCAATAGAATCCTGGGATCAATGGAATCCTGGGATCTATGAAACCCTGGGATCTCTGAGACCCTGGGAGTTATCGGGGATCTATGAGATTCTGAGATTTATGATGTATGGGTTTCCGGGATCTTTGGGGTTCAGGGATTTAAGAGATCCTGGGATCAATGCGATCTTCGATCTTGGGGATTTTTAAATCAATTGAGTCTTGGGATCCACAGGTTTCAGGGGTCCACAGTATCTCAAATATCACGATTCCCCCAAAATCAAATATCTCGAAAGATCGTCAAACCCACGATCTTAAAAATCTCATTATACGAAAACGACTTATTTGCAGATCAATCCTATCCTCTTGAAATGTTCCATCCCATTCATCCTTCTCTATCCCCTCTTCTTCACATCAGCCATGTTCAATTCGTTGGGCTACTGCGAGTCGGCAGGATATCCCCTCCAATTCGGCGCCATCACTTTTCGAGTGAGCTACGCCACCAACTCTGGGGTAAGTTGATTTCAAAAGAGAAAACCAAGAATAATCTGTGTTTCAGTTGCGAAACAAAGTGGGTCTCCTTTTCAACTCCCTGTTCTGGCTTGTTGTATGCCTGACGATAAATGTTTATCTAATTGTTAAGTTGTTATGGGTGAAGTCCAGCATCGGGCAACATGCAAGATCGACCATGTCACATAAGTCGGAGATTTCTCTGACTATCACGAGTTTTTCGATGACGTTGTCTTATGTGACGAATGGGATGATTGTGGTGAGTCATAAGGATTTATGTATAACGGATCTTTGGGCCTCTTAGAGTTTACAAAAGCTCAAATTTTTCAGGTCTTTGGTATGTGGTTCCCCACTTACTACATGTTTATGGTTGTCCTCCGTCCATTCATGAACGACCTGGACACCTGCATCGTTCCATGGTTATTTTTTCTCACTCATCCAGTCTTCAAGAAAAAGTCATCGGTCGCGATTCTGATCCCGAATCGAGCCGTCGTTAATTCTTGATGTTATCTTGTCTTCTCGTTCTTTCTAATGATGTCATAAATAAACAATGAAAGTTTTCCAAAAATTGTTAAGTTTAACTGAGGACAACTGAGCTCTTCTCCAAGCTATAATTATTTCACTCCTAAAAAACCATGATAAATGTGTTGGTCTAAATTTGAATGATGTGATGCATAAAACATGAGTTTTCTCGAAATTTCTCAGTGGTCGTTGACCGATCAAAAATGAGCCCCCTTCAGGTTGTAATTATCTCTGTTTGCTTTCTCGCCAAAAAAAGTTTTTCTCTTATTTCCAATATCACGGCATATTTCAAAAAATTATGACTGAAAGACTTATGTTATTGATCTTTCTGTTTCCCTCAGTTGCCTGTCAAAGTTTGTGTGGTAAGCGAAATCTATTGTTTCAGAATTGAAGGATCCTATAGATCCTAGAATCCCATAGATTCCAGAATCACAGAATCCCATAGATTCCAGAATCCCAAAATCCCATAGATTCCAGAATCCCAGAATCCCATTGGTCCCAGGATCCTCTACAATTTCGAACAAAAAAAAAACAAAAAAAAATTTCAGATCTAAACTGTCATTTTGATTACCCCTACATCTCATCGGAAACTATCAGAAAATGGCCGAGAACTTGTAAAACCGTGTGTGGAAATATTCTGGTCAACGAGAGGACCGACGTGTCGGAGTCAGAGCTGAGAGAAACCTTCCAAATCCTCATGGACTTGAAGGGAAGTTTGAAGATTCAAAACTCGAATGTCAGCTCTTTACAATTCCTGGAGAGTTTGCGAAATTCTTATTGTAGAGATGGTAGGAGAATCGCGCGTTTTTTTCGGTTCAGAGGTTTTGAGCGTTTTCAGAAGGATTCATAATTTCCAACAATGCAATGCTCTCAGATATCTCCCACATCTCTCGTTTATTTCCTGAGAAACCTTGCGTTTGGCACATTGTGAACAACTCAAAATTGGACATGTCAATCTGCAACGATTATAATTCATACATATATAACCAGGATTTGAGCGTTTATGGAAACCAAAAGGACTGCGGTATTTTCTGATCTACCTGCGAATTTTGATGGATCCAAACAAAAGTTTCAGACTGCATCAACATCCGCATCACTCCTGAGTTCCTACCGTACTACGCAAACTGCACATCTATCACTGGCGGCGACAGAGGGGTGCTTAGAATCACAAATGTCTCCGATTCCACCGACCTATCGGGGTTGTTCAAACTGCAAAAAATTAAAGGGAACTTCGAAGTTTATGACACTAAACTCACTACTTTATCGTTTTTGAGTAGTCTTCGGAGTATTTCTGGAGAGTTTTTTCAAGAGGGAAACATCACCATGATCCATGATAATCCGAATTTGAAGCGCTTGGGATGGGATTCATTGAAGGTGAGAGTGCAGAGAGTCTGAAGTCACAAAGTCCACATTCACAGACACTCCTTCCCACTGGAGATTTGTTCACTTTATATATTCGAAACAATCATCCAGACTTCTGCCTGAGCGTTCATGAAGTTCAAGTTCTCGCAGACGCAGGAGCAGTTTTCTACAATGAAGATGACGTTCAAATGTGTGCAAATTTAAGCCGAAAAGATGGAATAAATGTGTGCACTTTTGAAAACCTGAGAACCCTTGAGGAAGGTTGTCAACAAGTTGTTGGAGATGTTGTAATCGACAAGGACAATGAGAAAGAAGCATGGAGGCTGAAAAACGTCACCCATATTTATGGGTCCTTAACTGTTCGGGATACGTTGGAATTGGAAGATTTGAGTTTTCTAGCCAACTTGAAACAGATGGCAACTCTAAGAGAATGTGAGTTCATCCTAATAGCCATTTCTGATTTCTTGACCAACTTCAGATGACGGAAGCTTCGTCCAAATTCTGGACAACAAGAAGCTCAAAGTGATCGAGTTTGCCAAAATGAAGGTATTCCAAGTTTTTCACTTTCATGCAATTCCAAAACTCTTTCAGACGCAACCATTCCCATTTTTCTACGATAAAACCATTGAAATCAATAGAAACACTATGGAGATTTTCAAGAATCGAAAGGAATGCTTGTGGGTACAAGCGAGGACCAAAATGCCTATCAAGTATAATGGGAGGAGTTGTAGTAAGTTGCAGACAATTTTTTTTTCGAATTTCGCGCCAAACATTTCCCGCCCGAAATGAGATTTTTTTTTTCAGCGAAATTGCCCCCGGCGCCAGGTGGGAAGGAGGTTTTCGGAAATTTCGATGAGTTTCAAGATCAAAACTATGACTATGAAGATGAGTATTACGAGGATGAAAAACCTGCGAAGGGGAACGGAAAAGGGAATGGGAAAAAATCGAGTGAACAAATTTTGGATGTTGCTCATGTTTTAGTGGTTATGACAACTCTTGAATTTTGCCATAAATTTTTTTGAAAATTTTTTCGGGTTTCTAGTTTTTGATATTTTCAGAATACGGAGGGTCGTTGTTTCTGTGGGCAGTAACATTGTGCACGTCATTTTCGGAAACCTAAAAGTTTAGAAACTCATAATTATCTTTTCTTTTCCATGTATCACGAAAACTTTTTCAAACATCATACTTTTGCGCTTGATCTCTACTCAGGCCAGTGAAATGGCACTTCTCTCGAGCCTCATTTTCTTTGTTCTGATTGTACAGATTTCCAACCAGGACAAGTGTGGTAAGCCTTTTCTTCAGTAGAGCAACAGTTGATCTACCAGTGCTTAAAAATGTATTTTTCCAGACCTCAACTGCTACTTTGAGGAATATACCATCACTTCTAAAACCCTGAAGAAATGGCCAAAAACTTGTGGAACTGTGTGCGGAAATCTTATTATCGATTCTAGTTGTGATGTTTCGGATTCACAATTGGTAGATCAAATATGGAGGCTAGACACCTTAAGAGGTACTATCAGAATATCAAACTCGAATATAACCCATCTAATGTTTCTGATTAACCTGAAAAGTTTCGTTTGTGATGAAGGTACTGCTTCTGCTTCTATCATCAAGATTTTAGTCTATAATGTCTTCAGAAGGCTTCTTAATCTCCAACAACTCTGAACTCTCTACTGCTGAAGGCGTCGTTTTCAAATCTGAGACTCCGTGCTTATTTCGAGTCACCAACAATCCAAAGCTCAACCTAACCCACCTTACAATGTTCACTGCAGCCCGTATAACCTACGGGAACCTTGAAGACCCATCTTCCTGCATTGCCCCATATATCACCCCGGACTCTCTACCAAACTACAAGAACTGCACATCTATCCTTGGCGGAGAGCTAACGATAACAAATGTGCCAGATTCTGTGGATCTTTCTGTTTTCAAAAAGCTAAAATCTATTGAAGATGGGAGTGTCCATATTTTCAAGACGCAACTGACGAATCTAAGCTTTTTGAGCAACTTGACCCAGATTATAGGAGGATTGAGGATGTCATTTGATGGGGTTCATCATTTGAGAATCTCTGATAATCCGAATTTGAAAATGTTAGGGTGGGGTTCCTTGACGGTGAGTTTTACGATGATGTTCCCTCCCATGGTTTGAAAACTTATTAGTTTCGAAACGTCACGGTTTTGAAATGTCTATGGAGAGATTTTGTGTTTCTCGGATACAGTGGTACTATTGTTTCCCTTTTCAGCACCTGTCCCCGTCCCCAGACCAATTCTACGTGCACATTTCCGGGAACCACCCGGACTTTTGCCTCACTGTTCACGAAAACAAAATCTTCTACGATTATCGCGCCGTGTTCCTCAACGGCAGTGACTTTCCATTATGCCCAGATTCTCTCAAACCTGGCAATATCGAGTGCAATTTTTGGAACCTAGAGTATTTGGGTGTAAATTGCCAACATTTGAATGGAACTGTCTTGGTGGATGAGACAAATGAAAAATTCGCGTGGAGACTTGGAAATGTTTCCCATATTCGCGGGTCGTTGACTATTCGTGATACTGAGGAGCTGGTGGATTTGAGCTTCTTGGCTAATTTGGAGACAATGATAAAGTCGAAAAAAGGTGAGCATGTTCGGACATCTGGATTCATCCGATTCTAAAAAAATCAAGCTTTTCCAGATGAGAGAAACGCGATTCGGATTCTGTCCAACAAAAAACTCAAAAACGTCGTACTCCACAAAATGAAGGTATGTATTATCGCGTCACGAACGGTAGATCAAAAATGGGGAATTTCCGTTGTATTTGATTTTCCAAATCTTAAAAATCTTTTTCTCAGACCCCTCCGTTCCCCTATGATCCCGAAGAAGACTTTATTCAAATCGACGGAAATTCGTTGGAAATTTTCAAAAATCGAAAAGAATGCCTATTGATCAAAGCGATAACACGAACTAATGTTAAGTATAATGACAAGAGTTGCAGTGAGTAAAGGGATTTCTTGAATTTCGCGCCCAAAATTCAACGCTGAATTTCGAAACTTTTCAGCCAAACTACCCAAGGCTCCAGGTGGGACGCATGAGTTCGGAAAACTCGGTGATATTTATAAGGAAGACTCTGCAGAGGATGATAATGAGGAAGATCCTGCAAAAGGAGGGGGCAAAAAGTCGAGTGGAATCCTAAAGAATTATGCTATTTTTGTGGTGTTCATATTGTTTAAGTTCTGATGATAAATGTGTTCAACACATTGTGTAGTTTTAAACTTGAATGATTTCATACATAAAACATGACTTTGGTTCTCAAAGATTGTTGACTGCTCAAAAATGAGCCCCTTACTCAAAAAGTTAGGATTCCAGGATCTAATAGATCACAGGACCCCATTAAACTTTCCGCCTTGGATTTTACTAATTTCAACTTCCCATTTGAGGTATTCTTATCCTTGAATACTTTTCAGATGCAATTTTCTTCTCTAAGCAACCGAAGATTGAAGATAGAGCACTCTATAATTAAGAGCACATGTGTAAAACCTCGAAAACTTTTCTAAATTTCATCACTTCTCGTCTCTAGTTTTATGATCTATGTTCGTCCTACTCTCCTCGATTTCCATACTATTCCTCCTCATCCCAATCTGCTCATCCTTCTGTGATTTGAACTGCCATTTCAAGCACCCCTCGATCTCTTCGGAAACCATTAAAAAATGGCCTAAGAATTGTGACACTGTGTGCGGAAACATAATAATCAATGGGAGCACTGTAACAGAATCTGAGCTCGCTGATAATTTTTATAAGCTAAAGGCACTGGAGGGAAATATCCAGATTGAAAACACCAACTTCACCTCGTTGAACTTTCTGGAAACTTTGGAGAAGTTTCTTTGCGGGGCAGGTATGTCAAAAAGATGTGGTGGATCTAATCTGCCTCTTTTGCAGACCAGTTTGTTTTGGCTAACAACTCAAAACTAGTCGATGTGTCCTTACTGAACTGGTGGTCATCTGAAAGTGAGTGTATCTGGAAAATAATCAACAATCCGAAAGTGGATCTCGATGATTTTTGCGACGGCTCCGACGAGTATCGTTTAAGGCCTCTGAAGACCTACGGGAACCTTAGAGGCTGTGGTGAGTCGCACATACACTCCACCTCATCTGAATTTGAATTCAGAATGCGTCAACGTCATCATCGACTTCGAAACCTTACCACACTACACCAACTGTACATCTATTACTGGCAATTTGCAAGGGGTGCTGAAAATCACAAATGTCTCCGATTCAGATAACTTATCTGGATTGAAAAGGTTGAAAGTGGTCACTGGAAATATTGAAATCGTCAATACATCACTGACCAATCTTTCGTTTCTTGGAGGTTTGGAGAGTTTGATTGGAGAACCCATGAATGTTTTCAACATGACTCGGATTTATGGGAATCCGAATTTGACACGGCTGGGATGGGACTCTTTGAAAGTGAGTGTGCCAGAGAGTCAGATTGTTGGTTAGAGTGTTAGACTCGCTATCGTCCTGTGTTTTGCTGTCTTACTGGGTTATTAGGCCACTGGGTCACTATGTCACTGGGTTACAATGTTGTAGTGTTAAAGACTCAGAGACTTAGAGAGTTTTCTGGTTGGGGGAAGACAACCAAACAGTCGGACGGTCAGCGTTAGAATGATCGACTGTAGTAAGTTTTTCGAAGGTCCTGAGTCACTATGTATAAAAGCGTTTACTTTTTAGCGAGTTAAAGAATTCTAGAAAATCACTCCCAACGAGTACCCCTATCCATTGCACACTATGGAAATTCGCCAAAACCACCCGGACTTTTGCCTCACCACATACGAACTTCAAATCTTCGCACAATCCCTGGTGGACCTCTTCAGTAATTTTGAAGCCAAAATCTGTGCGGACGCGGAAAGAAAAGATGGTCAGAAAATTTGTCGACTTGAATCTTTGGCCTCACTGCATTCAACTTGTCAACATGTTATAGGAGATCTTATTGTGAACTCGGACAATGAGAAGGAGGCATGGAGACTAGAGAATATGACCAACCTCTATGGAAGTCTTACTGTAGAAGGAACCAAGGAATTGGTGGATTTGGGGTTTTTGAGAAACTTGAAAACGGTTGCCTCTTTGACAAAAGATGGACCCCAATTAATTCGAATCCTCTCCAATAAAATGCTTCAGAACGTCACATTGGCGAAAATGAAGGTACTTATTCAAATTTTTTCTTCCAGTTTTGAATTCCCAAAAGTTTTCAGTCCACTCCATTCCCTCGAATCTTCGGAGCAAGCATTCAAGTCAGTGGGAATTCCATGCCGATTTTTCCGACACGAAAAGAGTGCTTGCTGTTTCAGAAGCAGATCAGATCGTATGTGAAGTATAACGGCTTCAGTTGTAGTGAGTTTCGAGCCCAACACTTACTCGAAAAAAAAAAATAGAATAATTTCAGAAAAGTTGCCTGTGGCAGAGGGAGAGACTTCAGATGGCAATGATTATTACGAGGGAGCAGAGAGAGAAGAAGATGAAAATGTTGAAGGTTCTGGAGGCGGAAAAGTTGAAAAAGGAGGGAGTTTGAACTTTGATATTTGGTGGATATGTATCGTAATTTTTTGGAGATTTTTGTGAAAATGAATGTGTTGGTTTTCAGAAGGTTTTGAATAGACAAGTTCTCAACATACAACGAAAGTCGCTGAAAAGCCTAAGGAGGTTCAATAGATTGCGCAAAATTGTGAACGGTCTGAAGGATTTTAAAGGAATCTGAAGGATTCCGAAGCCTTCTGAGGGATTCTGATGGATTCTGAAGGATTCTGAAGGATTCTGAAGGATTCTGAAGACTGTTATAACATTCTAGAGGATTTTGAAATATACCAGCTTTTTTAAGACTCTGATGGGTTTTTAGATTCCATATTATTTTTGGATTCCCGGATTGTGGAATTCTGGGATTCTGGGATTCTCGGTTTTCGGATTTTCGGATTCTCGGATGTTTGTATTTGTCATAATCCTGAGATACGGCTGCTCATAATTATATCTTGATTTTCCATAGAACTATGACGAATTTTCCCTTAATACAGAATGAAATCAAGGAATCAAACTAGAGCAACACCTAATAATTATAGCCCTTATCATAAGATCATTCCTCTCCCCTTCTCCCCCATAGTTCCCTTTTCTTTCACCATTCCAAAGAATCATGCTCCAACTTTTTCCACTTTTCTTTGTTTTGGTCCCCATCGACTCTTTATCCAAGTACCAATGCGGAGAAGACGAGATGCCAGAGTTTGGGATTTTCGCAACGTATCCAGCACCAGATGCTAGCTGTATTTTCAATGGCTCCTTGTTCTGGACATCTGAAACATTGGAGCATTGGCCATCTGACTGTAACATAGTTTGTGCGAATATATCATTAAATTCGGAGTCAAAATTGACGGAGGAGAAATTGAAGGGGGCGTTTTCAAAACTAGAGGTACTTTTTGGAGATATCACTATTGAAAGTACCAATCTAAAGTCCCTCAACTTCTTATCTTCTCTTCGTAGATTGTTCTGTAAGTTTGAAGATTCAAGAATATAATTACTGTAAAAACTTTCAGATGGAGTCAACATTTTCAACAACTCAAAACTGACAAACGTCGACGTGTTCAATAATTTTAGCACTTTTCCCACAAACGTTATGATGAATCCAAAGCTGAACTTCTCGAAGTTTTGTGATCGTGGCGAAGATTTGAACGTGTATGGAAATCTGAAGGACTGTGGTGGGTTTGCTGTAGTTTTTTCGATTCTTGGCATTCTTTTCCAGGCTGCAAACGCGTTCACATCGATTCGAAATCTCTCCCATTCTATCCCAATTGTACAACTATAACTGGCAATAATGACGATGGCCTGAAAATCTCAGAAGTCAACAATTCCCTTGATATGACGAGTTTCCATGAATTGAAAACTCTAAATGGACAACTGGGAGTTTTCGGGACAGAATTGGAGGATTTATCCTTTTTGAAAAACGTTGAAACTATTTTCCCGGATTTTGGCTACGCATTTTTCCATATTGAGAATAACCCAAACTTGAAAAGACTTGGGTTGGAATCTTTGAAAGTTTGAATGTCCAATTTTTCAATTCTAAGAGTTTTCCTGTTTCAGAACTTCGGTCCAGACCCCGACATGCTTTCAGCCGTTTTCATGGCGAATCACCCCGATCTCTGTCTTACTACAAATGAGCTACAAGTTTTCGCAGATAGCAAGATTCTTTTCTTAAACTGTGAAGTGAAGATATGCATGGATTTGTATCGGAAAGACGGCCAAAAAGTTTGCTATTTCGAAAACCTGGCAGATATGGACTCAGATTGCCAGCACATCATTGGCGATATTTTAATTGATGCTAGCAATGAAAATTATGTGGGAAAGCTGGAGCAAGTTACCAATATCTATGGCTCTATCACTATTCAAAATACGGAATACCTGGAAGATCTTGGTTTCTTGTTCAATTTTAAACAAGTCGCCAACTTGAAAATGGGTGGGTCAAAAATGAAGCGGGAAGTTTGAAAACTTGAGAAGCAATTTTCAGATGGAGTCCCAACTCGCGAGCCAGGTGCGATCGTAAATTTCAATTTAACATCAATGATTCGAATAATCTCGAACAAAGAATTGAAGAAAGTTTGGCTTCCTAATATGAAAGTGAGTCTTTGGATGTCTACTTTGTCGAAAAAAAACTGAAATATTTTCCAGAATCCACCCTACCCTCAAGCATACACAAACCATCATCGAATCGTCGAAATCCGAGGCAACTCTTTGGAAATTTTTCGGGATCAACGGGAATGTAAATTGTTCCAACAGTTGAC
This sequence comes from Caenorhabditis sp. 40 LS-2015, assembly GCA_900536305.3. NCBI lineage: Eukaryota > Metazoa > Nematoda > Chromadorea > Rhabditida > Rhabditidae > Caenorhabditis > Caenorhabditis tribulationis. The sequence continues at coordinate 40,449 of LR544757.1, read as the reverse complement.
GCAATCCATGGTAAAGTATAACCAACGAAGTTGTTGTAAGTACAGTGAACATTGGGGGCGGAAAGATGAACAACATTTTCAGCGAAACTCGAGCCTCGAGCAACAACGGTGAGCACAATTGAGACTACGGTAGTTCCAAAGAGTGGAACGACTAACAACGGAGAGTTGAATGAAAATCCAACTACAGCGGCTACAAAAACAGAATCCACAACTAAACATGCCAAATTTTGGAAACTTGATTACTTGTTGTTTGGAGCATTTTTATTGCTATAAACCATGAAAGTCGGAAAGTCTCAAAGCCTTAAGAGTATTGGGTACTCAGAATCTCGAAATCTTGATGTTCGAATCAGAACTGCAGAAGTTGAAGCTAAAAGTCCTCGGAATTCCTAAAAACTCTGATTCAGGTTACACGGAATCACACTTGGTCGATCTGAACAATCTGAACTCTAGTTCATTCTTGCTCTTTTTTCTTTTTTATTTTTTTCTTTTCAATCTGTTTTAGTTCGTTTCCCACCGACTGAACAAAAGCCGAAGGCGTGAGAAATCTAACGAAAAAAATTCGATTATCCTGGCACATTCCAATTTCCTGCTTTTCTCCATCCCCGGTATCCGGATTATTCATACACACAGATTTTCGTCAAGTATCATAGCCAAGTTTTCCTCGTTTTTTCGGCTGTGTTGAGTGCTCATCTTTCTGATGATATTATCCCTATCAATTCTATTAATTTTCACGCTCTTACTGGAAACTTCTAATACACAACTAGCTCCTCCTATCGATCCGGTTGCGGAGCCCACAACTTCGAGCCCGTCTACCCAAACGCCTATCAACAATTCTACTCTACCTTCCCATTCCACGACCATCCCATCAACTATACCAAATCCATTATGCGGTAACTTTGTAGATCCCAGTTCACAATGCAATTGCTCAATTATTCAGACCCCAAATGCTTTTGGAGCGCTGCTTACATAGAGTCTGCAAATCTGAAGACCTTCCCAAAAACTTGTGCAACTGTGTGCACGGATTTGTTGAAAATTGATGGTTCCGCAAATCTGACAGAGAAACAATTGACGAACGCCTTCAAAAACATGAAACAGTTGATCGGCGACCTTTTGGTAACACGAACGAGTTATACAAGTGGAAAATTTTTAGCGGCATTGGAGACGGTTGATTGTGGTGAGTAGAAATGTGGTTTGAAAAACCGATCGTCTAATGAACGTTGGTTGGAACTTGTCATAGTCTCTTGAAGGAGTCCTATAGCGCCTTCATTCAAGGAAATAATATTTTGAACGTCTATTAGTTCAGGGCAGTCCACTGGTCCCTCTCACCTTCCAGCAGATCATTCATTATTCATAAATCCTACAAAACCACTTTCAGGCAACACTGGCGACTTCAAATGGAGCCTAAACCCTAACCTCACCGAAATCGCACTTCCGAACTTGAAATCAGTTGCTTGCCGCATTGAAATCACTTCTAACGCCAAGCTCACCAAACTGAACTTGCCGAATATGGTGGTAAGATTTCATTTATAGTTTCTGAAACTATCTTTACTAATCTTTTAGCCAACACCATCCCCAAAAGCTCAGTATCCACGAACTGGCATCCTCATTTCCGACAACTCGCCTGATCTCTGCATTTCAACTCAGGAAATGTCTAATTTCCTTTCCAACGAAGCCAATGACATTGGCACGATGCCAAGTCTCTACTGCGCGACGTCCCCTAGCAATGGGACTGTCAAATCTTGTGTCTTCGAAAACCACACACTAACTACGATGGACACAGGTTGTGTGAAAATTCGTGGTGATGTGCTAATCTCTGCTAACGATGAAGAGCACACTCGAAAATTGGAAAACGTGACAGACATCTTGGGAAGTTTGACGATCGATGGAACCAATTTGACGAGCATTGATTTCTTGGATAACTTGAAGAATGTGATCGCGTTGCAAGGTGAGAATGCATTCTCAAAGAATCTAACCAGACATTTACAAGTTCTACAGAAAATCAATCAGCCATCCTCATCCAGTACAACGATCAACTCTCCAATGCATCGTTCCCAAGCTTGAAGGTTAGCCAATTTTTCCGGTCTCCAATCCATAGTCTAAGCTTTCAGAGAGCCATCGCCAAACCAGTAAGAAGTATAATCTTCCAAAATAATAGTGAAGAACTTCTGATGGATCCGAGTGTATGCTTCGGGATCCGAAATGTCCTCAACACAACGAATGTCTTTATTCCGACTATTGATGGACAGGATTGTGGTGAGAAATTGGAGAAGAAACTTGAAGTGAAACCAAAACTTTTAGAAACCATCGAGAAGGATGCGGTGGTCCGAGACAAGGCTGGTGGTCGAATGAGTTGGCTCGGCTTAACAATACTATCTGTGATTTTACCTGTTTGGTTTTGAAGGATTGCAAGTTCTCATAAAATGGTATCCTCTGAACGCAAGGATCGAATCTTGTATCTTTTGTGTGAGAAAGAGAGACGCAAAGAAATCAGAGTGTCTGCGTCTCTTATTCTCTTTCACCACTTTATTGACGTCTGATTTCGATATCCCGAAGGGCTTGATTCTTGATTTTACTAATGAAATGTGCGAAATTTCAGAAGGATAATTTTCAGAGCTAATATTTTGAACTCCAGAGCACAACACAGAAAGTGAGAGTGAGCAAACAATATTATGAGGTCTGGCATAAACAACTGGACTTGTGATGTTGGTCTTGAGGGAGTGAGCATTGTGCGTTTCAGTTTTCTATCCAGTATTAGTTCGTCGCTTATTCACTTCCTCTTTGTTGTCTACCGCTACAGAGCATCCGCCTGAAATCGCATAGTCACAAATACAGTACTCTGAGCTCTCAAACTCACATAGTATAGTCTTCCTGTAGCTCTCCACAATGAACATTGTTGGCAATGGATCCACCGCTGGATACAAAGCAATGGTAGCCGCCGCGAAACTGCTCAAAAACCCAACATTGATATTGAACATGGGAAAGAAGAATAGGATCCCGACAGGGATGTACATTAAGACCACAGGGATCAGAGTCTGAAAGTCAAGACATGAGACTCCACCCTACAACAACTATCAATATCAAGTACCTGCATGACCAACGCCTGAAACAATTGCTGCTGAATGGACCTGGCATAATAGGAAGACAATTTCGAGTTTTTCAACGCCTTGGTGATCCTTCGATAGCACTTGATGCCAAAGTAAAACACACAAGAAAAGGATGACGTCATCATGAACCACATATTGCTCATTCCGATGAAAGTGGACCATACTATACGGAGCTTGTTGGATTTGGGATCTATCGAATAGAACTGGGCGATTCCATAGGAAACTTCTTCTATGTTTGATTCGAAATCTCGAAGGAATGAGTCCCTGGAAATCAAGTATTTTGGTAGCTTGAGAATCTGCGATTACCTCATAAACTCATCAGTCTCCCTGCTAGGCACATATGTGACGTATATCAGAAGTGCCCACCAACAAAAGTAGAAAACTGGCACCAAAAACAGGACCCCTAACTTCTTCCATCCCTCCAGGTACTTCTTCCGGAAGACGTTGTCAGATGCACCATAACGATAGATGAAGTGTATGGCGAATAGTGCAATGGATAGAGCATACGATGCACAGTAGATCACGATGAGATAAAATCCTTGGCCTCTTCCAAAAGCAGAGCCTTCGAAATACCGAAATACAATGAAGGCTGGACCTTGTGAGAAAATGTTGGGCTCTATGATCGCGTCCAGAATACAGTAGCACATTTCAAAGGCCGAGATGTAGATCATGAGATATTTATAGGCTCCGAGGCGGGCCGGGGACCGAAAAATGATGAGGAGAATAAGGAGAAAGTTGAGAAGGACACCGAGTCCACCGCAGCCAAGTTGAATGGTATGGAGAAAAGATTTCCAGACGCTTAGGGTTAACATCGTTTTGAGAGAATGGGAAACTAGTAAAAGAGAAACCAAGGCATATTTTGTGTGTCTCGTGATACTTGGTAAGTCTGTCGGTGTCCATGGGGAATGAAATTAGTGTTTTTCTGAAGTCTGTGATTTTGAGAATAGCTGAAATCAACTGGTTAGGAGTACTTCATTAGTCTAGCCGAAAATTAAGCTCCGCCTACAAGGGATTATACCACAAAAAGGTTACAACAAAACACAAATGAGCACGTCTCCGTTGTTGCTTCCTCGTTTTGAAAGTTACTATTTGACGCGGTTTTTCTTGACTTCAAAGGGGACACAAATTTCTGAGTAACTTGAAAAATTGGCTTAGAATTTGAGAATGACGAGAAAACCGATCAAAATCCAACCAGGATACACCATCTTCGACGACTTCGTTGCATCCTTCTCCACCTCTTCTGAAAATCAAGCAACATTACAATTGAAGGCCCCATGATCAGAACCCACCACAATATTTCCCGTCAAACTGGACAATATTCTGGTGCATATACTTGGTGATGTTACGCATGTAGTAACAGAAGCCTGGATTCTTTATCATCTCCATGCCGTTATCATCAAATTTCACAGTGGTGAACGATCTGGCATTGATTCTCTGGAAAGAAGAATTGTATACACAGATGTCAAAACTTCACTAACTTTGAGGCTTGGAGTCGAGACATTTGTTAATAGCGAGTTTCTGGCAACAATCAAGCCTGGTTGGTTGTCTGAAAAAAATTTTTTTGGTCAACCTTCTTAATACCCAGACGGACCTGTCAACGATACAATAGCCCTCAGTTTGCCCAAAAAGTCGATGTTCTTCAAACTAGTTCCATTGATGATCAAGCTCCCGAAGATGTTCTCCACAGACTCCAGTTGTCTTGCATATTGCTCATTCTCATCATCTATCACCACATCGCCCAATACATTGACGCAGCCTAAGCTAGTATTCGACCATAGCTGATTTTGAAGATCGCAAGTCCTCTTCTCAGATAAGCCTGTGCTAGCGGAAATCGGACAGAACTTCCCAATGATATTCCACAACTCGACATAGTCGTTTGTAATCAAACTTGAAACTTCCTGTACTGAGATGCAGAATTCCACCGAGTGTTCCACAATCATCATTTGAAGGGTCTGATTTGTAGCGTATGGAAGGTTGGTGGGCTGGAAATTTTAAAATCAGGTTTTCTAATTATCTATTGAAACGCACCACGAGATTCGGCATATTCAACCTGGTCAAATTTTCATTCATATAAATGCTAACTTTACAGAAGACACTCTTCAAGTTCACCATTCCTATCTCTTCCATATTAGCATTTCCCATGATTGAGATAAGCCATAACTGTTTTGCGAAAACTCCGGAAACAAAAACACCACAGTCCACCGTCTCCAAGTTCGCCAAAAAACGGGCGCTCTTGAATTTAGTGTCCGTTATGCTGAGTCCTCCAACGAGATGCTTCATATTTCGCAAAGTCTCATTCAACTGGCTTTCAGACATATCGCAGTCGGAGCCAATGTTCAAACTTGAATCCGTGCATACTGTATCACAAAGCGTAGGGAAGTTTTTCATCGTGGATGTTTTGAGGGTGTCGTGCTTCCATCGACAGGTGGGTACTGTTAATAGGACATTTTAAAACTCGAGTCATTTGTAGAAAATAACTTACAACATGCCGCATCGTTAGTTCCTTCGATTCCTGGTGTGGTAGTGCTTACTGTGGAAGTGAATGGTACGGTGCTTCCCGAAGATATGGTTGGAAGAGTACTGACATCCTGGGCAATTGATACTCCTATCAGTACTATGCAACCAAAAGTAACGACTTTCATTTAGAGAAGCTTACGCACCCAAAACAAGCAAGAGAACAAAAAATATCAAGCCAGGTGCAAATAAGCAAGTTTTCTTTCGCTCTGAAAACCTCGTACTTGTTTCTCATGAAGTGAAACGCTTGTGTCTGTGCCACTCTCTCTCTCTCTCTCTCTCTCTCTCTCTCTCTAACTCCTCCAAACTTTGAGAGGAAAAGGTGAAACTAGAAACTTGTTGTCGATTAGGCATTATGTAGGGGAGTTGGATTGAGTTGCTTTGGAAACCAGGTCAAAATATTTTCGAGACAAGGTTTACGCATAAGGTTAGCCAACTTGTGAAAGGAAGTCTTCTTGAAACTGATAATTTCTCAAATGATATGTCATATGCCTAGCAGCCCTTGATGGATTTGGAATGAGTGAGATACCTCAACCGACGTTAATGTCTACAGTATTGGGAAACTAGAATCAGACAAATTGTGTTGGAAGAATCGCCTGGATGACACTCGGGAACATTGGGACAACCTATGCCACGCCAGCTGAAAGTTTTCCGAAGAAATCCATCGATCTGGCACATGTTATACAAATAAGACAATATCGTCAGTTTTTATGGTTCCCAGAACTCTCCTGGTTGCCTCATGATTTCACACTCATCTTATTAAGGAAAACTTGACTTCCTGCTAATGCTAGTTTCCTTTTCGTTCAACTCTTCTCGATGACTCACATCTAAACCTTTGACAGAGTTTCCCAAAAGTCAAGGAAACCTTTCCCAAAAAGTCCCTCATGTCTCTTATCTCCAAACTGCTTCCGGTTTATGTTTATCTCTAGACTGCTTTGACCTGGTTTCCAAAGCAACTCAACTAAACCCAAACCCCTCATCACATCATTCCGAAACTTCCGAAAATGTCTAGTTTCGCCGTTTCCGCTCCATATCGCCCCAAATCAGATCAGAGAGGGGAAGGGGGCGTGTGCGTGTGAACTCATGGGAAACAAACAAGCAAAAAAAACTTCTCGAGAGCGAAACGAAGAAGAAAATCTCATTATTATCACATCGCACCTGACTTGACACTTCTTACTCACTTTCTTGTGCCATTCTGAGTACATATCAGGCTTCATTTCAAACTCAACTCTTCTGGCTCATTTGAATGAGGATCTCTATTTTGGGATGCCTTCTGTTTGTTGTTGCTGGGATCGCGCAGGATGTCAGTACTTGGGGAACTACTCCAGGGACCTATTCTTGGGGAACTACTAGTGGCTGGGGAACTACGAGTGATTCTTGGGGAACGACTACTCCTGCTACCTATTCGTGGGGAACCACTAGTGGCTGGGGAACTACCAGTGACTTTTGGGGAACCACTGCTACAGTAACCATACCCACGGAGGGTACCACCCCGACTGTCATTGCAGCCACCACTCCTCCCGTAACCATTCCTACAGTTGGAACCGAACCAACTAGTACACCATCCTCCGTGACCACTGTACTCCCTGGCTCCACGACTATAGTGGCAACTACAGTAGTCCCTACTACGATTTCACCACCAGTATGCAGTAAGTTGAACTCCACGACTTCAAAACTCTAGTTCACCATTTCAGGACCCGGCTGCGAGTTGGACTTTGACTCTCTCACCGTATCCTCCATGAGATTCTTCCCGATCTTTTGTGAAACGGTATGCACCAACACCACTCTCCGAATCGGCTACGAATGTGATATGACTGAAAAGCAACTCAATGAAACGCTCAAAAATATGAAGCATCTTATCGGCGGACTTTTGATAAGTAGATCTAAATTCAAGTCGGCAAGATTTTTGGCGAACTTGGAGACTTTGGATTGCAGTGAGTTCTCGCTGAAAGTGTCGCCAGTCTAATGCATTTTTTAGGAAACCTCTGGGAGTTCAAAGTCAGCTTGAATGCGAATATGACAGAGCTTGGAATGCTCAATTTGATGCAAGTTTCATGCCCAGTCACCTTCACTTCTAATGTGAACATGACACGGTTGAATGTTCCGAAAATGATTGTAAGATCTTCGAACAAATCCAGCACAAAATTTTTTTTTCAGCCAGTCTGGTCTCCCTACTATCCCAATTACACTCTAAGCGTTGAAGTGGCTTATAACGCTCCCACCTTCTGCATCTCTCTCGAAGAAATCTCCAACTTCATGACCTACGACTATATCAAATTATCAAACATTCAAGGCAACTTCTGCCCGATCTCCGTTTCTCCTTCCAACTCTAGCACGTCATCTGACGAGAAGACGTGCGATCTTCAAAACTACACATGGTCGAATATGAGCACGGACTGTGTCAATGTGTATGGAGATGTCATTATTGATTACACAAATGACCATTCTGCGCAACACTTGGCCTCTGTGGAGAACATCTTCGGCACTCTGTTCATCTACAGAACCAATTTGAGTAGTATTGACTTTCTGGGCAATCTGAAAAGGATCGTTTCATTGACAGGTGGGTCTAATGGTCATATAGGATAGGTAGTCTAAAAAATAATCTTCAGAAAACCAACAAGCTCTTATCGTCGAGCAAAACACCGCGCTAACCAACGTCTCGTTTCCGAGTCTTGAGGTGAGATCACTTTTTTTGGTAAGATTCAATATTCTCCGATTTCAGAGAGTCTACTCGCGAGCCTACGTCCCTGTGAGATTTGATAACAATAGTCTGGAACTGATCAAGGATCCCGACTTTTGCTACGACATCCGAAACGGCATCACAGAGACTGACACCTGGATTGTGAAGTTCGACGACAAAGTTTGTGGTGAGTCACCAGGTTGCGACAGATTCCGAATCATAGCGTATTTTTAGAAGACGTCGAGAAGGCTGCAGCGGCGCTGGTGGTGAAAGACAAATCGGCGCGGTGCTGCGGGCTTAATCCAGTTTTGATTATCACCGCTTTGTTTGGTGCACTTTTCTAGAATCGTGTAATCATCCTTTTGCCCGTATATTTTTGATAATGAATGAAATTTTTGAGCGGTGACTCATAAGAAATCAAGAGTCTTTGATTTCCAAGCAGTGTAGATTGTCGGGAGTTGGGAATCTCACGAATTTTCGAGCTAAACTGAACCGCAAGAGTAATCAGACCGTCAACCAAAACAAATCCTCTAAACAAGTTTTAGTTTTCAAAAAGTTGGGCGTTGAATGCTCCTTCGCTTCACATGATTGATAACCGAAATCATGTCATCAATTTCAAAAAATCAAAGTGATAAGAATAATAGACACATTAAAACTCGAGACTCATGGTCACAGAAATGGTGTCCTATCAAAAATCCCGATTCCAAGTCTTCCGGAAGTCGCCTCATTTTTTGAAACCTCAATCTACCGGGGAATAACAGCGCGCGAAAAACTTTTCCTCGAGGAAAACTGAGTTCCTGAGCCCGCATGAGCTCTGTTTTGTCGAATCGAAAATCGAAAGAGACGGGTATCACTCAGAGCTCATTTCTGATGACCTGTGAAATTTTGGGAAAGTTTGGTCCAGTGGGGACTTCGCTAGGGCGGGAGACACAACACAGACAGGCACACAGACACACAGAAGTTTGCATTTGTTAATAGTAAAGGTAGGGTGAACTTTCTGATCTACAAAGAAAAGAAAACACGATGGATACACAAGAGTTGAGAACGGATACAAAAATGATAAAGAGCATTTTCTAGACTGAAACTAGCTCTTCTCGCGTGTTTTTCCCTGTTCATATAAATATTTGGAGCTTGAAGAACGTATGTGTTCCTCAGCCGTCACCGCATTGTTCACACACGGAATCCAAAACAGACTCGTCCAGAGATATTCTTGCGGTCATTTGAACTGGAATGCTGTTGAATTCTTTTACTCGGCGATTCCCACATTTTTCTGTGCACGCTCGACAGGCATGTTGTTAATCTACTCATCAGCTCTGTATACCATTTGTTTGGTAAGTTGTTCAAGAGTGCACGGGACAGAAAATTGGAGACTTTTCAGATTTCCTTTCTGTTCCTGACAATTTCTTACGGCTATTCTTTCGTGCGCATTGGTCGAGAAGAATTTCGAATTCTCAAACGGGTGGATGTCAAGTGAGCCCATTTGGCGGACATCGGACATCAGAGTGTTACCATCGCAAAGACAGAAAAAGACGAAAATATGGCGAAGGACATTAAGGATTTGGAGAAGTCCCTCGGAATTTGAAAATCAGTATTTTCATCATGTGTGTAATTCAATAAATCAATTGTATCCTGTAGCTTTAGACACGCCCCTTCCACGACATGACCAGTTGATAAGCTTATTTCTCGATAAGCACACCAAAACTTGAAAGTCATAGAATCAGTCAGAGAAGGAGCAATCTGGTAATCCTCTTGTGTTCAGTATATTTTTATTGATGTTAATGTTCGCTTTGTAGCCCACACTCCGAGGATCCATCCAAGAGAATTTCAGGATATCAGTTTCCGTCAATTAACCAGTTGTGAAATATGAATCATGTCGTTCACAAACATGACGTTACCGATTGATAACGAATAATCTGTTTACATTCGGAAAGTCGACGTTGAATACTCTTGATAAGAAACCAAGACTCTCCATTCGCAGTTTCTCGACCTTTCAGTTTATTTGAAAGCGAAATGGAAGCTTCTGGTGAGAAGCGACAATGTCGCTGTAAAGTTTTCAAACAAATTCCCCACTTCTTCAAACCCCTTCAAGTGGTAAGTGACTGTTGTTTTGTCAATATTGAATTCAATTCTTGAAGATTATTTCCATCGCCATCCTCATCTGTGCCCTCACCATTGGTGGATACAATGAGCCACTATGGCAGACAGCGTTGGTTTCTCTCCTGGTACGTCCACCTCTACTTACTGGTGTATAGTCTTGCCTTTTACTCTCAGATTTCGGGGGCATCTACCGCAATCATTTTTCTTGGAATTCAACACAAACTCGTTGAGAGATATTTTTGGGGACTATTGAGCTGGAACGCAGTTGAGTTCCTCTATTCCGCAATCCTCGCTGTCTTCTGGGTAATCTCGACAGTGTTCTCGTTCGGCCAACTTTCGTGGTATTGGGGGTGGATTCAATACCTCATCTGCGGTGTAAGTGTTTCTAGACTGAAACACCACTCTTCAAAATTTTGACTTTTCAGATTCTCTCCGTGATCATGTTTGTCTCCTACCTCGTTCCTATCTTGTACATCGCTAGAAAGGAACTCAAAACTCTTATGGCGGAATCGAACCCAGTCAGTAATTCCACCACTGTCCCAGAGAGAAAACCAGAAAAGACCACTGACATTGCTGAGTACGCCAACGACTTGGAAAGTTTGTTGGATCATTGAGAATGTTTTTTCTTTTCATTTTGGTCAGTTTTTAACCTTGTCCGCAATAAAATGTTTCATTCATTTTCACACAGAGCCGATTTGGCAGACCTTATTTTGTCTGCTGTGTCCAACTTTGCTCTATATATTTTTTTCTTCCAGATGCATCGAAAAAACGTATTTTCACAAATATGACGTTTCCGGTTCATGAAGAGTCATGTGTTTGCATTTGAAAAGGCGAAAACACTCCTGACAAAGAACGTTGAAATCGAAAAGAATCATTCCGTAATCATGGAAGCTTTGTTCAATTTCTAACCTTGTCAACAAAACAAACCTGTATTTGTTTTTTGACAAACGTTACCAGTGGACAACAGAACAAGTTGTATACTTTCAAAAAATCGGAGCGGAAGTATGCAATTTTATGATAAGATACCAAGTTTCTGTTCGAAGCTACTCTACCTTTCAGTTTGCATGAAAGCAAAAAACTATTCAGTAATAATGGAGCCGTCCGGTGAAAAAAGAAAGTGCCGATGTAGGGCTTTCACGAAACCACCTCATTTCTTGAAGCCTATTCAAGTGGTAAGTACCTAGTCTCGAGCCAGTAGTGAACACATTTTTTGAAGATTTTTTCGATTGCCATCATCATATGCACCATGACCGTATATTCTGGCAACGTTGATCCACTTTGGAAGACAGGATTGGCTTCACTGCTGGTGAATATTTCGTCTCCATTTTCTGATACCTATTTTGTTACTTTCAGGTTTCGGGGTTCTCCACTGTATTTTTCTTCCTTGGATTCCAACATACCCTTGTCAATTGATACTCTTGCGGATTGTTAACTTGGAATGCAGTCGAGTTTGTCTATTCCTCAGTCCTTGGTTATTTCTGTGCGGCCAACGCTGTGCAGTTGTTTAGCCAATTATCATGGTACGCCAGATACGGTTTGGGTCCCCAGTACCTCATCTGCGGGGTGAGCTACTTAACTCTTCGGATTCTTTCATTGAACAATCGATTTTCAGATCCTCTGTGTGGTGCTGTTCATCTCTTACGTTATTTCTGTACTGTACATCGCTAGAGAAGAACTCAAAACCCTTATGGAGGAATCAAACTCAGTCAACACTTCCACCACTGTCCCAGAGAAAAAACCACAAAAGGCCATTAACATTGCTGAGTACGCCATGGACTTGGAAAGCTTGTTAGATAATTGACAACGTTTTCATTTTGATCAATTTTCAACCTTCTCAACAATAAACCTTCCGATTTGTTTTCTGATTCCTTCCAATGATACTTATCATACCTATATGTTCTCGCTTTCACAACACTCCATAGTCTGTGAGTTTTTGTAGCCAATGGGTCTGAAGAAGCCGCCAAAAATGTAGCACATTGCTGCTTTGAGGAAATTCTTGGGAACTCAAAAATTTTCGGATGTTTGTTTCCGTCAATGTATCAGTTGTGAAATATGAATCATGTCGTTCACAAACATGACGTTACCAATTGATGAAAAATAACCTGTTTACATTCGGAAAGTAGACGTTGAATACTAGTAATGAAGTGTTGCGCTTAGATGCAGACAGTGAGAGAGTGTCTGCGTCTCGCGCCGCCGTGCACTCTCTCGCCTTTTTCCTCATATTTTCTGCGTCTTGCGTCTCTCTCTTTATTCGCAGTTTCTCTACCTTTCAGTTTATTTGAAAGCAAAATGGAAGCTTCTGGGGAGAAGCGACAATGTCGCTGTAAAGCTTTCAAGCAAATTCCCCACCTCTTCAAACCTCTCCAAGTGGTAAGTGCATGTTGCTTTATCAATAGTGAATTCAATTTTTGAAGATTGGTTCCATCGCCATCTTCATCTGTGCCGTCACCACTGGTATATACAATGAGCCACTCTGGCGGACAGCGTTGGCTTCTCTCCTGGTACGTCCATCGCTACTTTCTGGTGTGATGTTGCCTTTCACTCTCAGATTTCCGAGGCATCTACCGTAATCATTTTTCTTGGAATTCAACACAAACTCGTTGAGAGATATTTTTGCGGAAAACTGAGCTGGGATGCAGTGGAGTTCCTCTACTCCGCAATCCTCGCATTCTTCTGGGCAACCTCGGCAGTGGATTCGTTCGGCCGAGTTCGGTGGTATTCGGCGTGGATTCAATACCTCATCGGTTGTGTAAGCGTTTCTAGACTGAAACGACATTCTTCAAAATGTTGAATTTTCAGATTCTCTCCGTGATCATGTTTGTCTCCTACCTCGTTCCTATCCGATACATCGTTAGAAAAGAACTCAAAATCCTTATGGCGGAATCGAGCCCAGTCCACACTTCCACCACTGTCGCAGAGAGCAAGCCCGCAAAGACCATTGACGTTGCTGAGTACGCCGCGGACCTGGAAAGCTTGTTGGATAACTGACAACATTTCATTTCGGTCAATTTTCAACCTTCTCAACAATAAACCTTCTGATTTGTTTTCTGACAAACATGATCAGATGACAACAATTAATCTATTTACATAAGTAAAATTGGAGCGGGTACTACTCTTGATACTGACAAGACCAGTTGATTACGATGGCTCTGAAAAAAAATTCATGGGAATTCAAAAATTTCCGGATATTAGTTTCCGTCAATACCAGTTGTGAAATACGAATCATGTCGTTCACGAACAAGACGTTACCAATTGATGAACCTGTTTACCTTCGGAAAGTCGACGTTGAATACTAGTAGTGAAGTGTCGCGCTCAGATGTGTGATTATTGCTGTGGAAACGCAGACAGTGAGAGAGTGTCTGCGTCTCGCGGCGCCGTGTACTCTCTCGCTTTTTAATCATATTTTCTGCGTCTCGCGCATCTCTCTTTACTCGCCGTTTCTGGATCTTTGAGTTTATTTGAAAGCGAAATGGAAGCTTCTGGGGAGAAGCGACAATGTCGCTGTAAAGTTTTCAAGCAAATTCCCCACTTTTTCAAACCTCTTCAAGTGGTAAGTGCCTGTTGTTTTGCCAATAGTGAATTCAATTCTTGTAGATTGTTTCTATCGCTATCCTCATCTGTGTCCTCACCATTGGTGGATACAATGAGCCACTCTGGCAGACAGCGTTGGCTTCTCTCCTGGTACGTCCATCGCTACTTTCTGGTGTGTAGTTGCCTTTTACTTTCAGATTTCGGGGGCATCTACCACAATCATTTTCCTTGGAATTCAACACAAACTCGTTGAGAGATATTTTTGGGGACTATTGAGCTGGAACGCAGTTGAGTTCCTCTATTCCGCAATCCTCGCATTCTTCTGGGCAACCTCGGCAGTGTCTTTGTTCGGCCGAGTGCGGTGGTATTGGGCGTGGATTAAATACCTCATCTGTGGTGTAAGCGTTTCTAGACTAAAACGTCATTCTTCAAAATGTTGAATTTTCAGATTCTCTCCGTGATCATGTTTGCCTCGTACCTCGTTCCTATCTTGTACATCGCTAGAAAAGAATTCAAAATCCTTATGGCGGAATCGAACCCAGTCAACACTCACCCCAATGCCCCAGAGAGCAAACCAGCAAAGCCCATTGACGTTGCTGAGTACGCAAACGACTTGGGAAACTTGTTGGATAATTGACAACGTTTTCATTTTGGTAAATTTTCAACCTTCTCAACAATAACCCTTTCGATTTGTTTACTGACAGACATGATCAGATGACAACAAATAATCTATTTACATAAGTAAAATTGGAGTGGGTACTACTCTTGATACTGACAAGACCAGCTGATAACGAGGACTCTGAAAAAAACTTCCACACTTTTTCAGCTCTTCAAAACTCATTTCAACCTGTAACCATAACCATGGCGAAATGTAGATGTTCAGTTTTCAAGAAGGCGCCTCACTTCTTGAAACCCATTCAAGTGGTAAGATTTCAAAGTGATCGTTCTAGCTGTCTATGCTCAATTTCAGCTCCTTTCCATCGCTATCCTCATCACAGTCATCATTATAATGTGGGGTCCGCTGGAGCGACTTTGGTATCACGCAGTGTTTGCTCTTATCGTGAGTTCAAGAGAGCATGTTTGCTTCATCCGATATGATTCTAGATCTCTGGTTTCGCCACCTTGCTCTTCGCTCTCGGAGTTCAGCGTGCATTCGTGGAGCGTTACTCTTGCGGATTCTTGAGTTGGAACGCCGTCGAGTTCGCCTACTCGTTGTTTCTCACCTGGGAATGTGGAGACTCCTTCTGGTGGGCGTACTGGTGTGCCAAACATAACGAAAGCCACGCAGCTTTGTTCATTCTTGTTATGGTAACTGTTCACGGCTTGGTCGGAGAAAAATAGTTTTTCAGATTCTCTTCGCGTTCCTCACACTGTCTTACGCCGCCGCAGTCCTCTACATTTTTGTTGTAGAAGTGAAGGTTCTGTTGGCGAAATCCGAGTATGCTGTTGTGAAGCCAGATGATCGAGGAAGTTTTCTGGAAATTTGAAAACAGGAATATGTTGTTTTTTGTGAATGAACATTTTTTATTACTGAAACTTTTCTTGAAACTTCAGACATTTGGTCACTTCATAAAGTCGTATTTGGGACAGTTTTTTCCCAGTACTTCCTCCCAAAAAGAACTGATAACAAATCAGGTGTCAACTTCAACAAATTCTCCTTTCAAACAAGACGAAATTTTAGTTGATAACAATTCACACGGAGCGCTCTCAACACTTTGAAAACATTCAATCATTAACGAGCTATGTATTTGACAGAGAAACGCACTGAACGTGAAACCCTGTTATTTCTAAAATCTCCTCACTATTTTAAACCTTTCCAAGTGGTGTGTCAATTTTTGTCAAGTTTCAGACATTTTCAAAAAAAAGTTTCAGTGTCTCGCCGTTTTCCTTCTTGCATGCATTAGCTACGTGGATCATGACAAAGAAGAGTATCTTTGGTCCACCGCAATGACTGCGTTTGTTGTAAGTTTATCGAAAACTGCAAACGCGCTCTATCGGACCGTTTTTAGATCTCCTCCACGGCAACCACGATCTTCACACTTGAGCCACAGACGAGACGCCTACCAGTCTACAATTTCGGATTGAAAATCTGGGAATGTGTTGAATTTGTGTATTCGTTGTATCTAGCAGGATTTTGTTATAGCGCCATGTGGACGTCGTATGTATTTGCAAAGCGGTACTGGGCTGAGGATGGTATTCCGTTCTTGGTGGCTATGTTAAGTTTTGGATCTCTACGATTTCAGTGCTGGCTTAACATCCAACAGCTTTTCCTTTGCTTTATCTTATCCTCAAAAACTCCGCCCATTTTCAGATCGTATTCATGAATCTGGCCACTTCGTTTGCTGCATTTGTAGCCTACATACTACGAAGAGAGATGGGCGTTTTCTTCCAAAAACGAAAAGAAGAATATGTCAACGAGTACAACTACTCAAACGATGAGAAGCACGTCTTTGAGATTTGATGTTCTGTTGTGAATTGAAGTCGAAAACCTCCATTAACTTTTATAAGAATTCTGAAGTTGAAGACCACCATACACTTTCAGCAGAATCTTGAAGTTGAAGAGAAAATACTTCATTTCACATGTTTCAATACAAAAAACACCAAAATTAATACAAGTCATCCCCCTAATTCTCGAGCGACTCTGAAAAGGACAACCGAGTCTAGCACAGATAGACAAAGAAACACTGAAGAGTTTGGTCTTTCAAAGTACCAAAACTTATGGTTGTGATATAGACTGTGGGCGTACGGTTCTCCTATCAGCTCGTGGAGACGGTCGTCCAGAAGAGACACGGACGATTCGAATCTGAGCGACAGAATCTCAGAGTTCAGAAATTTCTGAAAACTTTCGAAAATTTCATTCCATGCAACTACCATCATCAATCTCAAAAACCCCACCTTTTTCAAAGACACCACATCCTCGTTTGAGATCGTCTGCACCTTCAATTTGTAGACTTTCGACAAATGAGCCAAATTCAGTTCTCGTATTGGTGTTGGAACAGGCAGCGTGTGGCAATAGAAAGTCTTCACACTTTTCCATTGCTCAGTCTTAACAACTTCCAACAGCTCGAATGTAATTTTCATTGACTCCGGGTAGGGCTTCCTTGGGTGAACATTCAGGTATTCAGAGTACGAATCGCTAATTGACAGCGTCTCCAAATCTTCAGCGGCAATGTAGGGCAGCACACTCATCACTTCTTCCGCTGTGACACTGACCAGCTTCAGATGCTTCACTCTCAGAGGCTCTTTTCTTCTCCTGAGCATTTCAAGAACCTTTGTCAACCATTCCGACGTCATGTGTTTCAGAACTCCAGGCAACACCACCTTCAAATCAGATCCTCGATCTTTAAGAACGTCGTCGTAGCTACAACACAACGTCAGAAGATTCAAAGGGGTCTTCTGATGCCTCAGATTCTGCTCGAAATCGTTCAGAACTACAGATTGGATGTCTCCAGAATGGAAACATTTCCCCTCGATGTTCCATCCATTCTCGGTTTTTTCGTAGCTCCCGTGATAGGTTTGATTGATGGATGACGTGATTCTTCTCGGACTTTTCAGCTCCAACCAGTAGGATTCAATGGATGTCTCCGATTTGAGATGATCCATACATGCTCTGACTCCAGATGACACTTTCCGGAGATTTTGGCTGTAAAGATAGTTTGTGAATCCGAAATTCTGAGATTCTAAGATTCTGAAATTCAACTTACAGATCAAAAAACTGAAACCGTTCTGTAATTCTTCCCATAAGAAGTGGATTCTCCATAACTTTCGAACAGATTTCTTGATCCAAATTTGACTTCTGAAACAAATACCATAAGATTCTGGAGAAGATAAAAAACTCACGATGATTCTTCTTCTAGTCAAAAAATTGTGTTTGGTTAATTTTGAAAACTCGAATTTTCGAGCGGGAAGATTCCAAAAATACTTCAAATCCATTTCGCTTAGTACATCCTTACAATAGACATCGTACAGAATGGTGACTTTTCGAAATGTTGAGTAATAGTACGGTATCTGAAAAACAGAAATTGGGGGAAATTTCGAAAAGTGTTGTCTGAACCTTGTTCATAGTTAGCATGTTGTCCACAGTCAACGTTTTGAGTTTCAGAACCAAATCTAAACGTTTTTCTGATTTCTTCCACTCGACCAACGCAAGAAAAGGTTCCAAATCCACTATTTTCGATTGAAACTTCAAATCAATCTTCTCCAGAATCAGCGGATCCAGAAGATTCATGAACTTCATCGCTTCATCCATGTTGAGAGGTTCCAATTGGAAGTTTTTAACTCCAAAAAGTGAACAGTTTGATTCATCCAACGTCTCCAGAAACTCGATTGACAAATTCGAGGATTCTGAATTGACGTCTTCTTGAAGAGGGAGGTTGATTTTTTGATCAGCACACGCTTTGTATAGTTTCAAGGCTACTTGGAAATGAGAGAAGTGACGGAGGAGCTGAAAACGTTTACTTTGTTGGAATATGATGGGATCAGAATCCAAGAATCCAAGAATCCAAGAATCCAAGAATCCAAGAATCCATAACCTCACCTTCTTCATCTCTTCCGAATTTATTGAAGAACTTTCGAAAATCGTGACAGTAACCCTCAGACGTTTCCCATTACTCCAACCAACGAATTCCAGAAACTTGTCATCGTCACTAGAGTCGCTTTTTTCTCCAAAAATGAAATTGAGTCTTCCCAAAATTGCTGGATCCAAACATTCCGCAATTGCAATTGCCTGATCCACATTTGTGAGGCCAATAGAAAATCGTTGCACTTGGAATAGAGACCCTTTCAATGCCAGAGAGTCCTTTAGAATCATCATAAATCGGTTCTCCAATTCCAAACGAGAACCCAAGAAGATCTTGAAAGTGTTCAGACACTTTTCCTGATTTCTCACGACATCTTTCAGAACTTCTTCGAATCCCCCCGGTTCAAATTCGTGTGTAGTTTTTTGATAAGGTTTCGAGCGCTGGAAAATCGCCTCGATCGATTCTCCATTCCATCGAAAATCGAGAGCAGTACATGATTTCAAGTCTGGGAGTCCATTGAGCATATCTGAAAACCATTAAATTCGAGAAAAATGGGGACAGAGAAGAGAACGAAAGAATCGCGAAATGATGGGTCACAACAACCAATGCTTGGCAAAGAAAATACACCTGGAAGAAAGAGACGCAGAGAAGCATACATACAAACAGGAATGAAACGTGGGCTTTGTGTGTGTGCGTCTGTATGTGTTCCTCGCGTTCTCTTTTTTTCAAAAGGTTGAAAAGAGAGATGTTTACGCCGATGGGAGAATGAATGGTGATGATTCAAAAAGATTGAACTTTAGAGAGAATCCAAAATCTTTAAAACTTGGATTGTTAGATTCTTAGATAGATTCAAGATCAAAGATGCTTCTGAATCTGAATGAGATCATTGTTTGAGTTCTCATTGAACTCTCAACTTCCACAAATTGCGCTACAATTCTAAGGACGGTTTCCAATGAATTCTGAAGTCATGCAGCCTTCAGAAAATTAAGAGTTCAGGTCTGGAAAGGCTCAAAGTTGGAACTGACCGATGTTCAAAAACAATTATAAAGTTTATGAAACAATTCAACTTTTTCAAATTATCCCATACATGACAACAACTGCAAAACATGAAATAGTTTCCAGTGAACATCCCATCGCCGAATTTTCCCGACTTGTTGGAATGTCCTGGGCAAATGTACCAGCGCTTGTATTCCATTTCTCTGAAACCGAAAAATATATCACTTCTCAATTTCAGTAAATTGACAAACCACAAGAAACCAAGTCTACTTCAGTGGTATACAAGTCTGTGGTGTTTGTCACGTCTTTGTGGGCCGTGCAAATGTTAGACTGATTCCGAACGTTGGCTGACAATTTCCCATTCATCCCGTTCACATGTAGCCATACTGAGTCACCGGCTCGGACGTTCTGAAAAGTGTGCAACTTTTCCGTGATCACTTTTGTACTCCTCGTGGGTTATTCTGAATCACCTTCAAGCTTGCCATACTGAAGTTTTGCATATTCTTATTTGCGTCAATCCTGACCGCAGGTTTCCCAGGATTCAACGCCGCCACATACTCCAACTTATCCAAGAAATCGATAGAGGTCAAGTTTGTGAAACAAATTTTCAGCCGACCAAACAAATACTTCAGATTGCTCAGCTTATGAACATGCTCCTCGTCGCCAGGGGCTACAGTAATATCGCCTTGGATTTTGGTGCATCCGGTATCCATATTTTTGAGTTCTAGCCACAGTTCCTGATCCGGGCTGCCTTGGAATATAACAGCGGTTGAGTTTTCAGAACCACAGACTTTCCCCTCATTTTCGAAATGAGTAGTGACGTTGCAATATTTGGTGGGTAGAACTCTCATGTAGAGGTTTCGATGAATGATGAATCTCTCCATTTCTTGGATTTTGAGGCAGAATTCTGGCGCCAAATTTTGAATGGTCATATCAATTTGACGGATTGGAAATTTCGACGATGTGAAGTTCTGGAAAATTAACTTTGCACGATTCTTATCGTGTGAGAAAGCCGTACCTGAAGTTTTGGCAAATTCAACTGAATCATTTTTCCATTGGAATAAATTTCAATGTCACAAACACAAAACGTCAAGCTTGTCAAGCCAATCTCCACCATTTGCTCATTGTGCTCCCATTGGAAGATTCCAGATTTTTCTGAAAACTCTTCCGCATTGGAAATGCGCTCTATTGATGATCTCACCACACTCAATAATTTCCAAGTTATCGAGAAACTTTCCACTGGTGTAGTTTGTGCTTGACACTTGAAGATTACCATATAAACTTTTCAAGTTTCTGAATGCATTGGTTAGCTCATTTTCAGTCACATTTGAGAATTGGTTGATTTTCAGATTCCCACACACAGTACTACAGTTTGAAGGGAAGACGTGGAGCGTTTCAGACGTTATGGTCTCTTCCAAGAATGTGCAGTTTTTGTCTGAAAAAGGGTCTAAAGTTGAGGGTTAGGTTGAAAAGCCATTATACCACAGATGGATTCGAAAGAGTCAGGAATTTTGTTTTCAGAGAGAATAGGATAAGTTAGAGAAACAAGAATCGTGAACACTAGAAACATCTCGATGTGAGAAACATCAAGTGAGGAAAATTGAGAAAAACTAGAAATAGCTGACAGCATTGGTGTCCAAAATTCACCTGCTGATTACGTGTGGGCTCGATTTTTTGACCCGAGGTTTGAGGATTCAGAATCGACGTCATTATGAAAAATGAGATCCGTGGAAATAAGCAATATATTCAAATCGTCTTTCGATTCAGAAATGTTTCAGAATGATCTGGAAAGTTCTAATGCGATCATATTGGTGGATATTAGACGCACAAGTTCGAGGTCTAATGGCGGAAAAGTATGTGGTTTTGATAACTCTACTCCTGTTATATTCCAAGAAAGCCCGAAACCTGAACTTTGGCTAGAACTCAAAAATATGCAAACAGGATGCACCAAAATCCAAGGCGATATTACTGTAGCCCCCGGAGATGAAGAGCACGTTCATAAGCTGAGCAATCTGAAGTACTTGTTTGGTCTGACAGTTAGTTTCACAAACTTGACCTCTATCGAATTCTTGGATGACTTGGAGTACATATGTGGCGTCGCTGAATCCTGGGAAACCTGCGATTAGAATTGACTTGAATAAGAATTTGCAAAACTTCACTATGGCAAGTTCAAAGGTAATCCAAAATTTTTCATGAGGAACAAAAAATCTCACAAGAAGGAAAACTTTCAGAACTTCACTTCGTCGAAATTTCCAATCCGTCGAATTCAAATGAACATTTGGCGCCAAAGTTCTGCGTCGAAATCCAGCACAAAAAATGATTCCGTCGAATTTGAAACTAATTTTCCTAACATCTCTTCTATCGTAACCCATTTCAATTAACAACTTGGCAGGTGCAAAACAAGAAACACAAGGAAAAATTTCGCACTATAATATAATCAAAAAAATTTTAATTTGATCGAGATTGTCTTTCCCTTTCCTGTTTCTTGAGTCTGATAGCAGAAAAAAACTGAACAAGCTCTACCTATGAAACAAGCTTTTCTAATTCTTTCCCTTTTGTATTTTCCAACTGACTCCGCTTTTGAAACCTGGTCTAGATGCGGTAAGACTTTCAACCCTTTCTTCCAGTTTTGAGACCCTTTTTCAGACCAAAACTGCACATTCTCCGAAGGCATCGTGACTTCTGAATCCATCAAAACCTTTCCATCGAATTGTAGCTCAGTTTGTGGGAATTTGGAATTCAATGAGAGCTCAGACTTGTCAGAAAATGTGCTCCGAACCTTGTTTCAAAATATGACGTCATTATTTGGAGGCCTAAAATTCTCGAACACAAATTTCACCAGTCTGAATTTTTTTATGAATCTGGAAAGTATTGAATGTGGTAGCTTAATAGTAAACTCAAATTTTTGAATTGTTTCAATATCACAGTTTCAGATCAAAATGCATCTTTCCTACTGGTGGACAACCTTTCTCTTACGGAAATTGGAATGGCAAACTTGACGAGAAGTTTCTGCAACATTGAGATCTATCTGGCTCCAAACCTTACCCGTCTTAATCTTCCAAACCTGAGGGTAACATTAGTGAACTCTTCACAACCTTTTCAATTCTTCCAGAACTTCTCCCCATCCTCCGGTAACACTTCTCAAGTCACTATGAACATTTTAGATGCCGCTGAGAGCTTTTGCGTCTCCATCTTTGAGATGGAGCATTTCATAGTTAACGAAAATCTTTATATGGAGAAGCTAGTCGGAAAATATTGTGACATCGTATCCAATGTGTCTTGTTCCGGAGTTTGCGAAGTCACAAGTGCGTCGAAAGGCTTCTACATGTGCACCAAGGTCAAGGGTGATATTCATATTACTAGTGGGGACGAATATTGGACTGGTACTTTGAAATCGGTGAAATGGATATTTGGAAGCCTGTCATTTACGCACACTAACTTGACTAAAATCGACTTTTTCAACAATCTAGAGTATGTAGCATCTTTAAGTGAGTTTGATAATCGTTACTGTTGCCAACTGTGAAGCATTCCAGACAACACGCCGGTCTATCTTTACAACAATAAAGATCTTGTGGAGCTCTCCTTGCCAAACTTGAAGGTAAGTAGAGAATTCCATAATCCAAGAACCCTCCACGTCACCTCACTTTCAGCGCGTTCGCTCTCCCAAGAAAGACTGGCTCTATACTTATCCCAATGTTGAACGATTGGAGGAGAGTGTAATGGCTCAACCAAATATCTGCAATTCGTTCAAAGATGTGAACGGGGAAACGGATCTCTATGTAACTTCTTTCGGTTCGGAAACTTGCGGTATTGAGAATGGGAATGAACGGAAAATGGAATTTTTTATTGCAGAGGACAGAATTAAGAAGATCAAGGACAATAGCGACCGGTCGGGAGCTGATAACTTTTGGATGATTTTGATTGGTTTCGTTATTCATTGCCTTGCATAAATCCTATCTCTGTTTTTAGTTTTTGTCGTTGACAAACTGACGTGATTCTAAAATTCGGTTCCCGTCAGTGCTTATTTCGATCATCTTAGCACCTAATCGCTTCATGGCGTCCTAGCTGACGTGTCAGCTATTATCAAGAAAAGGTGTCATTTACAAAAATGAAGATCTAGGATTGCTTAACAAACCTACAAAGTTTCAAAGAAATCGGAATGCTTGGAACTGTGGCTTTCATTCTGAAAGAATCGACTAGAGGATGCAGTGATATGAAGAGACGTAGAGAGTGACCGAAAAGTTTCAAAATATTGAGTTTCTCCTCACCTAGAAACCCTGCAATTGAGGTTAATGAAAAAGGCTAACAGAATCCGAGAATCCATAAACTGTCTGAAAACATGCTCCGAGGAGAAAATATCATATGGGGGAAAATGCTAGCCACTTAACTCTGATTTTGATTAATTTTTATGATTGCTCGAGATTTGATTAAAATTTGAAGTTACATATAAACTTGTTTACTTGGGTTTTTTTTGTTGGAGTTACACTCTCGAATTCTACCATGGTTTTGATCTATAGTGTTCTCCTGTTTATTGCCAGTATACAGCCTATTACATCAGCTCTGAACATTTCTGATGTCCCAGAGTACTTCAAATCAAATTGCGGTCAGTTTTAGTTAAAAATGCATGAAAATATTTTGACTTCCAGCAAGCAAATGCATTTTCCACGACGTCAACTTTCACAAAGAGTATAAAGACTTGGTACCCTTTTTCAACTACTGCAGCACAATCTGCGCTCATATAGTCATCGACCAGAACACTTTGTTTCCCGAGGGATCTTTGATTTTTCATTTTAGAAAAGTCAAAAAAATCTATGGGAGTTTGAGAGTTTCTGGAACGAATTTCACCAGTGCAAAGTTTCTGGGTGACGTTGAGGAGATCGAGTGTGGTAGGAGAGGTCAAAATTCGGAGAAAAAAGAGTGGAAGATTTTCAGAAAAAGAGGACACCTTTATTTTCGAGAGCAACTACGAGATGTTAGAAATCGGAATGTTAAATTTGACAAGGCTAGCTTGTCAGATTTCGATTTACCAGAACAGTAAAATGATACGGTTGAACCTTCCAAATCTCAAGGTGAGCTCAATCAGATTGGAAATCCAACGAAAATCTCAGTACTTCTCCTCCTCCAATTCCTCTACCCTCCAACTTATCGACATGCAAATCTACGATATGCCTTCAGAATTTTGCATTTCCCACGTGGAAATGGGAAACTTCATCAAGGACTCTAGTCTTTACATGACCACTTTGCCCAAAAAATACTGCCCAATTGACCCGGATTTTAATGAAAAAGTTTGCGAGTTCAAGCAAAATTTCACTATGGAAATGTTGGATAGCGAATGTGTACGTCTTCTGGGAAATGTTACGTTGAAAACTGGAGAAGAAAAATATCTGTATAAGCTACAAAAAGTGAAATACTTGTTTGGTACCTTACACTTTTATAACACAAATTTCACTTCAATAGTGCTTCCCGAATTGGAGTACGTGGCTTCTTTAGAAGGTAGGCCAACTGGATTACTGTAGTTCGACTAACTGCAAAGTTTAGGGAAAAGTCAAGACATGATACCAGCGATCAGACTGCAAGCAAACTTTGCTCTCACTCACTTTTCTGCGCCGAAATTAAAAGTACACAAGTCTTCATGACACAGAAACTATCAAGTTTTTCAGAGAGTCAGAGCTGCCAATAGGTTATGGATTAGGTTTGAGGAAGCCAGCACAGCACTTTTGAAGGCGATCAAAAACGAGAGAAACATTTGTTATCCGTTCATGGATATTCACAACGAGACCATACTCTATGAAGCTAGAGTTGGATCACAGTATTGTGGTGAGATTCTGGAAATCTGAAGTTATGATAGTATACAATTTCAGATGACATAGTGAACGACATCAAAGAAGACCTAGATAACCTAGCTCACCAACTACTCCAACTGACAGCAATCTCAATTCTGATAATTTTCAAAGAACTTTGAGAATCCAGTTTCCCTCTCAAATTTCTGTTCCTTGCCAATTTCCAGTCTCTACACGTGATTCGATCAAAAGAACCAAAAATAATTAGATCAAAAGTCAACGTTCCCGCTATTACATCGAAAACATTCCCATGCCCCTCTTACAGTTTTTTATGACCCCTTCTCCATCTGCGCCGCTCAATAAAACCATAAAAATTTCCATATTTCTTGGAATCAATCAGAAAACACTCTCTTCATTGTTTCTTCACCTCCATTCGTCTACTTCATTCAGTTTTCCTCTCTCTTGGAAATGCGTTTGCTACTGACTCTCTGTCTGATATTCATTATTCTCGTGGTGTGTCTGTTGGTCAAGAAGAAGCTGGTCAAGGAATCTGTGGGGATTCTCAAAAACCAAACGGACAATTCTACGAACACTCATCGGTTTTACGACGGGACCCAAGTCGTCGAGTTCGAAAAACATTAACATGGAAGTGCTAATTTTTTGAGTGTCTAAAGTTTTGAACGAATGAAAAATTCTTCGTATTGAAAATTTCAATTTGAAATTGACGAATTCGTATTGAAAATTTCAATTTGAAATTGACGAATTCGTATTGACCACCGTGATTTCATTCTCTTCTTGATCTACCGATTTCGGCGATCCCCCGACGATCCTTTGCTGTTATCGGCACCCAAATCTAGCGCCGTCTTGTGGAACCAAAATAGGTTTTTTCTTTGCAATTTCACCTTGATTTTCGGTTCGCAATGAACTTCTGAAAGTTACAGGTTCTTCAAAAAGTTTTTCCAAACTTTCAACCATGATTTGAAAGACAATCAAGTTCAAATATAATCCATCTTGGTGACGAACCAAACTTTTTCTGGTTTTTTCCTGGAATTCTAACTAGTGTACCGATCTGAAACTGTGTGGGTGGTATATGCTGAAAAACGTTTGAGGCCACGCCCCTGTCGATGGGAATGAGTCATTGAACTTGCTATTATTTTCTCGTGTCCCAGTGTTGTTCTCACTCACAGTAGAAATTATCATTAAACATTTTCTTGGCACGCTGCCAAGCTCGATTACAACAAAGCGATTCTGCTTGAAGTGTCCGTTCGCATCCCCATGTTGTGTTAGACTTTAGCCTGAACTTGCCATAGATTAGAAACCTAGTCTGGAAAGTGAAAATTCATCCATCTTTTCTTGATGTCTTGGACGGCGACCAATACACGAATGTGTAGACTCTGATCTCCGTCATCTGCCCGTCGCACTTTTCGAGTGTATTCGTTTCTGTCTGTTCCCGTCTCGTGTTTGGTACAACACATAGGACGAGTTTGAGCGCTCGCACTTTCTTCGAATGAGCTCAAATCAAGTTGTAGTTTTAGAGAGATTTTTAGGGGTTTCGTTCTTGTCGCGCAGGCTGAGCTTGCTTCGTGGTGTTCTAGTTTTTCTCGGAAAAAAATGAAGTTGAAGCATCACTTTTTTTTTCTTTGTTAACATCATCTGAATCAATCATCCACAGATATCATTGAATTGATGTAGGTGCCTTTGTGCTATAGGCATGTTCCGACGTTTCCACCATCTTTCGAAGCAAATATCTCAACTTCCAGAAGTTTGTACAGGTAGTTATGTACCACACTTGAAAGCTCATATTTCGCCCTGTATGTGAAAAGTTTTCTAGTCCAATCACTCCTTCTAGTGGAAATAAATTTTCGAATACCGCTTCAGATTTGTTTTCGCTCTTTCTCTCTCCGAAGGCATATCGAAATTGGCCACTGGACCATGAACCCTACCATAGTCTCCAATTTTGCCAAAGCTTATGAAGTCGTTTACCGTTTAGTGAACTACCGATCAGTATATGCCACGGCTTCTAAATCTCCAAGTGCATCATCCTTGTCCACCTACCGTACCCCAAGCCAAAAGACCTGATCATCCCCGGCACGCCCCCTTTCAACACGTTCTGCAGCTTGGAACAAGATTTTAATCTGATCAGTTCCCCAGCTCATATAAAAATGAATCTTGATTTTTTTGAATTTTTGATTTTCTGCCTAACTTTTGAATCATGTTCCACCTCAAACGAGTCGCACTATGTGCCTTGGTATTTGTGGTGAATCTTACATTGATGTTTTATTTTTGCAAGTTGAATGCTGAAGATGAGATTTTATTGGATCAAAAATCAGAGTACTTGTACAGAATACCGTATTCCGAGAGAAATGGAAATGTTTCAAACACAAAATCTGAAAATATCGCAATCGTAATAGTGCTCGCAGAAGGTGTCGACAGAGGAAACTACAGTACTGCGATAGGTAATTTCCTAAAAAGTTCCAGCTCAATTCCAAAAAAAATATCGTTACAGACACCATGGAATGCTACTCCAGAATCCACGGATATCAATTCATACTCACTCGTGATGAGCATTGGGGATGTCATCATTTGAAAGATGTAAACCTAAATTTTCATCTATTCGAGTCAAATTTCATCTTGCAGAAGTTCTTTCGTCGTCATTGTGTTGTTGCAAAAATTCTACCTAAATATGGAGCAGTTTTGTACATAGATGCAGATATCGGAGTGGTGAATCCAACAAGGTCAGTCGGAAACTTTCGATGTTTACAAGTTCTGATTTTCAGAAAAATCCAAGAATACCTAGATGAAAACATCGATATAACATTTTACAATCGTCACTTTTCTCCTGAAATCGCTGCTGGAGCATATTTGGTTAAAAACACGGAGTACGCGATACAACTTTTGAGGGACTTTTCAGAATATGAAGTCTATCTTCCCCACGGAAGTTATCATGGGACCGATAACGGAGCTATTCATGTGAGTTTGCAAGAGAAAAAGATGTTCGAGAATCAGATCCCAAAAACTTCGAAACAGTGAACATATCCGAATATTTGACGATTCCAACTTTCGAGAATCTCAGAAATTTCAAATTCCTCTGAGTTTCAAAACTTTGGAATCTGCGGATGCTCGTAGTGATAGAAGCCATGGCCTCCAAGACTTTGAAATTTTGCTACGTTTGAAGATTTTCAGAAACTCAGATTTGCAGACTTTTAAGTTTGAAACAAAAAAGTCCTGAGCTGAAAGTCTAAAATCTCACAACCAGACCAGTTTTTTTCGGGTTCTAAGTTTTTCGGATCACAAAACACAAAAACTTTCGAGTCTTAACATTTTCAAAACTCAACACTTGTACCGTGCCCATAAGATCACACGGAAAAAACATCCAGTTCTCCCATTTCTTGTTTTTTACAAAAGGATTTGGAAATTTTTGAAAATCGGCAGTGACCGATCTCCGCGAATTCAATGCAAAGAACACGATCACAAGGCATAACGGGAATGTGTGTAGTTTGAACGTCCGCAGTTGAAAAATATGAACAGCGGCGGATATAGACTACGAAAGTGCAGGGACTTTTCAATAATTCCGAATGGGAAAAAATGCAACCGTGCTCCACCGAACTAGCCCATTTAAGAACTTTCTCTGTCGAAGCTGTCCCTTGAAGATGCGCGGTCTTTTGTTAACGTTCTAGTTCGGTGGAGCGCAGTCGCTCTTTGTCAAATTTGCCTGAAAACGATATCAAAATTTCAGATGTTCCTGGCAGAAAAGCTGTTTCCGGCCAACACTATCGAGTTAGATTTGTGTCGGCGAGCGTGGAAAAACTCAAAAAATGTGGTCGACTTACTCACTTACACATCATGTATCCGTTCCATGTACGGAATGGTCACCGATTTCGAGAAAGTGAGAATACTAGCAAAAGTAAGTTATAGTTCATAGTTCACAACTTCTCAATGACACTTTTCAGGGTACCGGTTTTGTTCGTGACGGGTGGCTCACCAACGGAATGTGGAGCCTTGAGCACGACTTTATGCTTCATGGATGGAAGTCGAGTCAGTTGGCCGAGACCCCTACCTCCCTCATTTTGCCGGAACCTCGAAATCCATCGGAATGGTATAATCCATTCAAGGGAAATTTCGATATGGATAGATGTGTGTCAGGGTGAGACAAATGGAGCTATACAAAATGGGCCAATTTTTTAGAAACACCACATGGAACTATGATGAACGGCTTGTCGCTGCAAAAGAGCCAATAGAGTTTGAGCTGAGGAAATATGAAATGAGATCGGCACTTCAAAGGATGGAATTTTACAGAGGATCGGATGGTCTTATCAGAAAGAAGCATACTAGAGGATTCCTCCAACCAAGTGTAGATAGTTTGTTCAAGTTTTGAATAAACGAAATTTGCATTGAAAGGCATCATACTACACACTCGAACACAAGAGATCACAATGTTCGGAGATTCCCAATCTAAAATGGCGATCTTCGAATTTCAATTATTCTAAACTCATTTCATTTCGCACTCGTGAATATGTAAGTGCTGAGGGGATGTGCATCTGGAGTCTGTTGTTTTTTAAAATCAGTTCCCTAACACTTGTTGCCAGATCATCTTGTTTTAGAAGTGTAACTCTAGCCGAGCCAAAGAGCCCCAAGCAAACATCACATGAATATTCAAGCACACGTTTTTTTTTTCGACAAATCAATGAGGTAGTCAAGGTACATGGTTATCGAATATACAAATCCGCACATTCTTGATCCTCAACATTGACAATAAACAATCGAATGTTTCGAGCAGGAATGTAGTCTAAGACCACTGGTTTCATAAAAACGTATCTTCTGTCGTCCAGAACTTTCCAAATAAACTCATGGAACAGTTTCATCTCGTTCCAATCCGAGAGATCCTTGTGCATTTCCACATTCAATTGGCAAACTTTCACTCCATCTCGATCTAGAACTCCATTCCGATGAAGTTGACGGAGCACCGGATACTCATTACCCTCGATGTCGATCCAGAGGATATCGATCCGTTTTTTCTGGACAATGTCTTTGAAGAAGCTGTCGATTCCAATGTGCTCGATTTTCCTTTGAATGTACGACTCGTCTGAAACGGCTAGAGACTTGATAAGAAGAGATTTTGAAGTATATGCATACATCTTCAAAAAACAGTACTCGACTTTTTTCTTTATAAGCTTCTGAACTAAAAATTTTAGAAGCTCATAATTCGGCTTCTGAACGTCGACAATGATTTGAAACCTCCTTTTCCTAATGGTTCCCCAATAAAAACCAGACTCACTAGTCTCCAAAACCATCGAGTCCTCCATCCCACTCCGATCTCCAACAGCGTACTGAAAATACTTTCCTCCCAACTCTTGCTCATACAATTGCTTATTGATCTCCGGATTTGGATCAGCTCCGTAGAACTCGATCTTAGAAGGGTACAACTGAAATAACCCACACTTGTTATCGAAGTTTTTTTCTCTAATCCTCTCACTTTTTTCAATGCGATTTCAGCATCCACATCATGGCCGATTCCCAATGTGACCATCGTGAGGTTCTCTCTCTGAACATTGATGATTTTCTGGGTAATGGTAGAGACCTACACACTTTCTTGGGAAACGCCACGTATTTGATTTCGTCTTTGTTCTTTGTGGCTCTGACCTCCAGAGCTTTGTAGACATCCAAATCTTCACACTTTGACGCTCTATGAACAAAGTCGTGCCAGAACTGAAATTGAAAAGTTCTATGGATTGCGATACCGAAAAACTCAGTTTTGTTTTACAGTAAAATTTGTAACTTTTGGTGAAGTTTGTGAAAAGTTACAAATCGAAGAATGTACACACTCACCTTTTCATAGTTCCCTTTCAACGGCGCCAATTTCGGTTTGACACATTTATAGAACTCTCTGAATATTGGAGATAGCGTGGTGTCATTCAATAGAATCTCGTCTGCTTCATTCCAGTGAACCCCACTATCTCGAGTGCTTAAAAACATGCAGATGGCTAACATGAGCAAAATACACCATATCAAATTCTTCAAACTGCACACTGTTCTAGAATGTGATAACTTATCTGAAAAATGTTGAAGAAACCAGAAACTTGGAAAAAAAACTCACTGTTTTCTAACAAGCTATCTTTTTCGTAGTTGTCCATTGCAGTGAAAAGCGATAAACTGAATATTTCTACATTCGAAAAGATCGGTATCTTGCACGTTTCTAACCTCTTTTCTCGGAACAGTGTTTCGTGGGAGATTGGCTTTATAACCGGAGATTTCAGAGGAGGATAGGGTCTCACGGAAAGGAGGTTTCTGGGTAACAAAAAATCAAATACCCAAAACGGAACTGAACCACTCAAAGTACATCTGATTGTAAGAATTAACATGGCGCTGATACTTCACCAAAAAAAGTTTTGGAGAGATTTTTCTCAGCAAATTTTCAAGATTTCCTAATCAGGAAACCCGTTTTAGGGTTTTTTTTCTAAGCTCTGGGAATTTTCTGAGAACTATCTTATAAATAGAGTAGAATCAGGGCTTCCAAATATACCTGCGCATATTTTTAGAAGCCGAGATATAGGCTTCGAAAGAACCATGTTGATTGGGGTTTATCATTTTTCGAAGCCTCTATCTCGACTTCCAGAAATTTGCGCAAATGGTCTCATAGCACATTCGGAAGCCCTGATTCTGCTCTATAAATGAGCCAACTTACAAAAAATTCTCAAAAGTGCCATAAAACGGGTTCCCTGGTAAGCAGAGTACTAAATCATCTGTTCATCAAACAAGTGGCAATATTACATTCAAACAAAGTTTTCAAGTACTTTTATACCGAATGAAACGTTACACTACATACGTTTTAACTTAATTGTCCAAAAGCGGGTTCTCTGATTTTCCGACTTTTCGGGATTCATCGGTTTTCGCGATCTTCAGCTGGCAGCTTTTGTTTGTTTCTAGTATAGTCATAGAAAAAATGTATCTGAGGTTAATATTAGCGCCTGTTCGAAGAACCCCAGAGTGGCAAATCAAGGCTGGTTCTAATACATGTCTCACAACTTGTTTATGTGTGAAAACAAGAGAAAAGTAATCAAAAATTGTCCCAACTCCATTTTTCATACTACTCCAATCTGGTCTTCCACCGATTTCCCTCATTTCCTATGAACTTTGCTCTGGTACTCTTGGCTTTCTTCAAGTTTACAACTTCCACGGATCTTCAAAAATCCAAAGTCTTGACTTCTGAGTTTGAATTCTTCCGAGCCAGATGTAGTAGGTCCTGACACTTATTGAGACTCTAAACTAGCTTTTTTCAGACTTCAACTGCACGTTTGAGCCCTACTACCTGGATTCCGAGTCCATAAAATCGTTTCCCAAAACTTGCTCCTCCGTCTGTGCATACCTGACGCTTGATGGAAACTCTGGGTAACAGAAAAACAGCTGGCATCGGCATTCAGAAATTTGAAAGTCCTCTATGGTTATTTGAAAATCATGAGGACAAAGTTCAAGAACGCCAGGTTTTTGGCAGGGTTGGAAGTTCTGGAATGTGGTATCCTAAAAAAACTTTTCGGAAGAAATGCGACTTTTTCTGTAGATTCGGATAGTGAGCTGGCATTCGAGGCCAACTTGGAAATGATTGAAATCGGAATGACAAACTTGATATCCACGTCTTGTGATATCAGAATCAACAATGCGCCAAATCTGGAAACCGTGAACATGCCCAATTTGAAAGTTGGCAAGTTTTCAGCTTTGAAATTTTCTTCTTAGATTTCCAGAATTTTTACGCTCTATCCCTGCCACCAAAGCTATCTATCGACATCAGTCATAAATTGTGCATTACTGTAGAAGAAATTACAAATTTCATCAGCAGTGATGTTCTAGAAATGTATCCATTTACTGCCAAATTTTGTAATCTAACCGATTCTGAAGCATCGAGTGATATTCAAGAGAAAATATGCGCAGCGCCAAAATTTGATCTACGAAATTTTGATCCGAGCTGCAAAAGAGTCCTCGGGAATGTTCTCGTTGGCTCTGGAGATGAGCAATATATTGGAAATTTGAAAAGTGTTTCTTGGATTTATGGGCGGCTAATCATCAATGACACCCAGTTATCTGTCATTGACTTTTTGGATAATTTAGAATATGTTTCTCATTTTGAAGGTAAGTAGATTAAAACACAGATCATTATGGGTAGATCAAAAATTTCCTTGCTTTTCTAGACAACCAGTATGCAATCTACATTGTGAATAACAAAAATTTGATCAATGCGAGTTTCCCGAGGTTGAAGGTAAGTTTAGGTCATTGTCTGATGATCTTGCAATTTTTGAAATTTTCGGATTCTTCACCATTTTTCAGCTCATCCGAACTCTCAATGAAAACTCAAGACAACTCGTGTTCCACGACAATAATCCAGAGCTATTATCGAATCCCGAAATTTGCTCTCGTATCAAAAAGGAGCTCAACACCTCTCTGCAGTATACTCCGGACATCGATGGACGGAGTTGTGGTCTGCACATAATTAGATGACAGATTGTGAAACAGTTTTTCAGATATTCATGGATTCAGCTGGAATCGTTGTTGTCACTTGTTCGGGGTTCTTGTGTTTCTTTTCTTAGCGTATCTTTAGCTTAAAGGTGCTGTGAAAATAATGAAGATTTGAACCCAAAATGTGTGTTTCAAAAGCAGAGAAGGTGAGTCATAGGAAAACAAGATTCGAAGAAAGTACTTTATCAGCAGTACCAATAGAATCCATGCTCGTGATGTTGTCGAAAGGCCAACTAAGAGAACAGGTGAAAAAGAAAATTGAATGATACAATCAGATTAAATTAAACTTCTGTTTCAGCTGTGGGTCTGATTGCAAGTGAAAAAGGTATACTGTATTTAGTGACGTATGCACATCAAATTTTTATGAGAAGAGATTTCGGATGTCCAAATTTCCAGATTTTCAACAAGGATCCGAATCTTGGAGTTTGCTTTCACTTCGAAAAACAATAAATTGGAATCATTGTGAAAATTGTATCCCGGACCCAATGAGCCCTTCCGTTTCCTTCATTCTCACCAATCTGATCGAATACGGTTCCTAAAATTACTTCAATTCGTCAGAATTATAACAAGCCAATCGTCTTACCACACGATCTGTCATTGATAAAAGCCAATGCCCATTCTGACCTTTTCCGTCCATTCGTGATTTGGGAACACGTGACCGGATTCAAAGATATTTTTGAAGCTTTGATATCGATTCCAGAGCGAGCTCTCTAAACAATTACAAACTTTTTCAGTTGTTTCGAACCCACATACCTTCAAACTCGGAAATTCAACACTAACCAGGCTATGGTTTTCTTGGATACTAATTCCTCGAGATATACCTGAAAATTTTATTCCAATCTTTACTATTAACAAACGCAAAATTCCGTCTGTCTGTGTGTCTGCCTGTGTCGTGTCTCCCGTCCTAGCGAAGTCCCCACTGGACCAAAATTTCCCAAATTTTCACAGGTTATCAGGAATGGGCTCGGAATGATGTCCGTCTTTTTCGATTTTCGATTTGACAAAAAATGAGCTCATGCGGGCTCAAAAACCTTTTTTTTCCTCCAGGGAATGTTTTTCGCACGATAATTTTGCACCGGTAGATCAAATATCTTAGGCCTGCCCGAAGGGCCCCAGAGGGGCGCAGCCTCTCTGGTTTTTAGTAAAGATGACGGTCATGCGGCTCTCTGGATCTGAGAAAAAAGAGTTCTGGCCTTTGTGCCGCCTCATACTGGTAGCCAGGCAGTGTTACCAGCGACTTTTTATATTTTCATAGCAGCGAGGTGTAGGTAGGAAGATAAATCTTGCTGGTTAGGTCAACACTGACTTTGATTCAGATTGACACTGTAACATGAATAACTCACCTACTGTTTGCGCCACGTACTCCAGACTGTTAAGGAAATCAATTTTGGTAAAATTCGTCCATTGAATCATGAGTTTTCCATAGATCCATGTAACATTGGCTAGTTTGTACACCAAATGTTCACTTCCCGAATTGACCAGAACATCTCCGATGATTCGCTTACAACTTGAATCAAAACTCGATAAATTTTGAAAATGGCAAATTTTCTCTCCGAAAATCTCATTTTCAGTCATATTCGCGTAGTTTATTTGAATGGATCCAATGTCGTAAAAATTGTTGGTCATGAATTCGGTCATTTCATGGACGGTAATTGAACCGGTATTATTGTGACTAATGATAGTAAGGTTACCAACTTTCGAGTCGTTCGAAATTGTGTAGAATTTCTATAAATTCGAAAATTTCCACAAGAAGAAGTTGAAAAACTAACTTTCAAATTTGGCAGATTCAACTTCTGTAAGTTGTCGTTGAAGTTAGCAAGAATGGAACAGCACGTAGATGAAAAGTTTGCCATGCCGAACTCCAAAAGTTGATCATTCTTTACAACTTGGAACAAAGTGTCAGATTCTGCAACTTTATTTTGATTCAAATCCAGTGGGTTTCTTGTTTCTACCGCACTCAACAGTCTCCAGGTTGGACAAGAATTTCAGACTTGTCAAGCTGCTCTTGCTGATCATCAAAGATCCATAAAGAGTTTTCAGATTTTTGAATATCGCTGTAAGTTGAGACTCGGTGACATCTGAGGATTGGTCGATGACCAAATAGGCGCATACGGATGAGCAATTCGAAGGGAACGACTTCCAAGATTCAGCATTGATGTGTTCGGTTTCAAACGTGCAATTTTTGCCTGGAACTGGTTGGACTTATTGAATCATGAACGCCGAATAACCTACCGCATCTAGAATTGAAAAACTCATTTTCAAAAGTGTTGGTGTTTTCTAGAAGAGCGAATAAGACAAAAATCCAGAGAATATTCATCGAAAATGAGTTGGAAAACCCAACTCCAAGAATAACACGAGTATGACTGAAAACCTAAGAGAACAGGTGAAAATGAAAATTGAATGCACATCAAGTTTTTATATGTAGATTTCCGAGATTTTGTATGTTTAGATTTCCAGATGTTCAACAAGGTTCAGAATCTATGAATTTGCTTTCACTTCCATAAACAATAAATTAGAGTCATTGTGAAAACAGTGTCCCGAAAATGAGCCCTTCCGTTTTCTCCATTCTTATCAATCTGATCGAATACGGTTTCTGAAATCTCTTCGATTCATTAGAATTCTAACACGCCAATCATCTTACCGCACGTCCTGTCATTGATGAAAGCCAATGCCCATTCTGCCCTTTTCCGTCCATTTGTGACTTGTGAACACGTGACTGGATTCAAAGGTATTTTTGAAGCTTTGATGTCGATTCCAGAGCGAGCTCTCTGAAGAATTACAATTGTTTTCAGTTGATTCGAACCCACATACCTTCAAACTCGGAAATTCAACACTAACCAGGCTGGGGTTGTCTTGGATAGCGATTCCTCGATATGCACCTGAATATTTTCTGTCAATTTATTGTAGAGGTCACGGTCATGCGGCCCTCTGGTTATATTGCTGATATGAGAAAAAAATAGTTCTGGCCTAGTAAGTGCCGTCTAAGACTGGTAGCCAGGTAGTGATACCAATGCAGATATCCAACGCAGAATCACTTACTTAGTGTTTGCGCCACGTACTCTAGACTGTTGAAAAAATCAACTTTCGTGAAGTTCGTCCATCGAATCATGAGATCTCCATAGATCCATGTAACATTGGCTAACTTATACACCAAATGCTCACTTCCAGAATCGACCAGAACATCTCCGATGATTCGCTTACAACTTGAATCAAAACTCGACAAATTTTGAAAACGGCAAATTTTCTCTCCAAAAATCTCATTTTCTGTGAAATTTGCGTAGTTCATGTGGATAAGTCCAACATCGTAAGAATCGCTGGTCATGAATTCGGTCATTTCTTGGACGGTAATCAAAGCCGTAGCAGCGGGACTTAGAATAGTAATTTTTCCAACTTTCGTGTCGTTCGAAATGATGTAGAACTTTTTCAAGTTTGGCAGATTCAATTTCTGCAAGTTGAGGTTCATGTTGGAATAAATGGAACAGCAAGTGGAGGAAAAGTTTATCATGCCAAACTCCGAAAGCTGATCATTCGATAAAACATTGATCAAACTGTCAGATTCTGCAACTCTATTTTGATACAAATCCAGCGGGTTTTATATTTTTACCGCACTCAACAGTCTCCAGGTTGGACAAGAATCTCAGACTTGTCAAGCTGCTCTTGCTGATCGTCAAGGATCCATAAAGAGTTCTCAGATTTTCGAATATCGTTGTCAGTTGAGACTCGGTGACATCTGAGGATTGGTCGATGACCAAATAGGCGCATACGGATGAGCAATTCGAAGGGAACGTTTTCCAAGAATCAGCATTGATGTGTTCAATTTCAAACGTGCAGTTTTGCACTGAAAATAGGGATAAGCAGAGTTCATGGCTGAAAAATACTCACCACATCTTGAGTCGAAAAAATCATTCCCAGATGTGCGTATGTGTTCTAGAAGAGAGAAAATAACGAAAATCCAAAGAGACTTCATCGAGAGTAAGTGGAAATACTAACACAACCTCACGAAAACACTTATGATGAAAAACGGAAAGACAGATGAAAATTTGAATGTCAGAATAAATTGGACTTCTATTCCAATCTGCAGTCGGATTGCAGGTGGTAAAGAAGGATACTGTGATTGTCCACGTAGGTGAGAATCGAAACATGACCTTTCAAGTATAGTTTTTTTTTTCATTCTCCAACGAAAATTGGTTACACTCTTGTCTTGTATGAAAAATCAATAGGATGAATGATATTGGTGGTCAAATGAGAGGTGACCTGGACAAAGGGGCGGAGTCAACAATCACGATCAAGATCAGTAGCGGAGGTTAATGAATGGTACAGATAACTATCTGAGAATCATTGGATAATACGAATTTATTAATACTTGTTTTCACATGACAATAGAAAAGAGACTGATGTGAAGACCTTTTTATGGGTGGGAAAATGCTGGAGCATATTACTTTTTTCGATTCCTTATTGATATCTTTGAAAGACCACCAAAATTAACGCCATCGGAAATTCCAGCTTTGCGAAACTTCCTCCTTGAGTAGTAGCCCCCAATCTCGCTTCCATCTCGGCCACATCACGAGCGATTTTCTCGGATTGAAGCATTCCTGAATATTGCCAAAAGTTTCGCGTCGGATTTTTCGAAAAACCTACCACAAGTTTTCCAATCCATTAGTACACCTCCACGTGTTGAGTTCAGCTGATTTTCGATCTTAAAACAAACTCTCGGATCCAAGACCAGAGATTCATGGTTTGTTCTGAATTGGATGGCGTGATGAAAGCTGAAGGCATTCTGAAAAGGAGAACGTTTGTGTTGAAGCGTAGAGATTTTGCTCTAAAATCACCTTCAATTTCGGAAAGTTTGCATCGATCAAGTTTGGGTTATCGTAAATCTGAATAGCTGGGTTGTCTTGCGCTATGGGAGAATCAGTACTATAGTCTGGAAAATCTTGAATAACAGAAAAAAGCGTCCAAAAAAAAGCATCACCACGCAAAGAGATCACATTTTCCAGGTTGTCAAGAAAATCAATCGTCTTCAGGTTTGTTCCATGAATTAATAACTCCCCGTAGATCCAGGTCAAGTTCTCCAATTTCCGAACATTTCGCTCATCGCCTCTTCTCACGAGAACACTTCCAAAAACTCGCTGACAACTTGTATCAAAGTCTGTCAAGCTGAAATTCTTGATTTCACAAATAACAATATTAGTTAATGGAGGCATTGATTCGAATTCACAGTATCGTCCAGCCAGATGATATTCTGAAATTCTGTTGCTACTGAAAAAGTTGGTGATCTCCTGGACAGTGAAGCAGAATTCTGGAGAGTCATTCGGTATCAGAACGATGATTTCTTCGGTTTCGTTAGTGCCAAAGTTCTGGAATGTTATCAACGTTATTTTCGACATCCTCCAACGACAAACCTTCAAATTCGGAAGTTCTAATTTGGTCATATTCAAATTCCCAGCGATTTCTACTCCACAAGAAACTGAGGTTAAATTTTGCATTCCAACTTCTAACAAACCTTTGTTACCAATAATCAAAAGTTGATCTTGGGGAGATTCTGGAATTCGACTTTCGAATATTATGTCCTTGGTTTTTTTCTAGAATCATAGGTCAAAACCAACCACATTCTATAGTCTCCAGCTTTTCCAAAAACTTGACACTTTTGAAGTTGGTGAACTTTATATTCAAAAATCCATACAAGGTCCTCATGTTCTCGAATACTGGCGCCAAAACTTCTTCAGAAACATCAGTGGTTTTATCGAAAAGCAAGTATCCACAAACAGTAGCACAATGTCTTGGAAACGATTTCAAAACGTCGGAATCGATATGGTAGGGCTCGAAAATGCAGGAAGGGTCTGAAAACGGTGGGTCTACTTTTTGTGGGGGGCAGCAGAATCAGTTTTACCACATTTGGAGTTGAAAAACTCAAAACCTGTGGGCACATCATCTAATGCAACTTTGTGAGGTAAAGAAACAGCCAATAGTAGTGGGAAGAGGGAAAGTTTCATTTGGTGAGACACCGAATAAAAAAGGTGTTGTCAAGAGTGTCATGATTGGAAAATGTAATCTAACGACATCCAGGTGGAATGTTTTCTAAGATCATGTTTAGTTGGGAAGTGATGCGAGTATAGAAAAATGCTGACAAATTAAAACACAAATGGACAAGGGAGCACATGAAAAGTGAGAGCAGATACTGTACCCAGTAGAGTATCGTCTCGCGAAACTCCCGTTTCGCATTTTTGCGAAATTTGCATACGTGTTTCGCAAGTTTCGCACCGAAAAGCCATGGTTTCGTTTCGCATGAGTTTCGCAAAGTTTCGCTCTCGCAAGTTTCGCATGTGCGTGAGTTTCGCAAAGTTTCGTTCTCGCATTTTCTCGCACTTTTTCATTTCTCGCAAAGTTTCGCAAAGTTTTGCAAAACTCTGCAGTGTTTCGCGAAACACCCCGTGGTCCTAGGGTCATGCTGAAAAACAGTTTTACGTCAAGCTTTTTTAATGGAAAATTTGATTTTTCGATTAATTTAAAGGAAGAATCTACGTGGCCGATTGTAATTGTTATTCCAATTTTCTGATTGTCAAAAATTCTAATTTTGAAAACTATTTTTAATAAAATTCTGCAAGTGAACTCGTGTCAGCCACGTAGATTCTTCCTTTAAATTAATCGAAAAATCAAATTTTCCATTAAAAAAGCTTGACGTAAAACTGTTTTTCAGCATGACCCTAGGAC
This sequence comes from Caenorhabditis sp. 40 LS-2015, assembly GCA_900536305.3. Lineage (NCBI taxonomy): Eukaryota > Metazoa > Nematoda > Chromadorea > Rhabditida > Rhabditidae > Caenorhabditis > Caenorhabditis tribulationis. The sequence continues at coordinate 11 of LR544757.1, read as the reverse complement.
CACGGGGTGTT